>CM042142.1:67094971-67204971 GCA_023376005.1 Doryteuthis pealeii
TTCAATCACCCTCTAGTTTTATGCATAAACATATGCCATAGGTTGCGTATCCTGGGTATGACGTTAAACTTCATCAAGTGGTGAGGTTCAAATGTTGCCCCCTGGGGAGATCAAAGTACCGCTTCATTGCCATTACTCCCAGGTTCACTCTGACTTGTAGTAGCTGTTAGTATCCGATTTGTGATTTAAATAGATAAAATTAGTTTAAGAATGTGTTTAAAAAGATTTGAATGCCTAAGAACAATGAATAAAACAAACGTCTTAAAAATACCCCCCCATATATATATATATATATATATATATATATATATATATATATATATATATTACAAGGTTCCTAGTTCGAAACCGGCCCTCGCCAACTCAGCGTATGAGTAGCACAGGAATATGTGCGGTAAAGTAAGGAGCTGATGGTAGGTGTGGCGCTCCACTTCATACAAAAACCATCTCCTTGGTCTAGCACTAGTGAAAAGGGGATAGACTCCCTCGCTGATAGGCTGATACTGACTTTAGGCCACCCCGACGACTTTATACATATATATATATATATAAAGAATGTTTGGTTAAAGACAACCGAACATTTCTTTTAGTTTTCTTTGTTTTTTTCTCTAGCTTCTGTGCTAGTTTCTTTATGTCACTATCCATTTGATAGAGGATGTGTATTTAAGAACTAATACCAACGTTGGTCATACTACAACCACCCTGTCCCGTCAACTTGAATAGCACCTTCCAGATACTAGCTTCATAAAGCAACAAATAACTACAAAACATAATAGCACTGACAAAGAAATTTTATTTGGAGGAAACAATTTAGAATCAGAGATAATTTCAAAAATTCTTTAAAACAGTTTAAATATAACAGAGGAATGTTTTACGCAAAATACAACTAAAAACAAAACTATTAAGAAATATCGACTAATCATTGAATGTTATTAAAATATTTCTTTTTGATGATTATTAATAAAAAAATTTTTTTTTCATAAGATGTATCTATTACAAATTGTTTTTAATCATGATTACAGTACCCTTAATTAGTTAAGGAAAAAACATCACAAACGTGTATGACGTTTACTTTTGTCGAAGATTTCTGAGTGTTGTCATATGAAGTCTTCAACCCGAACAACGCCGGATATCCCTGCTATTATATTTATATATGCACTTAGTAAAACCACGAAATGCTACCGAAAAGTCCAAGCAATTTAATATAAGTTTACTCTAACATCTGATTTCCACAGTCTTTCAAGTGATACTATTTACATGGGTCGTTCAAAACGTTTTAAACCTCACACAAAAAGAATAATGGTCAAGCCACACTGAAATCACCAATTCCCACTAGAACACCGAAGTTAAGCAGTGATGAGCCTGTTATATAAATTAAATGGATGATCAATTAAGCAAAAGCAGGTACTATAAGCAACCCGTGGACTTTGTTTTTTATTAAAATGACTTAATTCGGCATTAAATGACCCGAAAAGGGTTTATATGCCGTAAAACACAAAGATCAACAAAAAAAAAAAAAAGAAAACAAAAAGAACATTTTTGTTGTGTCAACATGCTACAGCTTATAAAAATAGATTGGTTTGGTTTGGTTTATTTTGTTTTACGGCATATCAACCTCAGTGGGTCATTTAATGCCGATAAAGTTTTGAAATAAATCAATTCTTAATGGATAATACAATTTTTTATAAATACATTTTTCTATTTAACCCATAGATGGGACCCTAACAGGTACTACCACTCCGGGTCAGAGTGGACCAGGGAGTAATGGTGATGAAGGAGTGCTCCACATTCCCCAAACCTCCAAAACTGGAACCTCACCATCAGATAGAGTTTAACGTCATTCCCAGGACATGTAGACCCGCAGCCACCGCCTTCTAGCACTCATATGATAAAAAGGGTTTGGGGCTTGCCATAAGGGCAATAGGGTTGGGATATAAAAATAGAAGAATAATTCTTAAGTCTTAATTTCCATGCAGATGTGACTAATACAACAGTTGATATGTGTATGACAAATCTAAAATTGATCAAAACAGAAGCATAAAGCTGTAAAAGAAAAGTATGACACCCGTGGAAATCCACGAGGATATGGTACAGATACTTGCCGAGGACACTTCTTCCTATGCAACTTTCAAGAAATGGGCTACGGGGTTCGAGCGGGGCGGGGGCAGTATAAAAGTTGACCCTTGACCAGGTCGTTCAAAAACCTCATCCACTGATGAGTAGGATGACGCGATTCACTGTTTGGATGATAGACATCTTCTTGTACAGCTAAGTCCATTGGCATTAGGTCTGGTTCGGGTCGCACTGTTTTAACTGAGATCTTGGGACGAGCAAGCTGTCGGCAAGATGGGTTCCAAGAATGCTGACGCTAGAGCACAAGACAAAAAGGATTGACAGTTCCAGGACATTTTGACGCGTTTCCAGGCTGACCTTTAGAATTTCCACCACAGATTAGTAACTCAAGATGAAACCTGAGTTCACCACTTTGAGAATGAATGGAAGAATCAAAGCAAACAGGGGAAACACTCTGGTTCTCGGCACACAAAGAAGTACAAGCAGGTAGCTTCTGTTGGCAAGGTGATGGCGTCTGTTTTTTGTTTTGATTCTGAACACGTAATCATGATAGACTACTTGGAAAAGAGAAAATGTCTTAATGGAAGTTACTATGCATCAGAATTAATACAACTGAAAGAAGCAATCAAGCCGAAATGAGAGATTAGCAAAAGGCAGATGTGCTCTTTCTCCAGGATAACGCGCCCGCCACATTGCTTAAATTACAGTAGCTATAGAATCAAACAATAGCTTTGAATTGCTGCCCCTCCTGTTTCTTAAACTTAAATCCCACCTGTGTGGTGGCCAGTTTGGTTGGATGGTTGGATTTTACGGCACGTCAATCCATTTGGTCATTTTATGCCGAAGACATTTTGTTTTATTCATTCTTGATGGGTAGTCATTTTTTAAATCAATTTTATAACACAATTTTTAGAAATCAGTTTCTTCTATTTAACCCCCAGATGGGACCCTAACTGTTTAACGTCATACCCAGGACAATAAGACCCTCAGCCACTGCCTTCTAGCAAATACATGATAAAAAGAGCAAGGGGTTGGGACAATCATATAGGTGCTAGGGCTTGACGTTACTGATTGGAGGGGGGCTCTTCGACGACCCATCTAAGGGCCAAAGTGGAGTATGCCATATTATAGGCAACTCAGCCACCAGGGTTCCTTCCTTAAGCACCACTGGTTACCAACCACTGCCAGCACGTGGCCTCATTGGAGGGGTCGTAACCCTCAGCAGAGGTGCAGTTGGTGTATTTTAAAGCCCTAGCCGACATAACTATCACCATTTTGGAAACAATAAGGAGATCATATGTGTTATGGAGGATTTTTTATGAGGATCAGGATGCCATCTTCTTTCGTGATGGAATGGCAATGCTTGGCATCGTTAGACCAAGTGCATCGTTGTCGTGACTATATTGAAAAATAGTGAAAATATCTTGTTTCTCCGATTCCTTCTTGGTTAGGCTTAGAACTTTTTGAACGACCCTTTTATGTCTCAATGGATAACGACAAAAGTCTACATTATATATATTTACCAACCTCCGCACGAGCAGGATGGCACACACAGTCAATCTCTTAAGTGGAGTTTAAAAGGTTTGAATTAAGAGTTTTCCTTCTCCTAGACTGGTGGCCTATCCAAGGTTGAAGAGACCAGTCTGCCCTACTATTTACCCATAACTGGAGGGAGATTAGTTGGATAAATACCTTCCCCAAGGATATTAGCGTGATGGGAAATGCAAACAGCCTCGTCCAGGATTTGAACTCTGGTCCATTTCCTACGACTCTAACCATTACACCACGCGCCTCCAACATGAATTCCAAACTACAGTCGGCTGTTATTCAAATTACCCACACTTTTGGATTACCAACAAAAATGCGTTTAGGACTGATACGCACATCTTTAAACAACCTGACCCGCGTAACGGGCAGTTCGTCCGTTTTTATTCCATGGCAGAGGATATTTTAACCCTAGAGTGTCAGTCCACTCTTTCACTCTTCTTTATTCTCTTTCCAGACTTTAGACATTTCCAAAACCCTGAAAAGACAGTCGCTTGACAGCTTTACCGATACGAGCGGACAGTAAATGAATTTGGAACGATAAATATTGACTGTATGCAGAATATAAATGCCGACGTAATATATAGTATGAGTGTTGGACAGTTGAAAACACGATTGTCCGAAGGTTGTCAGAAATGATTTGCAGAAAATCCGTCCCTTGCCATTGCTGACAGAGTTCGTTCCTAAATATGGCGAATATTGAACCAACAATATTTTAGCCAATAGGTGAAGAGGTTGAAGGAGCTCTATACTCTTCACTTAAAAAGATTGTCACAAAGATATTAAGCAGAACATTTAATACGTTAGTTTTTATACTTTTAGAATATACCAAGATTGTTAATTCTGACGAGCATTTTTTTCATTAAATTTTTAATTCTAGTTGCTTTTTTTTATCGCAGCCTCTCTATGCTTTTTCTTATATCGAGGTGCAAACGGTGGCAAGTTGGCGAAGTGGCCGATTGTCGATATCAGCCAGATAGCGATGGAGTCTATCCCCTTTCACTAGCGTTAGACAGAAGGAGTTTGTTTTACTGAGGTGTAGTGCCACACCGTCAGTTCCTCACTTTATGCACAGATGACTTAATCTGTACTACTCATGCAATGATTTAGCGGGACCAGTATCGAACCCGAAACCTTGCGATTTCTTGGCGGTTGCTCTACCAACTGAGCTAAACCGGCCTCTATATAAAGTCTTTAAATAGTAGACATATATCCGATTATATCTTTGATTTGATTCTATCATTGGTTTGTAATCTGAGTCCTATCTTTACCGATCTTATGCTCAACCCTCAGCCGTTTTTACCTATCTCATCCCTGTAAAGAAATACCCCCATATAAATACACAGGCGTTTGCAAATATATCCAATCTTTCTCTATAACAACACGCATTGTGTACATTGTTCTAGCGATTCCATCTGTTTCCCGCCAAAAGATTGCAGCCTCCATGTTTGTATTGCGAGTTTTAGTTATCAGCGAACGTGTCGATGCCGTGTTTGGCCTTTGCTTGTTGTCCGACTGAACGTGTCTGCTTTGATTCCAGACAGTTGGCTATGAGCCGACCATTTAGACGCAAAACCAACAATTGGGCCAAGGGTCAAAACCAAGGACATCTGTCCGGCAGTAGGAACAAATTTATCATAACCTTCCGGACCCCTCGTTCGATAAACTAACACACGTGTGCACTGCTTTCCCAAAAAGGACGAAAAAAAGACCGTCTGAAAGTTTGCATACGTGAACTTACAAACACACGTGTTAGGATATTTGACGTGCGCTGTTTATACATCTCTTGTCACACACTTAAATATGTAATTATTAGAGAATTGTTTTATTTATTCATCCACACAAATCCGAAATAGGAAGCGAGATAAAAGAATTCATGGTTTTTACTCCATTGATATTCGTTGTACACATTTTAATTTATATCATACGTGACTGAGATATCTATGCATATATTCGGGTAGCGCTAATACCATTGCGAAAAGTATGCACAGAAATACTCTCCCAAATTTTAATGCAATAAAATATATTAAACTAGAAAGACTAACGAAATTAAATAAGAACGCATATTAAAAGATTACATTATTTTAATTATATTTTAATTGGTTTCTATATAAAATCATTCATGGGATTGATTCTAATACGCTGGGGGATAAAACAATAATGTTAGAGATCAATGACACCAAGTAATTATTTATCAAACCCAGTTTTGTTAAAACCAGTTTGCAAATTAACCACACCATATATCATATAAACCTTTATTTCTTAATGATATATAAGACACATTATAAGATTTTAAACGAACTAATTACATGGGCTGTCTTAAGGCAAATCTAGCTCAGACTTTCAAAGAGAAATCGTTAATAGATTTGATTTATTCTGTGTATTAATAATTTTAATTATAAATTAAATACTCACTGATTAACTTCAGAGAGTATTGTGATGTAAGCAGTGACGTAACTTCGGTTACAGACAGACACCGAATCTCCATTATAATAGGATTTCTAAGACTTGTTTCAACAACGCCATAAACCTTTTTGTTAAATACATGTAAATAAATGTAAACTAAGAAAAGCTGTTAGTATTAGTAAGAGTACCGATAAATACATAAGTCCGGTTTTCCCGCGCGTGTAGACATTTCACAATTGTTTGAATCTAAAAGCAGATGGCCATGGATTCATCTTGTGATTCACGATTTCTACAATGGCTGACTTGCCATGGCAAGATGGATACATTTTAGTCGGAAATTTTTAAATTAATAAAAATCATAAAGCGCTAAGGCTAACCCAAATAATTATTTCGCTTTCTTAAATTTTTTTTACGATGGCCATTAACGAGAAGAACGAATAACTTTGCATTGTTTCAACACAAGCGACTACTTTCGGCGTTCTCTCACCATTCCTCCCCATTTAGTGAAGAAGTAGCAGGTAATATGTCGAACACTCAAGTTGGCGCCATATTTTTACCATTTTTTCTTTTATTAATGCCCGAAACAAGTTTAAAAACTATGAAAAATAAAATGGAAAAATAAAATAACTAAAACATTTATGAAATAAATTGATTTCTTGATGCAAAGTAATATTCCCACGAGCTATTTTTTTGTATTTTATCTTTTTGTTAATTCCCGTTGCAATTTGCGTTAGCCGTAATCATTATTTGAGGAAGAGAATTAAACTTTTCAGTGTTGGCGCTAATGAAACTATTGTTTTATAGGGTTTGATTTCTTGCTTCAGGCAATGGGGTCCGTTTATCATGGGCATGCGCAGATGTGTACGTATGAGCGTTTAAACATGGTTCTGGCAAGCGTCCTGTGACTTAAAAGTGAAAATAGAAAGAAAGAATGATTATTCACGCAATATATATATATATATATATATATATATATATATATATATATATATATATATATATCTGTGTGTGTGTGTGTGTGTGTGTGTGTGAGTAAAAAAGCCAATACGTTAGTTCATAAATAATATTCAATTACCACATTCATATAGACATTTCCTTATGTACATAATGAATTATTTACTGTATGTATATTTGTGCATAAAGAATTTTGGATTTTATATTTTCAAAAATACTTGTAAACATTTACAATTACATCACGTCAATCACCAATGTTAAGCAACGATAAGCTAGGTCAGAATGTATATGGGTGACCACTTTACAGCAGTAACCGTAAGCAATCAAAGTCATGTGTACCAGACTAAGTAAAGATCCCTTTCTTACTCTAATGGAGAGCCAGATTAGCATATCATAAAGTTGTCTTTATGAGTGTGGAGTACTCTTTCATCGCTATTACTCCCAGGTTTACTCTGACCCGGAGTGGTAGTACCTGTTAGGATCCCATCTATGGGTTAAATGAAAAAAAATGTGTTTAAAATGTATTTAAAAATGAGTTTGAAAAAGAATTGAGTTTTAAATAAATGTTTAATACCCATCAAGAATGAAAAAACAAAATGTCTTCGGATAAAATAACCCAACAAGAGTTGACATGCCGTAAAATCCGACCAACCAACCAACATATAATTAATTTGTGCTGAACTAAGTTTAATAAATGACTATAGCTAAATTTGTAATTGTTGCTTAGCAGTTTTCAGTCTACAAGAGACGATGGAGTAGTGTCAAAGTGTTTTTTTTCTCCCTTTTTTTAACTACATGGCCAGGGCGGGTTCATATAGAGGATGAGATGTTGTCCATGCAGCAAATCCCCTCTCTCCACACTGCCGCTGTTATTCAAAGGAAAGGTAAGGAACCAATGCAATTTGGCAGCGGTAGTGTCGCAGGAGTTGACGGGTAGCACTGGATTTCAGCATCACACCACCTTAGGAACTCCGGCTCCTGATTTGTTTTCGGGGTTTACTCCCCTAGCCTTTCCTTGAAAGGCAGTAGAGGTTTTGTGTCGGACTTTTCCTTGACTTAGATGGCTTGCCGACCAGGCTAAGGAGCCCCTTCTAACCCATTTGGGGATTTATGAGAGTAGTAAGTACACATCGGTGTTCCTGAAAAATGAAATGAGATTAGGATATGGTATATCATACATTTGTGATTTTGATGAAGGATTATTAATATATCATATAGCACATCTCAAGCGGTTTCATGGGTAGTAAAAGTAAAATCGTCGGGGTGGCCTAATGTCGGTATCAACCAGACAGCGAGGGGGTCTAACCCCTTTTCACTAGCGCTAGACCAAGGAGAATATTTTAGCATCTGAGGTGGAGTGCCACTGCTAACATCAGCTTCTCATGAGTAGTAGACCATGTAAATTTACTGAATAACAAAAGCAGACTGGTCCTGTTCAATATTCATTCTTTTCATCTGTTTGTTGTATTATGTAGCTGGTGAAGTCAATTTGAAGTATGATCAAATATAAATTAAGCAAAATCGTCGGGGTGGCCCAAAGTCGTTATCAGCCAACCAGCTAATTCCCTTTTCACTAGCGCTAGACCAAGGAGATTGTCTTTGCGTCTGAGGTGGGGCGCAACACCTATCACCAGCTCCTTACTTTACCACACAGCTCCCAGTGCTACGCATACGCTGAGTTGGCGAGGGCCGGTATCAAACAAGAACCTTGTAGTTTCTAGCCGAACGCTCAACCGACTGTGCTCACCCGGACCTTTATTTGCTTAGCAGATTAGATGACCAGATGAAGAAAGATTGTGTTGAGAACAACAACTTATCTTGATCAGCATTCGAATACTGTCTTTACCTGGTCCAAATAGCCACCCCTGGCATTATTAGGTAAGGCAAAGATATTTATTTATCTTTTGCTGTTTAGTCAAAAAGCCTATGTCTCCTATGCATTTGTTTACATTGACCAAAGATTCTCTCTCTCTCTCTCTCCTCCCTCTCTCTCTCTCTCTCTCTCTCTCTCTCTCTCTCTTATATATATATATATATATATATATATATTATATATATATATATATATATATAGATATATAGATATGAGAAGAAAGAAAATATAAAAAAGAAAACGACAAAATTTGAGATAAAAATCAGGAAAAGTGAATAACAAAACACAAACAATTGCATTCAATCTGCATATATATATATATATATATATATATATATATATATATATATTATATATGAGGGTAAGTAAACAAACAGATGTGTTTATTTTTTATATGGCTTTAAGCCGACAATTTTTGGAGGATATGCTTAATTGAAGTCATACCAAATTTTTGAAAATTAATTAGTTAATAATTAATTAATTTAGGCGGCATATATGTTCAAATGTAAGGCTAAACAAGTCGAGGAAAATATCAATCCCTGAATGTACATTTCGACCTATTAGGTCTCATCAGCAAGGTTATAGCCAATATATATATATATATATCAACCCCTCCGTACGAGCAGGATGCGACACAAGCTCAAATTATTAAGCGAAGTTTCACAGGTTTGTACTCAGAAGTTTGTTTCTCCTAGTCTGGTTACCTAACTTAGAGCGCTGTCTGCCCTACTTTTTACCTATAGCTGGAGTAAGAATAGTTAGATACATACCTTTCTCAATTGTATTAGCACTATGTGAAATGCAAACAGCCTCGTTCAAGATTTGAACTCGTCTTATCGTGTCCATTTCTTCCGACGATAACTATTACACCACTCGCCGCAACACACACACAAACACACTCACACACACACACACTCACACACACAGATACACACACACACATATATATAATATACATATATAAATATATATTATATATATATATATATATATATATATATATATATATATATATATATATATAGATATATATATATATATAGATAGTTATATATATATATATATATATATATATATATATATATAGAGAGAGAGAGAGATATCCACTTGTTCTTTTTCTCACTTCCATACTTTAACACTCTTTTTCCTTTCCACGACTTTTTTCGACAATTTTTCCCGCTAAAAATTATTTAGGTTTCCCGGCCAGAAAGTAATTTCAGTCAGAAACAAGGCTACAGGAAGGGGGCCCATGATAAGTATCAAACTATAAGTATCAGAATATTCTGCGTAAATATCTCGCTAACAATTTCTGCTAGAATAGCTTGTTAACCATTTCGCTATGCGAAGCGTCACGTAAACTTGCTACAGAGTTCAATTTTCACTGGGGTAGTCTCATACTTCAGGCCTTGTGTCAAACTAAACTAAGTAAAATGACAGCCATCTTTCCAGGGAAAGTTTATGCGATCTGCAGGCCAGGAGTAAAGTGTTGTATCTGATGGGGCCGGTTTAGCTAAGTCGATAAAGCACCCGCCTAGGGATGTCAATGTTCCTGGTTCGATACCGGTCTTCGCTAACTAAGCGCACGAGTAGCGCAGATTAAGTAATCTGATCTGTGTGGTAAAGTTGGAACCTGACGGTTGGTGTGGCACTCCACCACAACAAAACAATCTCTATGGTCTAGAGCTAGCGAAAAGGGAAAGTCTCCCTCACTGTCCGGCTGATACCGACAATAAGCCACTCTGCCAACTTTACTTATATTATCTGATTATATCCTTCGGTATTGTCCTTGTCTTTAGGCAAAACAAAGAAGTAAACCTCGATGCCGGGGATTCTAATCTTGCGGCAGTACCTCCCATTGTACTAAAGATGATAATCGTCGGTGTAGTAAGTTGGTAGTGGTGACCATGAAAATTTTGTTAACGTTCTCCCAGTACTCGCTTTAAATTGATCATGTGTCAAACCTTCCCTACCCACTCCCTGGAGATGAGTTTTTTTTTCAGAACGTGCAAGTGGAAGTGTGTGCTTGGCTGCCAGTCCAGAATAGTGTCCCATAATTCTTTAAAGGCACAATCATGGATCGGTGGGGAGGTGTTGGTGTTGGAGGTATGGGGTGGAGGAGATCTGCTGCTGCTGCTTCTGTTGAAATGTTTTAAATGTCCTAACTCCCCGCTGAGGGCAACGAAGTGACTCGATAAACACTTAAAACAAAATGATAAAAATATAAATGAATAAAAATACTTAAAAACACAAAACAACCAATTAGAGAGGGAAAAAATGGAGGATAAAATTTCCTGTCGCATTCAATTATCACTTAAAACTAACTACTTGTCAATTTTAAGACGTCGTGAAAAAATTAAATTGAATTTAATTTGAAAGCCTTCGCCAAATAAGGAATTAAAAAAAAAACCTGCGGAATTGCTCTGTTATAATTCTGACTGAAGTCATTTAATGCACAGTTCAATTTCAAGTGGCAGATATTTTATGCAATATTAAAACTTTAGGGACTAAAATTAACCAGCATAATCCGCGTAAATCAAACTTAGATAGTAATAAAGTAAGATTCAAAATACTTTAGGCGTGTATGATTTATTTTTTCAGACCCTCCCCAAACAACCGACCTCCCCACAAAAAAAAGAAACAAGAAATCAATAGATAAAGTTTTCAAGTCATAGAAAGCTTGTCTATTTATTTTAGAATTTTAACGGCTAGCATTCATGGAATGGTCTTAATAGGATAGGGGGTGGTAAAATGCATGGCTACATTTTGGGACCTTCTCATTTCATGTTCCAGGTCAGATTAAGGCGGTTAGGTAAATGATAGCATTCTTTTCGACGTTTTGAAATTTCTGTTTTCGAATAAATAACTTTCTTCCATCTAATTTTTCTATATCTAATCACATTTCTGTCTATAAATCTGGTGGCATTTATGCTGCTTGGAGTCTCTTGAACTAATGGTAATGCTTTCAGCTCCAAACCATGTTTGAATTCAAGGTTATCATCAAGGTTATGATGACTTATTTTAAGTTAATTAAATAAAGATAAGTAATTTTCTTCCATTTTTTCTATATCTAATCACATTTCTGTCTAGAAATCTGGTGGCACTTATGCTGCTTGGAGCACCTTTGAACTAGTGATAACAATTTCAGCCCCTAAACCACGTTTTAATTTAGGGTAATCGTCTAAAGATGACTTATTTTAAGGTAATTAAAAAACCCCACCTAAACAAGGCTCGAGGTTACAGTGGCCTGAACATTGTGTTTATACCAAACAAAGATTAGGACAACAGTTTGAAATATTAAAATTATTCATAGAAAATTATTGTCATTCATGTATTAAATACTTCCATACCATTCTATACCATTTCTTTTTCTTAGAAAATGATTTCAAATATTTAAAGCACTAATTACACCATAAAACAAAATTTGATTTAAATGATGCTTTTGAAGCAGATTCTTTTAGTTCTGATGTTAATTTTCCTTATGGTATTAGAGCCGAATAATTTTAATGTTTCGGACTGTTGTCTCATCTTTATTGAGGCCACTGTATCCTCGGGTCTTGTTCAGGTATTCCCTGTTTACCGTAGACTAAAATCATCATCAGATGATAAGTCTGAGTTCAAGCGTAGTTTCGGAGCTTTAATATCGTTACCACTAATTCAAGGCACGCCTAGCAGCATAAAAGGCCCCCAGACGTATTGACAGAAATGTGATTAACATATTAGAAACATCTAAATGTATAGTAAATTCTATTAATTGATAGATATAAAAAATAAATCGAATAAAATAGAAATTTCAAAATATGTCATAATGAACGCTATTATTTACCTCAACCATTTTTTATCTGATTTTGAATTTGAAACGAGGAAACCTCAAAATGTAATAATTGTAGTAATAGTAATAATTCAAACATATCACAATAAAGATGAAGACACCAGCCCGAAGCATTTAAATGATTCACACCGAGCTACATCTAAAAAATACAAACAAATCGTACAAGAGCTGTTTTGTCGGGTAGATAAGAATAAGCATACTTTAATAAGGGAGTATATGAATGTATATAGACTCATTTGGGAGCGTTAATTGAATTAGCAAGAATATGCGCCCAGGAAAAGATGGAGGGGGTGAGCGCGCAGAAGCGACAACGTTAATTTGCTTATATCGAAAATAAGGAAGAAGAGAAGGAAAGAAAAAGAAATAAAGTGTATGCGCGCGCACGTGAGTATGTGTGTGTGTGTGTGTGTGTGTGAGAGAGAGAGAGAGAGAGAGAGAGAGAGAGGAGAAAAAAAGATAGATAGATAGATAGATAGAAGAGAGAGAGAGAGAGAGAGAGAGAGAGAGAGAGAGAGAGAGAGAGAGAGAGTTAAATCAACATTATTATATTTTTCACATCTTGAACTATTTTTTGCAATAGGTCTTAAGTAAACATATCAAACGTTGTAATAATTAAGTTAGCATAATGTGGTATATCCACAGGTCTTGCTTGTAAACTAATAATTTAATTTACTTGTCCGTATTTATGAGATGAGGCTTGGTATGAATAAATTTGATTTCCTCATGTTTATTGTGTATAAAAACAATTTTCAGGCCACTGTAATCTCAGGCTTTGTTTAGGTGTTTTTTTGTTTTAAATAAGCCATCCTCAAACGATTACCCTGAATTCAAAAAGCTCTGAAACCTAGTTTGAAATCAGGGTCTGAAAATGACTTATTCTAAGGTATTAAAAAAAACCCCCTAAACAGAGCCCGAGATTACAGTGGTCTGAAAACTGTGTTTATACACAATAAAGATGAGTACAACAGTTCGAAATATCAAAATTATTAATAATTTAATAGTCGTATACCACTCAAGTATCAAGGTTTGAACACGCACCGCATTGGAACCAAAGTCTTATTGACGTGACACGCAAGTAACTCCAAAGGAAACAACACATTATGTATATATGTGCATTCAAAATTATTTAGGTTTGTTTACTGAAAAAAAAGTGGCCTTTTATGGCTTAAGGTTATTTCACAAAACAAAGGCCAACCTCACGCCAGAATACTTCGAATTCATACTTAAATCCAAAAATGGACATCTGATGTCAAATCGTCTAAAATTGATGGACAAAAATAAGCGACCTTTGAGACAGAGTTCAGAGAAGCTATTATCTTTGTTTTGATGGTGAGTTTCATTCGGCCATCTTTAACATCGGAATGAGAATTTTATTAACGTCTAAAGCAAAATTGTGGACATTGATGATCGATAGAAACATAAAAGATTTGTGTAAAAATAGAAGCGGAACAGTCGAACCGAACCGAAGCACAACTGAATTTTTATTTTTGAATTAAAGAAAGATGTTATAAGATTGATTCAGAAATAAGTGATGAAGAATCATAATGGAGTTTTATTGGCGGTCCAGGGTTAGGATAATGGAATGACTATTCAAGTTATGATAACAGCAACAATCTATCTATCTATCTATCTATTTCAGTTTTGTTTTGTTCCTATCTTTCTTCTTTCTTTCTTTCTTTCTTTCTCAGTTCTAGTTAGTTCCTATCTATCTATCTATCTATCTATCTATCTATCTATCTATCTATATATATATATAATATATATATATATATATATATATATAGAGAGAGAGAGAGAGAGAGAAAGAGAGATAGATAATATGAGGGGTCTCTATGCGAATACTAACATCTATGACAAATTATGAATCAAATATGAAATACATTTGGTAAAACATAGAATTCTTCATGGCACAATCCTGTGTTTCGTCAAGCATCCATACCTCCATACACCAGACCTATCCCCATACGATATTTTTGGTATCCTAAACTGAATATTAATCTCACGGAAAAGATTTAAAGTCGTGGAGGACATTAGAAGAACATTATGGCATAACTTCATAAAACATCAAAGAGAAGGTGCCTCAACCAATGGGAAACTCGCTGGAAGTGTTTAATGCGAAAGAGGTTATTTGAAAAAAAAATTTCATTTGTTGATCAGTTGTGTAAATGAATATTCAGTCTCTATACATTCTATCAAAATCATATGAATGATTTTATATAGAAACCAATTAAAATATAATTAAAATAAGTGTAATCATTTTATATGCGTTCGTATTTAATTTCGTTAGTTTTTCTAATTTGATATGTTTCATTACATTAAAGCTTAAATACTTACGCCCGCTGGAGAGCGCATATTCTTGATAGTCTTAATAATGGGCAGATGTTTTGTCGAAGGCGTTAGATCCCAACAAAAACTAGAGTGAATGTTCAGAGGTGGCGCTATTCTGTAAGAGCTAGGGACGTCCACGGACAAGTGCCCGCAGTTTTGACCCTAAAATTAAAACGATTTAAGAATATTTAAATAAACGAGCGGAACCTGTAGATATACCACAGTATGATAATTTAATCATTACAACGTTTGATATGTTTACTCCCTACCTTTTGTACACACCTTGTATAATTAAAAGGTGACCCTGAATCTATCATATATCCATGACAAGATATTGATGCAGTTAAAAATGGTCGAATGTAGTTTAACTATATAAATATCAATTCCTCAAGATCTTTTATTACTTAAATCCTAAAAATTATTTTCTTATTTTGACATTCAATCTTAAATTATGAAAATTTTAGAATTATTATATGAATATAACAAAGAATACGACCTAAAATGCTCATGACTGCATCGTCTCTGATGTAATCCCTAGATCATTTCGGGTCTTGCAACATCATACACCTTCACCTAAGTGACCCAGCTTTTGTTGATCAGTCACCAGCTTGTGGTCTGGGAATAAGATATCAGCAGTAAATAAATCTTGTGGCACATTTTCTGTGGCATGTAATTTTAAAATTTTACAGTTAGCTTCAAGTTAATTCATTTTATTGCACTTCGTCCTATAAGAAATACCCCTAGTGTGGTCCCTCTATATTTCTATATCTACCACTCCCTCAGCCAAACAGATCCAAGGTGTCCTTCATTTATTGGCATGGAGTCGCTTCTCGGCCCCTATTTCTTACAGGAATAACCTGAACAAATGAAATCAATACCCAATCTATTGGTCACTGCGTTTAGTCGATATTGGTATTCGTTTTGGACTCGCAGAAGAATAGAAGTGAACTTTTCTTCTATTTTCAGCGAGTCGCGATATTTTAAAATTCATGGTCGATGCTGAACAAAATAGTTCTGCTATTTCCATTATTGAAAAATAAAAATACCGGTGGTTATAAAGTCCCACTTCTCTCGCCAATATTCTTTTCAACTCTTTCGAGTCCCAAATCAGGCTGGTACACCTACGTTATCAAAAAATACTCGTCCTGTGTATGACGTCAAACTCTATCTGATGGAGAAGTTCCAATTCTGGAGCTCTGCGGAATGTGGAGTCCTCCTTCATCACTATTACTCACAGGTTCAGTCTGACCCAGAGTGGTAGTACCTGTTATCGTCCCATCATTGGCTTAAATAAAAAAAATGAGTTTTAAAAATTTGTTTAAAAATTGAGATAAAAAATTAATTGCCATATTGAATGAATCAAACAAAACGTCTTTGACATAAAATAACCCAACCAGGCTGGACACGCAGTAAATCCAACCAGCCAGCCAGCCAGCCAGCCAGCTGTTGTATACTCTCTATCCTTACTTTCTTACTTCTATTCTTCTAGCGTCTCTTCTAGCGTCTGGACTTCGTCTTGGGGACTTCGTGTCTGGTCTTCCATTGGGAATTTCTCTTTATCAGAAGCCCTGTGTCATTGGTAGTTTTTAGATAATAACACAAGACTTCGATTTACTTAGATCATATTTTATTCTGAAATACCCACAAGACTACCTGCACAGATTGAGTCGGCACCGTGTATAACACGACTCACCACCGTCGTGGCTTTGGTTGATCTGACTAAAAATCTCTTTCTAATCTAAACCGGAAGAGGGTCTTCTCCACCGATTCTCACGGTATCCACCGGAAGGAAGATCAGGACTGAGGTCAATCCTTGTCATTCAATCCTTCAAGGCCGCCGACTGAACTTATAACAGCAATTTTGGTTTCTACACTACTGTACATAAGTATTAGGAATCTAATAATTATGTAACACAGCCAGCCAACCAACAAAATACTCGCCATGTTCTTTAGTTGGGGTCAGAAGATTATTTCAAAAATTTTTTCCCAATAAAATTCGAATTGAAATATTTTCTATTTCAACTCCGTTAAATTCCCCTCTCAACGGGACAGGCAGGGTGATAGGTTATTTCCCGCGTAAAAGTCTGACTCGTGCCAATCTTTTGTTTTCAAAATCTAATAAATAAGAATTAATTCCGCCGGCTTTTTAGCCAACTGTAGGCCATCCCCCAACAATCCCTGCGGTACAAACAATAAAATGTTATCACTATGAAATGTCAGACAACGCAGAATCTTAAAATTTCTCAGACTTCAAAACAACTCTTGTTTTTAATAAAATAAAAAAAAAATTGTTTTTGCATGATTTAAAAAAAAGCGTACTCGCAATAATTTGCATACTTTTAAAATCCGTCTCATCAATACTGTTATGCTGCGTGCCATCTTAAACAAATCGTGGAAACAGCAGACGACAAGGATGCAGCTGTACGGCCACTCGCTCACACAAATCATCTGAGTAAGACGAAAAAAGACATGCTGGACATAACTGGAAAAGCTAGGACGAACTCAAAGCGACGTTCTCCTGTGGAAACCAGCACATGGACATGCCAGTGCGGGTCGTCCAGCGAAGATATATTGACAATTTCTGCGCGGATACTGGATGCTGCGCAGAGGACCCCCCGAGTGCTATGAATGATAGGGATGTTTCATCATCATCATCATCATCATCATCATCATCAATCATCATCATCATCTATATGAACAGCCAGGTTAAATCATAATTTAATTATCCAAATTTGTTTCTTTTCACCGCCTCAATTGATTTAAATGTATTTATTTAACAACAGGGAGGAGATCGCTTTGATATAGTCGTGGTGTTATGGTTAACAAACTAACCATTCAGGTTTGGTTTGGTTTGTTTTACGGCATATCAAACTCAATGGGTCATTTAATGCCGACAAAGTTTTGCAATAAATTCATTCTTAATGATACCCAAATTATTTATAATAACATTTTTCTATTTAACCTATTGATGGGACCCTAACAGGTACTACCACTCTGGGTCAGACTTGAACAGGGAGCAATGGTAATAAAGGGGTGCTCCAAATTCCCCAAACCTCCAGAACTAGAACCTCACAATCATTTAGAATTTAACGTCATACCCAGGACATGAAGAGCCTCAGTCACCGCCTTCTAGCACCCATATGATAAAAAGGCTTGGGGTTTGCCATCAGAGAAATAGAGTTGGGACAATCATATAGGTGCTTGACGTGACCAACCGATTGATCGAAGGGAGCCTCTCCGACCGCCAGTCAAGACCAAGTAATCAGATAAATTACTACTGAGTTGAGAGTTCAATCCTCACTATGTGCATCATACTTGCAACCTCGTGCCAAATCTAAGCTATATGGTATAATGGTTAGTGAGCTAGTTTAGGCAGACATTTGGTAGTGAGTTTGATTCTCACTGAGAGCCCATACTTTTCGTCTTGTGCCAAACGTAGCAACGCTGGGTAAATTTCTACTGGTTAATTTTTTTCAACTAGAATTTACAGATGATATTAAAATAATTTCATTAGATTTAATCTGATTATTTTTATCTACAGAAAAATAATAACTTACTAAAGAAACAAAATAACAAATTAGGAACCTTTTATATAAAAAGGGCAAGAAAGAAAATGAGAATAAGGAAAAAGAAATAAAATGAGAGGAGAGAATACGTATAAATTATTGTTTTCTTGGAAAAAACCTATGAATTAATTTGACTAGCAGAACCTCTGGATATACCGAAGTATGTTAATTTAATTGTTACTACGTTTGATATGTTTACTTAAGAGCTATTGTTAAATACTTCAATAAGTAAAAAGTATGATAATTCTTAATTTACCTCACTCTCTCTCTTTTTCTTTCCTTCTCTTTATCTTTTCCTTTTCATTATGTTCGATTAAAACAGATTAGCATTATCTCTTGCATACGCTCACCCCCTCCCTCTCTTTCCCCTACTTTCTTTCTTATTATATTTTTCTGTGTAACATGTCCTTTTTCGTCTCTTTCTTTCTTTATGATAAAGACGGAATGGCTCATTACTTAGCTTAGGTGAAAAAACTCGTAAGAAATAAGAATTCGGCTGATATGCGACACCAGATAATCAGGATTTACATTTTTGCATTTAATCTTAGACAATTTGGACGGTCTCATTTTTAACCAGAGAGTGTTGCAAGATGATAACGGACGGAAGATTAAGGAACAAGAGTATTAATATATAGTAATAGTAACTGAAAAGAATAGGTAGAGGAGTAAGAAAAGTATGTATTTACCCAAACCTTTCACCACAGGCGGGATGTGTCCCAAAGTCAAATTTTGAGCGGAGTAAAGCTGGTTTCCTTCTAGACTAGTTGCTTAATCAAGGCTAAACAAACTAGTCTGCCTTACTATCTATCCATAAGTAAAGTAAGTAAGTAAAGTCGTCGGGGCGGCCCTATGTCGATATGAGCCATACAGCGAGGGAGTCTATCCCTTTTCACTAGCGCTAGACCAAGGAAATTGTTTTTTGTGACTGAGGAGGAGCGCCACACCTATCATCAGCTCCTTACATTACCGCACTGATCCCTGTGATACTCATACGCTGAATTGGCTAGGGCCGGTATCGAACTAGGAACATTGTGGTTTCTAGCCGAACGCTCTGCTGGGGGTAAAGGAATCATTTTCCCCCAAGGGCATTTGCACAAAGTCAAATGCAAACAACCATGTTGAGTATTTGTACGTGGGTCACCGAACCCATTTCCTACGACAACAACAGAAGGAATAAGAAAAGGAATAAAAGGAAGGAAAGGAAAGAAAAAATAAGATGAAAAATAAAATGAATAAATAAAAAAGGTAATGAAGAAGAAGAAGAAGAAGAAGAAGAAGAAGAAGAAGAAGAAGAAGAAGAAGAAAAAAAAGGGGTGGGAATAATCTTTCTAAAATATAACCATTCTCTGTAAAGAAGAAAGAAAGACAAAACAAAAAGAAAGAAATTGACAAAAATTGAAGAAAACGTAAAAGAAGAAAATGAAAAAGAAAGAAGAAAAAAGGAAAGTAGAAAAGAAAGAAAAACTAGAGGGAATGATGAAAATAGTAAAGATGGCGGAGTGGCCTATTGTCGGTTTCAGCCGGGCAATCTATGCCCTTTTCACTCGCGCTAGATCAAGGAGGTTGTATTTGTCGAGGTGGAGTAACAAACCTACCGTCAGCTCTCAACTTTACCGCACGGATCAGATTACCCAGTCTGTGCTACTCATGCACTGAGTTGACGTAGACCGATATTAAACTGGGAATCCTGCGATTTCTAGGCGGTTGCTCTACCGACTGAGCTTAATACTACTAAAATCTAGATATTCTTTGTAAAAAAAGAAAGAGAAAAAAAATGAAGAAAAAGTAAATGAAGAGAATGAAAAAAGAAAGAAGAAAAGAGAGAAGTAGAAAAGAAAGAGAAAAAGAAAACGAGAGGTATAATACTACCGAACTGTACATATTTTCTATGAAAAGAAAGAAGAAAAAAGGGAGAAGAAAAGAAAGAAGAAAAAAGAGGAGCAAAAAGAAGAAAGAAGAAAGAAAGAAGATGGTATAATACTACCGAACTCTACATATTCTCTATGAAAAAGAAAGAGAAAAAAGGGGAAAAGAAAAGAAAGAAGAGAAAGAGGAGACAAAAAGAAAGAAAGAAAGAAAGAAAGAAAACGAGAGGGTATATACTACCGAAATCTACATATTCTCTATGAAAAGAAAGAAGAAAAAAAGGGAGAAGAAAAGAAAAGAAGAAAAAGAGGAGCAAAAAAAAGAAAGAAAGAAAGAAAGAAAGAAAGAAAACGAGAGGGTATAATACTACCGAAATCTACATATTCTCTATGAAAAAGACAGAAGAAAAAGGGAAAGAAAAAAAGAAAGAAGAGGAGCACAAAGAAAAGAAAGAAAGAAAGAAAGAAGAAAACGAGAGGGTATAATACTACCCGAAATCTACATATTCTCTTATGAAAAAGAAAGAGAAAAAATGGGAGAAAGAAAAGAAAAAAAAAAGAGGAGCACAAGAAAGAAAAAAGAAAGAAGAAAGAAAGAAAACGAGAGGCATAATACTACCGAAATCTACATATTCTCTATAAAAAAGAAAGAAGAAAAAAAGAAAAGGAAGAAGAAAAAAGAGGAGCACAAAAGAAAGAAAGAAAGAAAGAAAACGAAATCTACATATTCTCTATGAAAAAGAAAGAAGAAAAGGAAGAAAAAAGAAAGAAGAAAAAGTGGAGCACAAAGAAAGAAAGAAAGAAAGAAAGAAAAGGAAATCTACATATTCTCTATGAAAAAGAAAGAGAAAGGAAGAAGAAAAGAAAAGAGAAAAAAGAAAAAAGAAAGAAGAAAAGAAAGAAAGAAAGAAAGAAAGAAAAGGAATTCTACATATTCTCTATGAAAAAGAAAGAAGAAAAAGGAAAAAGAAAAGAAAGAAGAAAAAGAGGAGCACAAAAGAAAGAAAGAAGAAAGACAGAAAGAAAGAAAGAAAACGAGAGGGTATAATACTACCGAAATCTACATATTCTCTATGAAAAGAAAGAAGAAAAAGAAGAAAAAAGAAGAAAAAGAGGAGCACAAAGAAAGAAAGAAAGAAAGAAAGAAAACTGAGGTTATACTACTACTAAACTCTACATATTCTCTGTAAAGAAAAAAAAAAGGAAAACAATTAAGAAAACGTATAAGTAAATGAAAAAGAGAAATAATGGAGTAGAAAAGAAAGAAGAATAGAGAGGGTATAAGTAAAGTAAAGTCGTCGGGGTGGCCTAAAGTCGGTATCAGCCAATCAGCCGAGGGAGTCTATCCCCCTTTCACTAGCGCTAGACCAGGGAGAATTTTTTTTGCATCTGATGTGGAGCGCCACACCTACCATCAACTACTTACTTTGCCGCACAGATCCCTGTTCTACTCACACGCTGAGTTGGCAAGGGCCGGCATCGAACCAAGAATCTTGCGATTCCTAGTCCAGTGCTCTACCGACTGAGCTAAACCGGGTGTAAATAAGTTGATGGAGTGCCCTATTGTTGGTATTAACCGGACAGTGAGGAGGGTCTATATCCTTTTCGCTAGTGTTAGACCAGGGAGATTGTTTTTGCTGAGGTGGATAGCCACATCTACCGCAAGCTCCCCACTTTACCGCACAAACCAGATTACCCAAGCTGTGGTACTGATACCCTGATTTGGCGGGGACCTTGCGATTCCTAGGCGGATGCTCTGCCGAATGAGTTAAGTTGGCGAGGGCCGGTATAAAACTAGGAACCTTAATTCTACTAAAACCTACAGATTCTCTGTAAGAAAGAAAGAAAGAAAGAAAATAAAAAAATGAAAAAGTAAAAAGAAAACGAAAAGATGGACGAAAAAGAGGAAAAAAAAAGAAAGAGATATACACGAAAAAAAAAGAACGAGTTGCTGGAGGTGGATAGCCACATCTACGCAAGCTCCCCACTTTACCGCACAAACCAGATTACCCAAGCTGTGGTACTGATACCCTGATTTGGCGGGGACCTTGCGATTCCTAGGTGGAAGCTCTACCGAATGAGTTAAGTTGGCGAGGGCCGGTATGAAACTAGGAACCTTAATGCTACTAAAACCTACAGATTCTCTGTAAAGAAAGAAAGAAAAAAATGAAAAAGAAAACGAAAAAGATGGACGAAAAAGAGGAAATAAAAAAGAAAGAGATATACACGAAAAAAAAAAAAAAACGAGAAGAAAAATAAAAAGAAGCCCCCCCCAAAAAAAAAGAATAAAATCAAGGACTCCTACTTGTACTGGAATATTGTTTTTTTTTCTCCGATGAGATTATGATTGAATATAAATATCCAGTGGAAAATGGTATTGGCCAAAGGGCAAGTATTTTCTCCCAAGTCGTCTCGTGAGGTCGCATAATCAGTGTCGTCAGTCGACGGTCCTGAATGCGGACTCTTTTACAAGGCGGTTCCTGTCACAGAAAGCTGTCATGACAATAGCATGTGTTTCTTCTCAATGATTCATTCAGAGTCTAGTAAGGGGATGGGGGGGGGGGAGAGGTAGGGTAGAAGTGGGGGTGGGTGGGTGGTCAGGGTGAAACGTTATACGAGCGAATGTCATCAAGCGACTGTCAATGCACCGGTGGCACAAAGATAAGCTAGTTGCTTGGTGGGTTGCTCTTTGACAATTGATCCACAGTCACAATAGATAAATAACGACAAGTTGAAATAGATAAGGAACAGAGAGAGAGAGAGAGAGAGAGAGAGAGAGAGAGAGAGAGAGAGAGAGGGAGATTTGGATATAGTGTCAGAGATATTGAGAGGAAGAAATAGATAGATAAAGAGAGAGAGAGAGAGAGAGAGGGGGAGAGAGGGAGAGAGAGAGGGAGAGAGAGAGAGAGAAAGGGGAGATTTGGATACTGTGTCAGAGATATTGAGAGGAAGAAATAGATAGATAAAGAAAGAGATATAGATAGATAGATAGATAGATAGAGAGAGAGAGAGAGAGAGAGAGAGAGAAGAGAGAGAGAGAGAGAGAGAGAGATTTAAATAGTCTAACATAGTCTAATAAGAATAAATTAAGATATATGTAGATATATGTATCTTAACACAGAATAGGTATATGAATAGGAACTTGAAATAGATAAGAAGAGAGAGATAAAGATATATAGATAGATAGATAGATAGATAGATAGAGAGAGAGAGTGAGTGTGTGTATGTGTGTGTGTGTGTGTGTGTGTGTGTGTGTGAGAGAGAGAGAGAGAGAGAGAGAGAGAGAGAGAGGGAAGGGGAGAGGTGTAAATAGTCTAACATAGTCTGATAAGAACAAATTAAGATGTATGTCGATACATATATTTTAACACAGAATAGATATAGAAACTTGAAATAGAAAAGAAAAGAAAAAAAGAAAAAAAAAGAAAAGAAAAAAGAACTCAGACTGAAAGATACGAAACACTCGGTTAGTGAGTGAAATAGATAGATAGATAGATATACAGATATGAGAGAGAGAGAGAGAGAGAGAGAGAGAGAGAGAGAGAGAGAGAGAGAGAGAGAGGGGGGGAGTTGAATTAGTTTTACGTGAGGAACAGATTGAGATCAACGTAGTCAACGTGGTCACATCTACATATCCATACTAGTGAGCATCTTCCAACATCCTCTAAATCGTCTACGAGTAAATGCAAAATGTAATCCCTGATTTTCTGGTGTTGCTTATTCGCTGAATACTTATTGCTTATGAGTGTCGTCATCTCAGCAAAATAATTCCGTTTTTATTAGAAAGAAAGAATGGGATGAAAAACGACATACTACATAGAAAATCAAGATAGTAGGACAAAGATAAAGAGAGGGGGTTAGAGCGTGGAAGCGATAACGCTAATCTGTTACAATCAAACATAATGAAAAGATGAAAAGAGTAAGAAAGAGAAAAAAAGAGTCAGTGTGAGTTAAATCAAGATTATTAAACTTTTTACATATTGAAGTATTTTGTAACAGGTCTTAAGTAAACATATAAAAAATTGTAATAATTAGATTATCATACTGTGGTATATTCCCAGGTCCTGCTAATTCAATTATGTTCTTTATACACTGCAGCATTTATTTGCCAGGAAACCAAACGAGTGTTCGAACACCCGCGGCACATAATAAACCCTTTAAACTAATACTCTACCACCAACGAATTTAACTGATCTATTTTATGCATGTGAGAAGAAGTAATCTCCCGCATTTACAACGCCTGGCATCCTGCCTGCCGCCAATACCAACTAAATTGAACTTTTATTGATGAAGAATATTCTTGCGTAATTTTTAACGGCCCAGACAATGGGCTCTTTTGCAAAGGTTAGTCTTAACTTTTTGCTTTGTCTTGCTTAATGAGGGTTTAATGGCAGATGAACGTGCATTCTGGCCCGATCCACATAAACGACACGCCCCCCCCCTGTCTGCCGAGACACTTTCATACAAAATTCTTCGGTTACCTGACGTACAATTTCCACTGCTGTGTTAAGATGGTCCACCAGGGAAAGTCATTGTATCGCCCGATTCTCCTGAGGAATCGTCTTACGTAGCCACTCTGCTCTCATCATAAAGGTTTCATATTCTGGAAATTACACCTTTAAATCTATTAACGTCTTTTGCAATAACAGAAATCGTCATCCCTTGAGTTTTTAGTGTGACAACCCGATGCTTGAGTAATTTATCAACTTTATTGCGGCATTGCCATTGTGATAACTTAGGAAACAATATTGAAGATAAATAAGGAATATTTGTTTACATTGCAGTGTTGCCTTATTTCTTTTGGAACTATTATATTTCTTTAAAAAAATTTTTTAGACCCCCCCCCCTGCTAAATTTAAAGGCCAGTGTTTTATTATGTTATTATATACTGACCTTTTCACAGTACCCAAATCAATATAACGTTGCATACCTTCCTTACTTCTTACTCTGGTCGTATTTTCTTCTGGCCGGCTTTGGTTCTTCTATCGTCTATCTTCTATCTTCTAACATCTTGGTCTGGTCTTGTCGTGGTGTTTCTTGGGGACTTCGGGTCTGGTTTCTGTTAGGGATCACTCCTTATCAGAAGCCCTGTGTTATTGTTAGTTTTTAGGTAATAAACACAAGACTTCGATTTACGTTGATGTTACTTTATTTGTAAATCCCCAACCCAGACAATCTGCGCAGTGAGACTCACATGTTGCTAGTTCGGCTTCTAACTTCTAACTGACTAACTGGTTGTTTACTCCTTAAACCGGAAGAGGGCCTTCTATCGGGGTTCCGGTTCTCACGATTCATCCCCGCAAGGCAAGGTCAGAGTGAGGTCAAGCGCTGTCACTCACCCTCAAGGCCATCAGCTGCACTAGTCGCCAAAATGATTCTACACTACCTTAAAAAAACTATTAGGGATCCAATAATTATGTAACAATGTAATTTTAGACGATACACTTTTTGTAATAATTATTTTTTGTTTTATAACATACTTTATTCGCAGTTCAGAAAGCGATGTTAATGCACGTATTGGAAATAGTCTCCCATAGACAGATTATCAGTAATATGAAAATCCAGTCTCACTGACAAGTTAAAGGGACAATTCTTCCAAACCGTAGTTGTATCAGTACTACTGTATGGTTGCACCAGTTGGACCCAAGCAAAGCGCCTAGAGAATAAGCTTGACGGGAGCTGCACAAGAATGCCACTCGCGATATCAAACACATCGTGGAAACAACACCTACAAAAAAGCAGCTATACGACCACTTGCCACCATCATACAAACCATCGAGTGAGAAGAACAAGACATGTTGGACACTGATGGAGAAGCGGGGACGAACTCATAAGTGACGTACTCCTGTGGAAACTAGCACATGGACATGTCAATGTAGGCCGTCCAGCAAGGAACCTACATTGACCAGCTCTGCGCGGATACTAAATGCTGTGAAGAGGACTTCCCGAGTACAGTGAATGATAAGGAGGGTTGGCGAGAGATTGTCATGGATATCCGTGCTACTAGCGTAACATGATAATGAGGATGATGGTGATTTTTGGTTCAATTATGCAAATTTACAAATGGTAGTATAGAGGCGCTCGTTGTGTAACGTTCATAATCGTAGACAGTGGATTCATCTAATCGAGTTATAATTCTGAACGAGATGGTTTGAATTTCACATATCGCTAATTCCACTGGGGAAATATATGAATCCAACTATTCAACCTTCAGGTATGGGTAAATTGTAGCTCCGACTGGGCTCTTTAAATTTGGTATGCAACCAGTCCAGGAGAGAAAAATCTCTGAATTCAAACCAGTTGCAGACCTGGAGAGGGTGAGATACTACCAGTCTATTCCTGTCTTACACAATTTTTTTTAATAATCTGTAAATATTATTCCGATTGAACCTGTAGAATTCAATTCCATTCTCTAATATTGGATGTTACTTTATTTAGAGAGTTGGGAACATAAAAAGCAATTTTACAGCTTAATATTCACTTTGAAGAAATAGATTCAGGAAATTTATTGAAAAAAATCTGTAAAAACGTTTAATATTCATTCAATTGATAGATTCAATAATATTAAAACGTTATTAAACGTTATTGCTTATTGAAACATGAAACATTTATTGAGTATATTGTGACTTAAATTTTGTGTTGAACATTACAACTGACCATACACACACACACACACACACACACACACACACCACATATATATATATATGTATATATATATATATGTATATATATATATATAAAATAGAAATTAGAAAGCAATTGACAATGCAATATATATATATATATATATATATATAATATATATATATACTAGCAAAAGTACCCGGTCCATGACCGGAGTAAAAAGATTTTAAGAACACCAGGGACTGAGTGGGTAAGAAAGAGAATGAAAGGAAAATAATTTATAGAATTAAAAACATCACCGAGAATTTGTATATTACAATATTTATTTTGGGATTTTTTTTTACATTTAAAATATTATTTTAAAAATGTAATCCATATGACAAAAACAAATTCATTTCTTAATTGCTTATTGCATTCAAGTGATAAAAATATTAGTTTAATTTATTTTCTTTTTATCCCTAAAAAGTAACAATTAAAAAGAGCTAAGTATTAAACTTTTGTCCTTATTTATTTAACTAATATCGACTGAGACTGTAGAATACACTGACAGCACCTCTGCTGTTTAGTAATTTTCTGTACATTAGTGTATTTAATTTTTTTGTTATTGTTTTCTAAGAAGAAACTGTTATAAGTGTTTTAAAATCTTAGCATGTTTATTTAGTACGTAGTTTATTTCATACAAAGCGCCCGTTTTCGTCAAATTTTTGGCAGAATTTAATGTTTAAAAGGTATCTAAAATTAATTACATATGGAATATTATTTTTCTTTCTTTTTTATTTTTTTACTGATGCTCATTATGTTACTACTTTTCGACTAAAACAAAAATTTGACCTTAATAATCGATTAAATTAATTTAATTCGTTTTTAAAGTAAAATTGGCGCTTGAATTGTTGATACCTAATAAAAATACATATTAGTAAAATAAAATAATTTTCCTAAAACCATGTGCTAATCATCTTTCTTTTTTATACAATGAGGTTTCTGTTTTAACGGCAAGTTCAAAACATGTGCCGACGAGGGTTAGGGTGGAAGTGTCTTTTAACGGTAGTTTTGTTTATTTTAAAATTCTTTCTTCTTTTTTTTACAGTAAGAGTCTTGGCGAGACATCTTGGCAACATATGGTGTTGGTCAACCCAGACTTGATGCCAGTTCAAAGGTGCCGACGGGGACTGGGGTTTGAAGAGTTTGTTAACAGTAGTTTTTAATTATTCTGTTTTGAAAGTTAAAAACTCGACTCGTGTCGACGGTAGTGGATTGGAGATGAAAGTCTGTATACGGTATTTTAAAATTTTTTTTAATCATTGAATTATATCCATTAATTAGTAAAAATTGTGTTTCTTAGTTATAAGCATATTAATCTGTATGCAAGATTCCGAATCTGATTGACATCTATATTCTGAGTTATAAGTCGACACGTAAATACCAAACTTTCTTATATACATCGCTGATGAGACTTAATAAAGCTGAAACAGTCTGTACGATGTTCTACACACAGAATAATTCTTTACCGAAATTCACTTGTCATTATTATCTTCTATAATTATCGAATATTATGCGATATGCGCATTGTAATTGCCTTCAAGCAAAAAATAAAATAATAATAATAATAATAATAATAATAATAATAATAATATATATATATATATATATATATATATTATATTATTATCCAACTGGTATACACTATAGTAGCATTAGTAGTTAACCAAAAAATTGATCAATATATATGGTAAATTTAGAGTATAATTAGTTATAGAAAAAAGTTTTTCTTTCTGCCACGGTTTCGATGTACAAGTCTTGAAGAAAAAAAAAGGAATATTTCTTTTGTGTTGTTTCTTTTTTTATTATTTGAAACTAGTTTTAATCTTAGGCTACCGTTATGAGAAACGATTTTCGAAAGAAAAATTTTTAAAAGATAGTTTTATAAACAGTATATATCCTATGAGAGACGAGAAAAAAATGAAGAGATGAATCCATATCATCGTAGGAAGACACGAAATCAACTGTACTTGGTAATTGATAATTTCTTGTTTATGCGATTTTCAAACCAAGCACTTGGTTTGAAATTCGCATAGGCGAGAAACTATCAGTTGCCAAGTTCCAGTAACTTATGTTTTCGCTATCCTAACTTAGATATAAATTCTCTATCAATGATATTAAGCACTCTTTACTTATGAATATAACAAACTATATATATGAATATATATAGTCCAAAAGTCCAGAGAAGAAATCTTCCTTACGACACAAGAGTTTTTTTAAAAAACTGTCGCAGTTTGAGAGCTCAATGTGTGCTCTTAATTTAGAGTCACAGAGCAAATGTATAACATTCGCATCTGATGAGTCGGGAGAGTTAGACACTAAGCTCCCTGAAATAGACTATAAGCAAAATCTCTAAGTCTTTTGTTATTTCTTTAATTATATATATATATATATATATATATATGTGTGTGTTGTGTGTGTGTGTGTGTGTGTGTGTTTACAAATAAATATACATTTATATATATATATATATATATATATATATATATATATATATATATATATATATATATATATATATATATATATATATATATATATATATAAAATTTAATATACCAAGCGTGTTGGTAAATCCTTGCGGTGAGAAAAAAAAACAGCAACTAGTTTGATTGTAAAAATATACTACCAAACATCAACCGGGGAGAAAAACATTTTTGAAAAAAAAGAAAAGACCAAGATAGTCGTACCAACAAAAATAATCTATTGGTACAGTATTTGGCCAAAAGAAAAAACAATTTATATGTATATATATGTATATAAGATATATATATATATATATATTCATATAACCGCTAGGAGAATAGCTAATAAGTAAAAAGTGCTCAATACCTAAGTAGAGCAAATGATAAAGATAAATCTAATGAGTCAGACGAACCTACTATTAGTTTCGCTTAGTGCTCTTCAGGGATAAGATCTGATATATATATGCACCTGCGTATTTAGGTGGTTTAGTTTCTTTGCTTTGTAGATTTCTTTGTTATGGCATTCATGATATGGTTAGATGTCGAGACTAATATTGATGCATACATTTATCTTGTATATGCGTTGGAGAGTTATACCTATGTTTGTTGTACGTATAAAACTCAAGAAAATAAGTCGTTCATATCTGCCTCGTTTTTTGTTTTTGAAAATGGGGACATTCCGCACTTTAAGAAAGTTACTCCCGCTCCATTCCCCAAATCGATGCTATCTGCAAGCCTGCCCACGCCCAGCTCCTCACCAGAACTCTTATATTTCATAATAAATCCATCAGCAAATTAATCCTTCTGAAATATGATTTCTATTGACTGCATACTTGGCCCTCCTTTCCCGCCAAACCTCCGAAATAACAGCCAACAATAACTCACCATTCCATTCTTGCCTTCAAGTCTTAGATTCCCCCCTCCCCGCCCGCCACTATTTCACTAAATTTTCAATATTTCCACATCTTGGTCTCCTGCCGCCATACTTCCCACACTGGGCAAAATCAACCTCTTAGGATCTCAAAATTTGTGCCCCACCTACGCCGCCATTCCCTCCTGCAACAAAATTCTCACACTCTCTATTTGTCGCCTTTAATTCTCCTCTACCTTCTCCTTCTTCTCTCTTGTTTTTTCTTCCTTATTCTCTCTCTCTCTCTCTCTCACACCTTACGTTCTCTTTTCTTTATCTATATCTTCCTGATTTTGGGTTATAATCTCTCTCTCTCTCTCTCTCCTCTCTCTCTCTCTCTCTCTCTCTATCTATCTATCTATCTATCTATCAACTCAGATTTCATAATCTCTACCCCTTTCTTCTCTTACTCCTCATAACTCCATCTTCATAGTCTTTCTTTTCTTTTCATCCTCCTCACTTTTTCCTTCTTACTCTCTTCTCTCTCTCTCTCTCTCTCTCTCTCTCTATCTATCTATCTATCTATCTATCAACTCAGATTTCATAATCTCTACCCCTTTCTCTCTATCATATCTATCTCATCTATCTATCTATCTATCTATCAACTCAGATTTCATAATCTCTACCCCTTTCTTCTCTTACTCCTCATAACTCCATCTTCATAGTCTTTCTTTTCTTTTTCATCCTCCCTCACTTACTCTCTCTCTCTCTCTCTCTCTCTCTCTCTCTCTCTATCTATCTATCTATCTATCAACTCAGATTTCATAATCTCTACCCCTTTCTTCTCTTACTCCTTATAACTCCATCTTCATAGTCTTTCTTTTCTTTTTTCATCCTCCCCTTTCTTTTTCCTTCTTACTCTTTCTATTTAATATCTTTCTTTTCCCAGCCTCTCCCTCCACTCCTTGTTCCATTTTATGCTTCCCGCCAAAATTGTTCGTTTCTCCATTTTCCTAGAAGAAATCCATTTCTCCTAACCCACGTGTCCCCTTTTCCCGCCTACTTTCCTCCTTCGCCCCACACCTTTTTTTTTATCTTTCTAAACGTTCTCTCTGCCACTCTCTCCAACCTTCAACGGTCGACTCATAAATTCAATTGGCCGCACATAATTTTTGCTCTCAGCGTCCCCAAAGGCGACGAAGCGGCAAAGACCCTTTTCTTGTCTCAGTTTCTTTGGGGGCAGCTTGGCGCTACCCTTTCTAACCCGTCTTCCTTAACAAATGCCTCCCCACCACCGCCATCTTCCCTAACCAAAAACCACCACCACCACCACCACCACCACCACCAACAACAACAACAACAGCATCACTAACATCACCATAACCGTTTCTATTTGATACGCCAACCACCACTACTGTCATCAGCATGGCCTCTATCTCAACCACAATTCCTAATTGCAACACAAGAATCTTCCATTATTCGTAGAACCAGTCGGCGCGGCGTGAAGGTGATATCATCATCAACAGTAGTACCCCCCCCTACACAGCAGCCACCACCCCTTCTTTCACCAGCCCACAATTATAACCATACCATCAAAACCATCCATTCCCCACTCACTTCAAATACCCCCCTCCCCATTGACTACATATCGTCATCTCCGTCTTCAATACCAATGAATGGTAGCATTGAAGGTGATTTTCATTATTTTCAGCACTAGGGGCACCTCACCTTTTAAGTTTTATACCCCTAGTACAACTGCAGTCTCGCCAATTCTATCCTATCTCGTCCCTACCATGTCCATTATAACTAGAAATCTATTATATTAACTAGCAGATACGAACAAGTAGAATAAGAACTTTTGCAAGTGGTTGAAAATTAATCTTCTTTCTACATGGATAACCCAGTAGGGATCAAAATTACTACATCTTATTATAATGGTGATTCGGTGTCTGTCGGTAACCGAAACTATGTCACTGCTTACATCACAATACCCTCAGAAATGCGCAAATTTACCAATGAGTATTTGATATATAGTCAAAACCATTAATACATAGAATAATTCTTATATGTATTAACGATATCTTTATGAAAATCTGAGGTAGATTTGCCTCAAAACAGCCAATGTTATACGTGCGTTTAATATACAGCAATGTGTCTTATATATTATTAAGAAATAAAGGTTTACATTATATATTGTGTTTAATTTTCATACTGGTTTTAACAAAACCGGGTTTAATAAATAATTACTTTTTATTGATTTCTGATATCATTTTTAAAATTCTTCAACATATTTAAATCAAACCTATAAATGATTTTATATAGAAACCAATTGAAATATTATTTAAAAAAGTATAATCTTTTTATATGCTTTACGCCCAGAAGGCGCATATTCTTGCTAGTAGAGGTAATGGTTTGAAAAAAAAGTTGCTAAACATTACTCCCCAATAAGATGACATATTGATCTTATTTTTCTTCCAAATTGAGTAACCTTCCTTTGAAAATCGGGATTAGGAATCTTTTTTTTTTAACTGGGTTCGAACACCTAACACTGGTGTCATTGCTACTGTCCGACTCATTTCAGACTGTAACTTTATATAATATATTATTATGATTTCCTTGGTAATAGTTTGCAGTTGGTTGGTTGGATTTTACGGCATGTCAACCCTTTTTTGGAATTTTCTGCTGAAGATGTTTTGTTTTATTCATTCTTGATGGGTATTCAATTTAAAAAAATATAAATTCAATTTTTGTTTAAAGATATTTTTAAACTCATCTTTTCTATTTAACCCATAGATGGAACATTAACCGGTAAGGGAGTAATGGCGATGAAGGGGAACTCCACACACCCCAGAGCTCTAGAATTGTTGGGTTTTGTATCGTATTGATCAGATTTACGTTTATATTTTTGGTATACTTTTCTTTCTCTCAAAAGTTATATGGAGAAGCTGGATGATTAAAAAATGAGGTTGAATATAACCTAGCTCGAGGCCACAAGTGTACGGAGACAGGTGGGATCACATTCACTACAGTCATAATGTTCTGTGATATGAATTTTATCATTGACAAAGTGTAAATTTATTGATTACGATTAGCTTAGAGCCGAGTATATATATATTTCCCAACCATCTGCCCGAGCAAGATGCAACACAAGGTCAATTTCTTTAGCGGAGTTTAACAGATTAGAATTCAGTTTTCCTTCTCCTAGAATTGTTGCTTAATCAAGGATACAAATCCAAGTGTTCCCTACTATTCACCAATAACAGGAGAGGGAATAGTTGGATTCATACCCAAGGATCTAGCGCTATGTGAAATGCCAGCAGCCTCGTCCAGGATTTGAACTCGTCTCGTTCTGTCCATTTCCTACAACGGTAACCATTACACCACGCACCTCTTTTATAGGGATATTAGTGTAGATTATAAATGCTTGATACTCAGTGAGGATCGAGCTCAGTTCTAATCATTCTCCTATGTTGAGGCAATCAAATTATAAGGCATCGTTATTTTTTTTACTGTGATACAAATTTTTTTTTCCTTCTTGCATATCAATATATAGCGTTCGTTTTACGTTTTAAACATCCAAGAACGCTCGCTTTTCATTCAACAATGTTTAAATAGACTGACCGACAAAGAAAAAGAGTCTCACAGATTTCTTATTTTCTGTGATACATTTATTTTTCCTCAAACTAAGGAAATCCCTGATGAAGATCTATTGAAACAGATCGAATCACTGCAGCGTAGACGAAATAAACATTGCTCGTTTATGAACTTGTGTTTTTTCAATTTTTCATAATATTACATACTGTCGGATTCACTTGCACTTTTTCTTACACATATCAATATCTATGACTTTTTTCTTTTAATAAAAGCCAAATTTTATTTCTTTTTTAATGTTAGAGTTTGTATGGTTGAGATTATTCTACAAAATGATCATAGTTGCAAATTGTACAATATAGAGATGAGATGAGATGATATGAGATGAGACAGACAGACAGACAGATAGACAGAGAATAGAATGAAGAATTGTTTACATAAGACGAACAGGATATACCATTGTGTCAAATGGGGTAGGATATACTATTATGTTGAATAAGGTACAGTATACCATTGTGTCGAATCAGGTAGGATATACCATGGTTTGTTAAACTGGCATGCAAATTCTTCACACCATATACTATGTAAATATTTATTTCTTAATGATGTATAACACACATTACAGGATTTTTAACATATTAATAATATAGGTTGTTTTTAGACAAATCTATCTTAGACCTTAACAGAGATATCTTTAATAAGTAAGATGCTAATTAAGACTGAATAATAATTATTCAATAATTATTGAGAATAAATATAAATAACTAAAGAAATTGGGATGTTGGTGGTGATATAGTTTCGGTTATAGACACAAACACACATATTATAAGATTCCTGAAAATTATTAATTTCCGAATAAATTACTAATTAAGATTGAATAATAATTATTCAATAATTATTGAGAATATAACGTAAATAACTAAAGAAATTGGGATGTTGGTGGTGATATAGTTTCGGTTATAGACACAAAACATATAAGATTCCTGAAAATTTCTGAATAAATTAAATCAAGATTGAATAATAATTATTCAATAATTATTGAGAATATAACGTAAATAACTAAAGAAATTGGGATGTTGGTGGTGATATAGTTTCGGTTATAGACACAAACACATATTTAAGATTCCTGAAAATTATTAATTTCCGAATAGATTACTGAAGCGATTCACTTAAACGCATAAATTCAGAAGAGGCTCTGAATCATAATTTCAATATGAACAAAATTCTCACCCCTTTTTTTTGGATTGTAAATCAATTTTCTTTTGCCCTTGATTCATATTCATTTGATATAGTTAAATTTCCTCTGATTTGGTTCGTCTTTACCATACGTTGTCCGCATTTCATTTTGGCCGACTTGGCTATTAATCTAAAAACATTATCGATGGAAAAGCATCTTTGTTATTTTTTTTTTTACGACGTTATCATCTATTTTCATCTTTGTATTTTTCATTATTTACTGTGTCTATCTGTGTCTCAGTTTTTTAAAAACTTTTTTATTTTGATTTTTTTGGTCTTTTTTAAGGCCTGCCAATCTAATCTGTGCATTTTCGCCTCCTTTATACCACTCTCTCTCTCTCTCTCTCTCTCTCTCTCTCTCTCTCTCTATATATATATATATATATATATATATATATATATATTGAATATACATGTATATATACATGATTTATGAATACCAACACAACACACACACACACATATATATATATATATATACATAAATATATATATATTTATATATTATATATATATATATATAACATACAGACATATATATATATATATATATATATATATATATATATATATATAAAAGGGCATATGTATATATATATATATACATACATACATGAATATACATATATATGAATATATGAATATATACATGATTATATGAATACATATATATACGTATATATATATATATATATATATATATATATATATATATATGATATGCATATTTATATATACAACATATATCACATACAGACATATATATATATATATATATTATACATATATATATATATATATATATAAATAAAAGAGCACACACACACACACCACACACACACACACATATATATATATATATATATATAAATGGTCTTTTGAACCGAAACGTTCATTTAAACTTTCATCACTCAAAAAGGAATAGCGAATGAGGAATCACAAAACTCATTAGTGTGAAGGAAGTGTTGAGAGATGAAAAAATAAAATAGAATAGAAAAATTAAATTGATGGAGACGTCCTTTTATATATCTATCTTTTTTTCATCTTCTTTTGTCTGCGTTGGCATCTGAAAATAGTTTGGTCGGGGCGTCGAGTCTCAGAAGGGCAGGAATCGGGTCAAACAGAAGTAATACATTTTATAAACGTGTGTGTCTTGTGTATCATTTTATTTGGTCTTTGTTGAAATAGAATATTTATTTCAGGCTGTTTGTTCGGAATGAGAAAAGCGAGTGAAAAAGCAAACCAAAATAAAACATTGAACGAAAAGATATGGAGAGAGAGAGAGAGAGAGAGAGAGAGAGAGAGAGAGAGAGAGAGAGAGAGAGAGAGAGAGAGAGAGAGAGAGAATATCTAGAATAAAGACAATGTAAATAAAGAGAGAGGAAGAGAGTATAGCCAGAAACAGAACTACAGAAGTAGTGAGAGAGAGAGAGAGAGAGAGAGAGAGAGAGAGAGAGAGAGAGAGAGAGAGAGAGGAGAGAGAGAGAGAGAGAGAGAGAGAGAGAGAGAGAGAGAGAGAGAGAGAGTAAAAAAGCAGCGTAATATAAAACACTATGGTTAGAAGGAAGATAACTTAAACAAAAGTATAGTTAGAAGAACACACACACACGCACGCACGCGCACACACACACACACACACACACACACAACACACACATATATATATATATGGCGTAAATAGGGAAATGAATCCGAGAGTATGGAGAAAATAGAAAGACACGACGATGTTATGACGTTTCGGTTTTAGCAAACATTCATCAAGACTTGAGATGGAAAGAATGTTGTTTGAATAGGGGTAGATGACTTTCAAAATACAACCACACCTACTCAAACAACATTCTGCTAAATAATAATAATAATAATATAAATAATATAGTAATAATAATAATATATAATAATATCTTATTATAATGGACATTGTTTTTTTCTCTCTGTAACCGAAACTCTATTACTACTCAAGTCACAATTCCCTTAGTTATTTACGTCACATTCTCCATGATTTTATTTTCAATTTAAATCAATAATTTTTTTTTTACATTATTAATACTGTTGGCCATATCTACATACTAAAAACATGCAAATGTATTTATATATACAACAAAATAGCTTTTTACAGTGTGAACGGGCAGGTTAATTTCCATATCGATATTAAAAATTTGATTTTAATAAATATATGCTTAGTATTATTGATTTCTAATTATCTTGTTTTATCTTAATGAATATGAGCAAATATCTATGGGATAAATCTTAAAAGAAACCAATTAACAAGAAGAAATAACTGTACTTTTATTCTTTACTTCCTATTTTAACTAAATAATCACATTAGGAAAATTTAGCAATGAAAGACAGGAGTGATAAAATAGTAAGTTTCAGTTGTTCTATTTTTCGATTATACCCCCTCCTCTGTTTCAAATCTTTTTATCTGCATTCTGTTTTAGTCTCATTAGCCTTTCTAATTTGATATAATATTCTATTACCTTAAAATTTAAATACTTGCACCCGGTGGGTGCGTGTATTTGCTAATAATAATAATAATAATAATAATAATAATAATATGAAAATCTAACAAGGAGTAGAATAAAAGGAAACAAATGATTCACCAGCATTGAGAATTGCAGTCACTAATGGCAATATCAACAGAATTCATTTTGGATAGGCAGAAAAACAGAAATGAAAATATCTAGAAAATATAATGGTAAGAAAAACAACTGTATGGACATTTCAAGCGACAAACTAAGAAAATTGCACACGAGATGATTTACACCTGAAGAGTGAAACTGAATCTCTTTTCATAGCAATACATTTTGGACCAAAATACAAGGAAAATGATAACGACGCAGAAAGACTTATACCCGAAGGACTACACAGACACATTACATGTGTCAAAAAAAGAAGGAAGAAGAGAATTGTGGAAAGCGTAGATGCTTCAGGGACTCGAGCAATATACAAAAAAGAGCAAAGAAATATTGATGACTTCAGTCGGCAACAACAATATCAGCAGAAATAAACTTTGGACAATCAGGCAATAAAAAAAAATCTACAGCACAAAAATGGGAAGAAAAACACCTGTATGGATACTTCAAGTGACAAAATAAGAACATTACACACGAGAAGATCTGGACATGGCAAGAGGCCAAAAAGGAGAAACCTTAAGAGTGAAACTGAAACTCTTTGAAACAAAATAATTCTATAAAAACCAAAGCAGAAATTGATAATACGCCGAATAATAATAAGTGCAGTATGGTAACATAGATAAAACAGTTAATCCATAATATGAAAATGCAGTACGCCAGCATAAAGGAATACAAGAGTGGGAGAGGTAATCCAATAGGAATCGTTGAACAGGATACAATTTGTTTTTGATATCAAATGGTATATGCACAAATCAGAATCTGTCCTAGAATATGAAACGCATAAAATTCTTTGAGACTTCGAGATCCTAACAGACTACTCAATGCCGAAAATCAGACATAGAGTTGAATTATCAAGAAAAGAAAGAACTTGTCATCTTATGGATTTTGAAGTTTCAGTGGACCATCAAATAAAAATAAAAGAAAGTAATAAAATAGACATATATCTGGATCTCTGGAAGCGCGTGGTGTAATGGTTAAAGTCATGGGAAATGGACTCGTCGCCCCGAGTTCAAATCCTGGACTGGTAATTGCATTTCACTTAGCGCTAATACCCGTGGGAAAGGTATGAATCCTACTCTCCCTCCAACTATGGATAAATAGTAGGGCAGAATGGGCTCTTTAACTTTGGTTGAGCAACCGGTCTAGGAGAAGGAAAACTCTGAATTCAAACCTGTTGAACTCCGCTTAAAAATTGACCTTGTGTTACATCCTGCTCGTGAGGAGGGGTTGGTAAATATACATATCTGGATCTTGACAGAGCAGCACAAAAATAAAATTACAAGAAGCAAATATTTTAGAGGGTAGTACCGTTCCAGACTTAAGAGTGAGATTAAAGCGAAAAAACAAACAAACAAACAAAAAAAAACAAAAAGAAAAAAAAAAAAGCAACAAAAAACTATATAACATGAAGTAGACAGTGATTCCAATCTTAGTGGGAGCACTTGGAATAAAACCAAAGAATCCGGAAAAGAAACCGAGGAACTGGAGATCTGTAGAATAAGAATGAAAAAAGTAAAGTCAGCGCCGTGGCCTATTGTCGGTATCAGCCGACCAGAGCACTACACCAGGGAGATTGTCTTTTTGCGCGTGAGGTGGAACGCCACACTTACTATTAGCTCCCCATTTTACTGCACAGATCTAGGCTGTGTTATTCATGCGCTGAAGCAAGGGCCGGTATCGAACTCAGAATCTTGATGTTTGTAGGTGGATGCTCTATCGACTGAGCAAATAATAAGTAAGTAAAGTTGGTGGAGTGGCTTATTGTCTGTATCAGCAGGACAGCGAGGGAGTCTCTCCCCCTTTTGTTTGCACTAGACCAGGGAGATTGTTTTTTTTATTGAGATGGAGCACAACACTTACCGTCAGCTCCCACTTTACCGCACAAATCAAATTATTTAATCTGTGCAACTCATGCGATGAGTTGGCGGGGACCGGTATTCAAACCTGGAACCTTGCGATTCCTAGGCAGGTGATCTACCGACTGGGCTAAACCAGCCCCTTAATACGTATTTTTCTTTTTCGTAATCTGTAATATTAAAATAGCTATGATTTATTATTATAAGACAATGATTGCAATCCTAACAACGTGGGATGTAATCATCATCATCATCATCATCACCACTATGATCATCATGAGGAATGTCTAAAGCCACAATAATAATAATTTAAGAGATTGCGTATTGTCTGTTGGCTTAGAGGCAATGGGATATATTTGGTGTGATAAAACAAAGGCTAGACGAAAATGGAATTTTAAAAAGAAAACATGAAAATTTTCAAAATAGAAGTGAGTAAAATTTAAAAAAAAATCTTTTTAGTCAGGGAATGGAAAGGGGAGGAAAAACAAACAAAAAATGACAAAGTAAATAGAAAAATGTTAAAATTCAAAAGCAAAAATTATATGGCAAGATTATATATTATTCCTTCCTCATTTTTAGTACTACCGTTCTTAATCCTGACACCACCAACATCTGATATATATATATATATATATATATATATATATATATATATATATATATATATATTTCTATTTCTATTTCTAAAAATCCCTGTAAATGTGTTTGGTTTGTACATATACTATTTAGTAGCATGTTCAAATTTAAGTTCCTTGTACAATACACACACACACACACACACACACACACACACACACACACACACACATATATATATATATATATATTATAAATGTTTATAATTTATGTATATACATACATTAATCTAAAGTAACTTACATGTTTAATTCTCTGTACTGAATTTAATGGGTAATATCAATAAATATATATATATATTATATATTATATATATATATATATATATATATATATATATATATATATATAGATAGATAAGATAAGATAAGATAAGGTAAAAACGAAAAAGAAAAGAAAGATTACAGCCATAACTTGAAAAGGAATGTTGCTTTACTTCGTCTTCTATTTGATTTTGAATATTGAGTTTCAATGAAGAGGAACAATTTTATTCGTATAGTTGCCACATCCTATTTTTTTACTTCAAATATTTCAACTTTATTTTGTTCTATACGAAGATAAATATTAAAATATAAGCAAAACCATACCACAGTATGATAATTTAATTAATACAACATTTGAATGGTTTACTTAAGAGCTATTTCAAATAATTCAATGCGTAAAAGTATAATAATCTTGATTTAAATCTCTCTCACACAGTTTTTTAAAATTTCTTTCCATCATCTTTTCATTATGTTCGATTAAAACAGATTTCTTTCTCTCTTTCTTTTTCTTTTAATGTAAATTCTATCGCTTTCCTTCTTTCTTTAAATTCTAAGGCTTTCGTTCTTTCGTTTTTTTTCTTTCTTTCTTTCTTCATTCAAATTCTAAATCTTCTTCCTTCCTTCAAATTCTAAAGCTTTCTTTCTTTCTTCATTCAAATTCTAAGGCTTTCTTTCTTTCTTTCTTTCTTTCTTTCTTTCTTCAATTCTAAGTCTTCTTCCTTCCTTCACATTCTAAGGATTTTTTTTCTTTTTTTCTTTCTTTTTCTTTCTTCATTCAATTATAAGGTTTCTTTCTTTCTTTCTTTTCTTTCTTTCTTTTCATTCAAATTATAAGGCTTTCTTTCTTTCTTTCTTTCTTTCTCTTTCTTTCTTTCTTTCTTTCTTCATTCAAATTCTAAAGCTTTCTTCTTTCTTTCTTTCTTTCTTTCTTTCTTTCTTTCTTTCTTTCTTTCTTTCTTTCTTTATTCAAATTCTCAGGCTTTTTCTTTTCTCTTTCTTTCTTTCTTCATTAAATTCTAAAGCTTTCTTTCTTTCTTTCTTTCTTTCTTTCTTTCACATAGTAAACTTTTATTTCGTTTTCTGGTATAATTATATATTTCTTTTATATGATTGCTGTTACTTTTTCGGCCTTCCCTTGCTTGTGTCGCACTAAAACCAATTAAATAAATATCTATCTTGTTATAATAATTCCAAGCTTTATCAGTTGCCTAGATTTAATTATTTTGATATTATAAGAAAACTGATTTTGTATTTTTGAAATTTCTCGACTCCTTGTAGGCTTTGTAAAAACTTGATTGAGCCAAAGTACATAGTTCTCAAACGCGCATGCGTAAACTTTTCACATTTTGTTTCTGATAAATGATTTTATAGTGGCGGGAACTGTTATTTCTTAAAGGTTTTAAATTATTATCATAGGTAATAACCTGGTTTGTTTGAAAGAATTGTATATTACTTGCAAGACTTGTGGATATACCTCAGTATGATAATTTAATTATTACAACGTTTGATGTTTACTTAAGAGCCATTGTAATTAGTTCAATATATAAAAGTATACTATTCTTTATTTAACTCTCTCACTCTTTCTTTCTTTCTTTTCATATTTTCATTATGTTCGATTCAAACAAATTAGCGTTATTGATTCCGTGCGCTTAGCCCCTCTCTCTATCTTCCATTACTCTCCTTCTTTCTTTCTTAATTTCTTTCTTATATATTTGTAATTTAAAAATATATATTTGTAATTTAAAAATGTTTAAATATTTGTTTATTTGTAATGCACCAATTTGGACGCGAGACTACGTTATGTGAAATGATCTTAAGATCATGGGGGTGTGTAATTTAAGATAAAAAATGAAACTCTCCTTACCTTGGGCTGGGGAAAAAGTGGCGCCCAAAAGTGAATTTCTTTTTATAAGAGTGCAGACCGGAAGAGAGGGGGTTGGTGGGAGTGGAGTGGAGCCATATATAAGCTGAATTTTTTGGCAGTCTGGAGTTGGTTATTTAGAAGGCAAGCTATTGTGAGCTGATCTGATAACAATATTTTTTCTGTGTAGCATGTCCTTTTTCTTCTCTTTATTTCTTTATAATAAAAATGGAACAGGCCATTATTTTGGTTAGGTGACGACACTCATGATAAATAAGAATTCGGCGGATAAACAACAACAGTTAATCAAGATTTACATTTTTGCATATCATCTTGGACGATTTGGACGGTCTCATTTTTAACCAGAGGGTGTTGCAATATGGCAACGGTCGTACTTTTAAGGAACACGAATATCACTATCATGAATGACTTGTAAGTATCAATTTTCCATCCCTTCTACGATCCCTAAGATGAAAATAAACATCAAGGGTCTGTTTTAAGAATTGGTTGTTGTTGTTGTTGTTGTTGTGGTTCTTGAAAGTAGAAAAGTCGAAAAGATTCTCCTAGATTCCCTTTCTCATCACGTTTCAAATCAAGCTCAACTTTTAAACACTTCCTGTCAAAACATTCGCACCTTGCACTCGGGCTGACAGAATAGTTGGTGTGAAAGGTTGGTGGTGGGGGGAGCCAGTTGTTGATTTACCTCTCCCGCTCACCTTCACCACACCATTCTGCAATCAGCTGTCACCTTCGTATCATTATGACAGACGAAACTAAATATATCAAAATCAATATTATATACTGACGTTATATCAGTATTTAATGAGGATAATTAGGTATGACACAAGGCCACCTATCATGCATATTCAATCTGATTCGAACTCATAAAAAGTGAAAATTGATTTGCGAGATTACGAGATAAGTTTGTTAACCATTTCATTCCAAATTAATTCCTAGGCTTTGTATTGTTACATAATTATTGGATTCCTAATACTTATATAAGGTAGTGTAGAAACATAATGGCGATTAGTGCAGCTGATGGCCTTGAGAGTGAGTGACGGCGCTTGACCTCACTCTTACCTTGCCTTCCGTGGATAAATCGTGAGAACCGGAAGGCATAGAAGACCCTGTCTTCCGGTTTAAGGATAGTAAGTAACTCAGTCAGTTAGCAAGTAGGAGCCGAGCTCGTAGGATGTGCGCAGATGTCTGGTTTGGGGATTTACAAATAAAGTAACATCAAAGTAAATCGAAGTCTTGTGTTTATTACCTAAAAACTAACAATGACACAGGGCTTCTGATAAGGAGAAATCCCTAACAGAAACCAGGCCCGAAGTCCCCATGAAAGTCCAGGCCTTAGAAGAGACCAGACCAAGATGTTAGAAGATAGAACCAAGGCCGGCCAGAAGAAAAGACGACTAAAAGTAAGAATTAAAGAAAGGGTATGCAACAGTATATTCTGGTACAGGGTTACATATGTGGAATCCCCAGAGAGGATTGAACCTATTATAGTAATCATTTGTTTATGATGTGAAATATAATATAAAGGGGGTACATTTAAAAGATTAGTTGGTTGGATTTAACGGCATATCAACCCATTGGGTCATTCGGTAATTTATGAGGAAGTGCGTCCCAGTCTCCTGCTTCAAAAATTGCTACCCGGTGACTATCAAAATAACAACACCAGCTCGTCGTAATTCTTGTTTATTTGTCGTAATTTGTCGTAATTCTTGTTTAGATATGAAGATGGATATATAGTTTGGAATAGACTTAGATAGATAAACAAACCAAATAATATAGATAGATATGAACAAATGGAGATAGACAGATATTTTCGGCAAGTAAATGTATTTGGGGGGGTCGCTTCTTTTTTTTGTCGTAATTCTTGTTTATTTAAACTAAAAACAAGACATTAAACAAACATGAATAAAAAAAATCTTAGTATTTAAAGTAATATAGATACATATGAACAAATTGAGATAGATAGATATGAAGATGGATAGTTTTGAAGTCTGAGCTGGGTCGTTATTTTAATAGTCACCGGGTAGCAATTTTTGAGGCAGGAGACCGGGACGCACTTCCTCATAAATTACCGGTCATTTTATGCCGAATACGTTTTTGTTTTATTCATTCTTTATGGGTTCTCAATTTTTTTATCTCAATTTTTTAACATATCTTTTAAACTCATATTTTTTTTATTCAACCCATAGATTGGACCCTAACAGGTACTACCACTCAGGGTCAGAGTAGACATAGGATTAATGTTGATGAAGGAGAGCTCCAGAATTAGAACTTCACCATTTGATGCAATTTAACGTCATATTTAGGAGATGAAGACCCTCAGCCACCGCCTTCTAGAACATATATGATAAAAACGGTTGGGGATTGCCAAAAGAGCAATAGGGCCAGGAAAATCATATAGGTGTTAGTGCTGGACGTGACCAGTCGATTGATGAGAATGGGGCCTCTTCGACTGCCCTTCTAGCCTAAGTAAGCGCCAAAGTAGAGAGAGAGAGAGAGAGAGAGAGAGAGAGAGAGAGAGAGAGAGAGAGAGAGAGAGAGAGAGAGAGAGAGAGAGTATTCCCCCTTGTAACAAGTTAATCCGTTCGCTAAATAGGAGAGAATTGTAATTGTTGGTTCCAATGAAAATACAACAAATGGCGCCACTTATTGTTCTGTGGAAAGTGGGAAACACGTGACAATAGTCCAGTTTATCTCTCCCCTCTTCTCTTGTTGCCGAAAATTTATCAAACTTTTTTTGCCAATATTAAAAAAAAAAAGAATCTGTTAAATAAACAGATCTGTATATTCTATCCAAGTCCACACGGATTTGTTGCGTTTTTGAGTGACTGTTCGTTTTATTTCCGTCTATATTTCATTTCTTTACACGCACGATGCACCACAGATCAACAATGAATTGTTTTATCCAATTTCGTCTCGATGATGATTTTTTTTCTAATAGCCTTATTCTAATCAGGTATTAAGACGTATATGCCCAAATAAGGTGTGAACGCTTTGTGACAAGTTAGATTATGATTAATTATTTTGAAATTATTTTGAAAGTTTGAAAACCATAAATCATTCTGGAAGTTTCAATTCTATCACTTCTCATTCGTCTTTCTAGTAAAGAAAGAAATTAAAGTCTGTGGAGTGGCCTATTGTCGGTATCAGCTGAACAGCGAGGGAGTCTATCCCCTTTTCGCTAGCGCTAGACCATGGAGATGACTTTTTGGCGTCTGAGGTGGAGTGCCACACCTACCAAATTCATCCCAATTTCTATAAAAAAAAAATAAAAAAAAATAATAATAACAAATAACCCGGGAAAGAATAACTAAGAGAGTAAGAAAAGCTTTTAAAACATGGTGGGACTAACAGACAAATATTTAAAAAAAAATCCATTCACTTTTATAAAAAAAAAAATGTCGATTTGAGATAAATTTCTTACCAATTGAAAATTTATACCAATGGTGATTGTTGCTATAAAATATAAATTCACATAACAGAAAAGAGATTATAGATATTTTCTTATACTATTATCTTATTATCTTAATATTTTTCTTTAAATTTTGCTGAGTGACACTTAAAAGATTTTGCTCATCTTAAACTAAACAATAATTCTGTATAATTATTTTCATCTCGAGCTCAAAGAACAATCGGTAAATCTAATTAATGTTGGCATCCTTTCGTCTATAGAAGACGATGGCGTAGTGTCCACTTTTTTTATTTATCTGTAACTGCATGAGTGGCTGAACAGACCAATCTTTGAATGGTGCAGTGATTGCAAACAAACGGTGATGCTTGCTAGAGATGCTGTTGCCTCTCCTTCCTTATGGCTTCCTTTTCTGCGGCGGCTTCTTTCCTCTCTTTTTCACTCCTTTTCGTTCCTTGTTTGACAAGGAGGCACCAGGTTGTACGGTCTTCTCCCATGTGTTGATGTCGATGTGGCATGTCTCTCTTGCAGAAATCTTTAAAGTGCAGGCGTGGTCTCCCTACCGGTCGGGCGCTCTCTACTGTGGATAATTATTTTAGCAAAAAAATTATTTGTTAATTTTTTTCTGAATTTTAATTCTGTACAATTAGTAATATATTGCAGGAACATGGTTTCTAAATAATTGTTGTTTATTATTAGAGATATAGTTACTATGAGAACTTTACTTATAAAGAATAATATATTTTATGTTAAAATCTTTCGCTGTGTCTAATAATTATGCTTACCAACTTTAGTAGCTTTATATGTAACTGTTTAGATTTCAATAGAGAATAAACAAACACTTTGTCGGTGCGAATTCAATAATCCAGCCTAAGTTTCCAATATTAGTGGAGTCATCTATTGCGTACGGTCAGGATAAAAAAAAATAATCATCATGCTACGATTGTTACAAACTCGCTGAGAGTTGGAATCCTGGATGAGGCTGTTTGCATTTCCCTTTTGCGCTAATGCCCTTGGGATAGGCAGGAATCCATCACTTCCCCTGCCAGTTATGTGTAAATAAACAGACTGATCTTTTCAGCCTTGGTGCGGCAATTGGTCTAGGGTAGGAGAAGGAAAAATCTGATTTCAAACAGATTTCAAATACAGCTTTAAACTTGGTACTTTTTTTTTTACACACCTTTCATTCTGAAAAAAATAAAGAATGTGAACGTAATTTCTTTTCAGAATGTATTCTGAAAAAGGTGTGTCAAAAAGTAAAAAATCTCGATACTTTTTGACACACCTTGAATACTCCTGCGTAGTTTCGACATTTTTTTACCAGACTTATCTAGAGAACTGTGGGATCTTTCTATCCAATGGAACTTCATTGCTGTTTCGACTTTGGTAATACAAATCTGAGAATTTGACGAAAAATTTGAACTTGAGCCTTTTTTTTAAAGAAAATTACGTGATTTTAAAAGATTTAAAATTGGAGATTGATTTACGAGAAAAGTCATTAGAGTTTAAAAGGATATTGGATCATAAATGATAAAACCGATATTTCGAGTGCAAAGAATTAGTGTATCGAATGCGAGAAGAATCTATATGTTAGTATACATTGTCATAGGAAATAGACACGACCAGACGAATTCAAATCCTGGACAAGGCTGTTTTCATTTTCTCATAGCACTAATATCCTTGGGAAAAAGTAGGAAGTCAACTATTCTCCCTCTAATTATGGGTAAATAGTAGGGCAGACTGGGCTCTTTAATATTGGCTAGGTAACCAGTCTAAGAGAAGAAAAACTCTGAATTCAAACCTTCTAAACTCCATTTAAGAAATTGACCTTTAGTCGCATCCTGCTCGTGTGAAGGGGTTGGTAAATAACAATAACACTAGGTTCCGAGAAATTTTCAATATTTTAGGGATAAATAATAACACTTTATTTTTGCAATTCAAAATTATTTCTACCATAACCCCTCGAAAAATCAAATATCCAAATTCTAACGGTCTATTTCAGCGTTCCAAAAGTGATTTAAAAAAAAATTCTCTTCGAACATTTCTAAAAATTCTCAGTTTTTTCCCCAACGAATTTTTTCATTCAAAATAAAATTTCACTCTGATGAAGGTCGAATCTTCTCTGTGTGCGGAATATTTTTCACACATGAACTGACCGAAAACACATGTGTAAGTGATATTGATTAAATTCATCTTTTATTATCCATTTGTTATTTCTTCTTTATTCATTCTTCCTCATATTGTCGGATTCATTTCCAATTTCCATTTTACACACACACACACACACACACACACACACACACACACACACCACACACACACACACACACATATATATATATATATATATATATATATATATATTAGTGTAGTTATCTATCTAAGCTTGTTCATATCTATCTATCTATCTATCTATCTATCTTGTTAGACTTACCTGACCTTTCCTTTTCACCTTAAGTATCTACCTCTATTACACACACTCTTTTCGAGTTCTCTCTCTCTCTCTCTCTCTCTCTCTCTCTCTCTCTCTCTCTCTCTCTCTCTCTCTCTCTCTCTGTACCTACCCGAGTGTCTCGAATCCATTTTCCTTCTAATAAATGCATACAGAAATTAATCAATATTCATTTTGAAGCCCTGTGCGAATATTCCCGGCAGTCGGCAAACTCTTCCTCTCAAGCTGGAGGAGAGATTTCTTTGACATGGACCATCTCATAATTGTGGGCCGTTTTCCAAATACGACAGATAAGCTAATGTCTTTACAGAGAGCAGTCTTCTCGATTCGATTATTAATGTGGTATAAAAGAGCAGCAGCCGGATGCAGCCGGTGTGTGTGTGGGGGGTGGGGGGCAGGAGACAGGAGACTGGCACAAATGTAGCCGCCCAGGGTGCGTCTATCGTGCGTCGAACACAGAGTCTCTCTGTTATTAAAGGAATATGAAGGCAAATAGATTTAGGGAGTTAAAAAGAAGGATAAGAAAGTGTCTTAGAAAGATTATTAAGAATTATAATTGGAAGAATGACGAAACGGGCGGTAAAGCAGGTACGGATTTAGCGATTATCTTTGGGGGCGAATGTTGGTGTTTAGAAAAGGAGATAAAAGATGAAAAGAAAGAAAGAAAGAAAGAGAGAGAGAGAGAGAGAGAGAGAGAGAGAGAGAGAGAGAGAGAGAGAGAGAGAGAGAGAGAGAAGAGAGTTGGGGAGAGTAAGCAAAGGAGCAAAGGAATGAGATAAAGAACAGAAATTACAGACATAAGGAGAGAATAGATAAACAGAAAGAGGAAAAAGACGAGTGATATAGATATATAAATATATATATATATAGATAGAGATAGAGAGAGAGAGAGAGAGAGAGAGAGAGAGAGAGAGAAGAGAGAGAGAGAGAGAGAGAGAGAAGAGTAAAGGAGAGAAGGAATGAGATAAAGAACAGAAATTAAAGACGAAAGGAGAGAATAGATAAACAGAAAGAGGAATAAAACATATATATATATATATATATATATATATAGAGAGAGATAGAGAGAGAGAGAGAGAGAGAAGGGATATATATATATATATATATATATATATATATATATATATATATATATATATAGAGAGAGAGAGAGAGAGAGAGAGAGAGACGAAGCAAATGAGAAAAGGAATGATATAAATAACGGAAATTAAAGACTAGAGATTAGAAGACGTGAAACAATCACCTAGTAATTGCAAGGTTCCCGGTTTGATACCGGTCCCCGCCAATTCAGCGATACTTTTTGATCAGCAGATTTTGGCGAAATTCACGACGGTACAAGTCCATCACCACCCCATCCACCCCCATACTCCCCAGATCTACCTTTGTTTTGTTTCCTGATTTGAAATGCAATATCAAGGTAAGATTTGAAGATGTGAAGTACATTACAAGAAATACGTCAGTGCAATTTTAAAACATATTTATCAGAGGTGCTTCGACCAGTAGAAAAGTCTCTGGAATAAGTATACTGAATATCAAGGGATTATTTTGAAGAAATTTAACATTTTATTCATTGCTTGTTTCTGTCTTGGTAAATATAGCATCAGTTTCGATATTATTTGAATAGCGGCTCAGTCCAGTCCTAGAAATGCTAGGTTCCAGGTTCGATAACACTCCTCGCCAACTTGGTAATCTGATCTACGAAGTAAAGCATCTGGGAACTGAAGATAGGCGTGGCACTCTCAGCAAAAAGTCTTCCCGGTCCAAATTGTGTATTTAACAATAAAGATGGGGACAACAGTCTGAAAAATCCAAATAATACAAATTATCAAGCTTCATCTAAAACATTCAGACAAATATATCATTTTCAGATAAATCTTTGCAACTATTTCGAGGTAACAATATCTCATCTACTGAAAGCAGTGTCAACATACGTGTAGGAAAGACATGGACTGCTGTTGACAGGTTATAGATCATATGGAAATCTGATCTCTTTGATAAAATAGAGCAGGAATTTTCCAAGCAGTGACCGTGTCATTAGTACTGTATGGATGCACCACTTGGACTCTAACGAAACGCCTGGATAAAAAGTTAGATGGGAACTACACAAGGATGTTGCGGGCTATTTTGAACAATCATGGAAGCAGCACCTCACAAGACAGCAGTTGTACGACCATTTACCCCCCCCCAGCTCACAAATCATCTAAAGCCTCTCTCGTACCCCTCTGCAGCCCTGTCGGCTGGGGCTTTAGAATATGTCGACTGCACAGTACGAACACCCAAAGGGTCCACCTGCTGGCTGTGTTTCGGTGACCCATGATGCTTAAGGACGGAGTCCTGGTGACTGAGCAGTCCATGACATGCAACACTCCACTTTGGCCCTTACTTGGGCTAGACGGTCGGTCGGAGAGGCCCTCTGCAATCAATTGGCTGGTCATGTAAAGATCTAGCACTTATATGATTGTCCCAACCCTATTGATCTTATGGAAAGCCCCAACTGTTTTTATCATATATGTGCTAGAAAGCGGTGGTTGAGGGTCTTAATATCCTGGGTATGACGTTAAACTCTATATAATGGTAGAGTTTTCATTCTGGAACTCTGGGGAATGTGGAGTACCCCTTCATCACTATTATTCCATGGTCTACTCCAACCCGGATTGATAGTACCTGTTAGGATTCCATCTATGGGTTAAATAGAAAAAAATGAGTTTAAAAATGTTTTTATTTTAAGAGTACCCATCAAGAATAAAAAAAAAATGACCTAATGGGTTGACATGCTGTGAAATCCAACCAACTAACCAACCAACAAACCATTTAAGTAAGACAAACAAGCATGCTATCCACTGCTGGAGAAGCAAGGACAAACTTATAAGTAACGGTCTCCTGTAGACTCCTACATATGGACACACCAGGGGATACAGTTTGAAACAATTTAGTGAAAAGTGACAGATTTTAAAAATCTACGAAAATTCTGCTAATTATCTGATTTTAATACGAATTTCGTTACTTTTTTCATTTACGAATAAATCTAATTATGAAATTGATATTTTTAAGGAAAAATGTGGAACTAACTTTGTTGATAATATTTGTCAGTATTTTTTAGATGAGGCTTGATTTGAATAATTTTGATTTATCATACTGTTGTCCTCATCTTTATTGTGGTATATATAAACGCTACGGTCAGGCTGCTGTATCCTCGAGCCTTGTTCAGATGTCATCATCAGACGATAACCCTGATTAGAGGTAACGATATCAAAGCTCCAAAACCACGCTTGATGATGACTTTAGTCTAAGGGAAACTGGTAAAACCTGAACAAGGTCCGAGGATACAGCGGCCTAAAAGTTTTGTTTATAAATACAACTAGACAGATGACAACAACAGTTCAAAAAATAAAAATAAAATTTGTTGAGTCGGTCAAACAATCTTTATTTGATTTAATGAAATCTCAACAGGATTAATATTTTAACAAAATTAAATGGTTTTAATTCAAGTAACAAACTAACTGTTAATCTAAAAGTTATAAATAAATAAAAAAAAAAAATAAAAATAAAAATATTAAAATCCTAAAGCAAACAGAACCAGTAAGAATAATGTGTAGTTGCATATTAATTTAATTATTATTATAAAAATAAAAAATAAAAAACACTAAACAAGAACATTCCAACATAAAAATACGAAAAATATTAATTCATGTAATGAAAATTGTTTCATTTTGCATTAATATTTTTCGTCTTTTTTATTTTAAAATATAAACAATTTTATTTTAAAAAATTTAGTTGCATTTATAAAATTGTTTAATTTTGTCATTGCATTAATATTTTTATGTAAATCATTTTATTTGATATTTTTTTTTATGTTAGAATATTTTTTCTGTGTTTTTAAAAACGTTTTTTTCGATAATATTAACACATTATGCAAGTATGCATTTTTCTTATTGGCGTAAGAATTAAAATTACATTAAATTAAAGAAAAAGGGAAAGAAAACGAACTAAATTGAAATAGAAATAGAAAAAAAAGTAAAGAAAAAAGCAAACAACAAAAAGTAAAGAAAGAAAGAAAGAAAGAAAGAAAGAATATGGTAACTGTATCTATTATTGCAAGGACCCTGGGAGATACACTTCGCCGAGATAGGCGTTGACAGACAAAGAGAAAGGTCTTTAAATGGGGCCCGAAATATTAATGCGGAATTAGCCACATCCGGCAAGAATGTGCAACGGTTACGCCTACACCTTTATCCTTAACTTCCTAGTGGGAACTAAAACGCCCTAACCAGACAACCCCCTAAATCCACCCCTTCACCTACAACTAAATTTGCCTCCAGCTGTTTGTTCCAACTCGGTGTTCAATTTTGTCTAATTTTATCCCTCGTTTACTCACCAAAGAAAGCTTTTAGCAGTAATTATTAAACTCTCTTCAAAGAATGACTTATTAGCCGGATGTCTCGAACATTGCTGTTGGTAATTGCGGCTTTTGTGGGGGGAAAAGCGATGGTTAGTGGTGGGAAAAGGGTTAAGAAGGCATTGATTTGGGGGGCGGGGGCGGGGGCTGAATTGTCGACTCTTATATTTCAGCAACTCAGCGACATGCCTAATCACTTGAATGGCAAATGGAATGAAGACATTTTATTACTTGATATTTACCAAGAACGGCATCGTAAGGCAAAAGAGCCAAATTGGGGAGAGAAAGATCGTGATGCGTCAATCTTTCAAGTGAGAAGAACTAACTTCATTAAAAAAAATTAACATTCGACTTTTGCAACCGGTGGGAAATATGGAATTATCTGAGAGAGAGAGAGAGAGAGAGAGAGAGAGAGGGCGAAATTATTAAAAAGATATGAATAAATCATAGCATACACTGGAATTGAACACACACTCACACACACACACACACACACCACACATATATATATATATATATATATATATATATATATGTTCAATTCCATATATCTATATAAAAGTTAATGTAGCGGGGGCATGGAGAACACCTGGTTACTGACAGTTTATCACCAATGCGATCTTCAGACCAACCATAGGAAATAAACTGTCAGTAACCATGACCCCACGTCAACGGTACCTTAACTTAAATATACATTCTCTATCAATGATATTGAACACTGTATTATGCTAAAAACATTGTTTTATACATTCTTGATGGTTACTGAAATTTTTTAAAAACTCAATTTTTCAACAAATTTTTGCAAATTTATTTTCTTCTATTTAACTCATAGATGGGACCCTAACTGGTACTACCACTTCAGGTCAGTGTGAATCTGGGAGTAATGGTGATGAAGGTGATACTCCACACCCCCTAGAGCTCCACAATAGGAACTTCACTATTTGATGCAGTTTAACTTCATACCAAGGACACTACAGAACCTTAGCCAGCGTCTTCGAGCACATATATGATAATAGGAAGCGCGTGGTTAAATCATATGAAATGGACTCGTCGTCCCGAGTTCAAATCCTGGACGTGGTAATTGCATTTCACTTAGCGCTAATACCCTTGAGAAAGGTATGAATTCTACTCTCCCTCCAGCTATGGGTAAATAGTAGGGCAGACTGGGCTCTTTAACCTTGGTTAAGCAACTGGTCTAGGAGAAGGAAAACTCTGAATTCAAACCTGTTAAACTCCGCTTAAGAAATTGACCTTGTGTCACATCCTGCTCTTGCGGAGGGGGTTGGTATATATAATATATATGATAAAAGGGTTGGGGGTTTGCCATAGGGTTGGAAAAATCATATAGGTTCTCGGGCTTGACGTGGCCAGCCAATTGATCGGGGGGGGGAGGAATTCTCCAACCACCTGTCTGGTGGATCGTTTGCGTAAACTACCAGCACTGTGATTTATAGATTAATGGTTTGTAGACATCATTGACAAGTTCAGATTTCAAACTCTGTTAGAATTTTGGAATCGAACAGAACAAATAATTTTTATATATCGAATATTGAACAAACTTTCCTACAAACGTACAATCATATACTTGTAAAATCAATGGTTTGGTTTGGTTTGGTTTGTTTGTTTATTTTACGGTATATCAACCATTTCGGGTCACTTAATGCCAAAACAAGTAATTTTGATAAAATTTTCTGTTTCAAGTTCTTAATATCTTCAAGTACTCAAGTTTGCTATACTGGTGTAATCTTTGTAAATATATTTATATTTATATTTATTGATATCTGATTCATGATTTTCGATGTATTTTTTAAATTTCTTACAAGAAGATAAAATCGCTGATATATACATAAAATGTTTTTATAATTCAATTGCAGCACGTTGGTTAGCATTGTTAACTTGCAAGCGATTAACAGTGAATTAAATTCTATATGAGAGCTTATTTTTTTGCTCAAGTTGTTTTCGTTAAATAATTATCCATGTATTGAAACAGATTATGGTGAAAATGATTTTAACTGGCAAATATATTGTAAACAGTCTGAAGTTTTTCTGCGATGCAGTTGTCATTTTCGACAAGTAATTAAAATCAAGTCATTAATCTCATAATAAAGAATATATATATATATATATATATATATATATATATATATATATATATAATATATATATTGGTGGATGATATGAAGTGTTTCTTTGATAGGAATCAACTATATTGAGAAATCAGATGTACATATAAGGATTTGCGTATATATTCGAATTAGTAAAAATCAAACTGAAGAGGCAAAGAAATGCCGAAAATAAATTTATATCTGTGCCAAGCTATATATATATATATATATATATATATATATATATATATATATAGTGTGTGTAATAGCTAAATTGTCGCAATTTCTAATTATCAATTTTGCACATGGGATTTGTTTATTTCAGGTTTCGTCTACTGCTTTGCAAAATAAGATCCATTGGGAACTCTCTGTGAGGGTAGCAGTGCCATATCACAACTCACTGTCCCAGAAAACTTTGAAACGGCCTCTTGTACTGCTTAGCATTCAAACCGATACGAAATATTTCAGAGTCCAATGGTAATTACGACGGTACAGCAGTTCAGAAACCTTACTCTGATCTTTCCAATAAGAGAAGAACTCCTGAAATTGTTGCTGAGATTCAGGCCATGATTGACAACGATCCCAGCTTGTCGATCGGGTCCATAGCCATGGGAGTGTCTAAGTTTCTCATCAAGCAGGTAGTACATGACGACATCCGGTATTTCTCATACAAGATGAGAAAATATCAAATTTATCAGAGGCCATGAAGGATAAAAGCTAAGACCTCGCTGCAAGGCTTTTCAACAAACTCAACCACCCTCTCCAACCGAACATGTTTTGGTCTTTCTCAGATGAGAAAAAATCTGCAAGGATCAGTTGATGAACTCTCAAAACAACTGATGGCTTGCTCTATTCCTACAAAATGCACTGATAGTAATGAAAATCAAATGCCCAGTCCACATTATGGTTTTAGGGTGGTCAATAGTGATGACTTAGTTATAAATTTTCTATCCACGATATTGAACACTTTACTTATAGATATTGCACCCATATTATATATATATATCTTTTTCTCTTTCTTTCTCTCTCTTTCTATATGTATAATATTACACTTATTTCTACTTTAATCTAATTGATTTTAATATAAAATTATACATAGTATTGCTTTTGATACGTTTGAAAATAAAACATTATTAGAAATCTGTAACACCAAGTAATTATTTATTAAACACGGTTTTGTTAAAAACCGGTATGCAAATTATTCACACCATATACTATCTAAACCTTTATTTCTTAATGATACATTACAAACATTGAATGGTTTGATGGGCTGTTTTAAGGAAAATCTATCTCAGTTAGACCTTAATAGAGACATTCTTAGTCGTTAATAAATAAGATGCTAATTAAGATAAATAAGGATTATTTAATAACCATTGAGAATATAACGTAAATAACTAAGGGAGTAGTGACGTTAGTGGTGACGTAGTTTAGGTTAGAAAAAGACAGGCGCATAATCATCATTATAATAAGATATGAGGATAATCAAATGATGATGGAATTATATATATGAATCAGATCATTTTATCAAATTTTAAATGTAGAAGACTGAGACAATAATTATTCATACTTTTGGATTATATAATATCACAAAAAATTGCGAATAATTATTGACTCCACTTATTTGGTTAATCCATCAAGACGTTCCATAAAATCTAGGATTGTCTTGTTTATCAAATATAGATATTTAATTCCAGATTTCTTTGTTTTTAAAACAGTCTAAACTAAAAAAAAAATAGACGATTCTCTTTGTAGATATTCTATCATGTATATGTGTGAGGTATCTACAACATATTCGCTCTTGGCAGGTAAAGATGTTTTGTTATTGTTTATTTAAATATTATACAATATGTAAAATAAATGACATACCAAAACTTGTTTTGTTTGAACTACATTACGTCAATTGACCTTTACCTGAACTTTTTTGTTGTAAAACTCCTAGAAAATGGCTTCCGGAATATTTTGTCAACATTTCCGGTTTTATTGTATACATTGTTTGTGGCTTTTTTTGTTCTCTACTTTATTAATTATTTCTTTTTGTTGTTGCATTTGATAGAAAAGATTCTTATACGTTTTATCGAATTCTTCTTTAGCTTTCATTGTCCTTTATCTGAGCAAACCAAATAACCTTCCTCTCAAGTGGTGTTTGTTTTGAGCTTTCGATGATTTGAGCGATTGTTTTCTTCTGTGAAACACATTCAGTTCTTTGCTTTGTTTATTTACATTATTTCACTTTTTTTCTTCTTTCTTTATGGTCTTTTTTCTTTGTAAAATAATTTTTTTCTTTTCTTTTGGGAAAAGTGAAATTTCTTTAATTTTGTTACTTTCACTTTCACTTTCAGTTTTTTCACTTTCACTTTCACTTTCACTTTCATTTTCACTTTCACTTTCACTTTCACTTTCATTTTCAGTTTTATTTCTTTCTTTCATTCATGTTTGTTTTTGTCTTGTTAAAGTGTTTGCTTTATGGAAAATTGGATATTTTAAAAGTTTTATTTGATTCCTTTCTTTCTTTCTTTCTTTCTTTTCTTCCTTCCTTCCTTCCTTTCTACCTCCCTCCCTTCCACCCTACCTACCTCCCTTCCTCTCGTTCTTACTTTATTTTTATATAACTTCGGTATTTCCATTTTACTCTTTTTTCCTTCCATTCTTCCCTCTCCCTACTTTCCTACCTACCTTTACTGACTTACTTTATTTCTATATAACTTTTGTATTTCCATTTTAACTCCTTTTTTCATTCATTCCTCCCTCCCTCCCTCCCCTTCCTTCCTTCCTTCCGTCCTTCCTTCCTTCCTTCCTTCCTTCTTCCTTCCTTCCTTACTTCCATCCTTCCTTCCTTCCTTATTTCTATATGCCTTTTGTATTTACATTTTTACATCTTTTTATTTACTTCTTTAATTTTCTGCATTTTTTATTCTTTTCTTTTCTGAGATTTTCTTTTTTCTTTTTGACGCCTTTTCTGTTCCTTTTTTACTTTCTTTTTTTAATTTCTTCATTTATTTTGTTCCAAATCTTTTCTTTCTTTCTTTCTTTGCTTTGTTTCATACTTTATGTTTTTTTCAGTTTTCCATTGAATTCTGTCTTTTTTATCTTCTGCTTTTAATCCTTTCTCTATTTCTCTTTCTTTTTTCCCCCTGTATTGTTGTTGTAAACTGCCTGTTTGTTCAATCCCGTGAAAGAAAAAGAAATAAAAAGCCAAGAAGACAAATGGATAAAGTTGTATTGTATGCTGAACGGGTTTTGCAAAGAACAACGGGAAAAAGAATTTCTCCTTCTGTATGTTGTATCTGTTTTGTTTCAAAGGCAAAAAAAAAGACAATGATTTAAACGGGCATGCCAAAATCGAATTTCGGGATGCAATGAATAAAAGCCCAAATAATAATAATAATAATAATAATAATAATAATAATAATAATAATAATAATAGACCATCACCTTACGCTGGTGTGAAAAACTAATAATAATAATAATAATAATAATAATAATAATGATGATAATAATAATAGTCAAAACAAACGATACAACGCAAATAAATAATAATAATAATAATAATAATAAGAAGAAGAAGAAGAAGAAGAAGAAGAAGAAAGGAGTAATGGCCATAACAATAGTTTAATGAAAGATACTGAATAATGACAAGCCGAGGAAGTGGTAGGGTCTGTGTGAATAGAACGCCCCCCAAAAACCCAAAGCAAAGCAAAAAAACAAACAAACAAAAAACAAAAAACAACAACAAAACAAAAAATAACAACAAAACAACAAAACAGTAAAGATAAGTAAAACGTTAAAAAAATGAAGGAATATTCTGTGAATGAAAAAAAAGGCAAGGTACAAAGATAAAATTGCGTTGAGGTTTGAGTAAGCCAAAAATATTAAAGGCAAATATATAAAGTAGAAAAGAATAAACCGGGAAGAAGAAAAAAAAACTGAGTCGGGTGAAGAAGATCATGAAAGTAATATCGTTAAAGGTTGAAGGACGAGAAAGAGCGAGAAGTAGAGCGAGAGAAAAGCGTCTCCATGGAGACCTTAAATGGCGGGAATTTGGGATTAGTGAGAAAGAGAGTGGGCTGGCTGATAGTGATGGTGGGTGGAGCGGGTGGTTGTGGGGGTGGGTCAACACGTGTGTAATCTCCTTGAAATCACATTAACAACGCCAACAATTTTTTTTCCTCCTCTCCACTTTTCAGCGTGTTCTTATTTCGAGTTATTCTTCACAAATTTGCCATAACCGAGCTGCGCTTATCTTTGCAAATTACGCACCAAAAATAATACAAAATTGAAAAAGCTGCAAGAAAACGAATAATAATAATAATAATAATAATAATAATAATAATAATAATAATAATAATAAAACGAAAAATAAGAGGGAGGAGAGTAGTGAGTCACAATATAAAAAATGAAATCAGGAAATAAAATAAATTTAAAAAAAAAAAAAAGAAAGAAGGATATGGAATATTTTTCTTCGGCTTTCAAGAAAACATTTATTTACCATTTGAGTGTTTTTATCCGGCTTCATATTACAAAAAATACTCGAATTGCATCTTTAAGAGTTGTTGACATAAGAGATGGTGTTTTTAAAGAAGTGAGCAAAAGGTTCTTAGAGAAATAAAAAAGACAACGCACCTTAATTAAGATTAAGACAGATATGGGTTGCCACATAAACATCTAAATAAACAAATGCCCAAGTTAAAATATCCGACTAAAATAGTTACGGCTAATTTTGAAACAAATATCTCCCAAGTGTACATCTCACTGTCAGGTGTTCAACTACCTTTTTCTTTTCTTCATTTATGAAATGGTCAGTTCAAAACACTTGGATATTAAGAATGATTTTAATTAATAATAGATATGCTATATTACCGATATCAGTTTTCAGTCGCTTCTTTTGTGGCATAAAAACTCTTTTAAAAAAAATTTCTAATGAGCTTCTTTTTCACAATAACTTTTTTTTTATGAACCAAAGTCGAAATTAAATGAGAACAATGAATAAATAAATAACTACATATAAATATTTCTATTTCTCTCAATACTTTCATTCATATATATATATATATATATATATATATATATATATATATATATATATATATATATATATACGGGAGCCAAGTAAAAAATGCTGAAATAACTGGAAATCCGAGGAAGAACAGGGACTATCCAGACTACAATATAGAATATCCTTAAAAAGGTTAAAACAAGGCCAAAAATGTAACCATTGACAACAGAAGGCAAACTTGGATAAATTAATGTATAAAAATGTACAAACTATTCGACAGAAATTCGTAAATGTATAGGGAGCTACAAATTTATAAAGGAAAAAAATCACCTTATGTCATGGAGGCGCGTGGTCTAATGGTTAGAGTCGTAGGAAATGGACTCGTCAACTTGAGTTCAATTCCTGGACGAAGCTGTTTGCATTTTCACATATCGTTAATATCCTTGGGAAAGGTATGAATCCTACTCTCCCTCCAGCTATGGGCAAATAGCAGGGCAGACTGGGCTCTTTAACCATGGCTAGGTAACCAGTCTAGAAGAAGGAAAACTCTGAATTAAAAACTGTTTAACTCCGCTTAAGAAATTGACCTTGTGTCACATCCTATATATATATATGTACATGGATGATATCAAGATTTTTGTCAAGAATGAAATAAAGAACTGGAAACCATTGTACAACCGATTAGAATATACAGCAGGGATATAAGAATAGAATTTGGCATTGAAAAGTGTTCCATGCAGGTGATGAAAAAATGGAAAAAGAGAAACAATGAACGGAATACAACTATCAAATCAGGAAAATAGAACATTCGGTAAAAAGAGATGATTACAAAAACTTGGGAATATCGGAATCGGACACCATCACAGGAGCAGATATGAAAGAAAAACTAAGAATAGAGTACCTAAAAGAACAAGTAAACTTCTAAAAACCAAGCTCTGTTGTAGAAATCATGTCAAGCGAATGAAAGGCTGACAGTGGTTCTTGTAAAATACCCAGGACCATTCGTAAAATGGAGAAGGCTGTAAGTACGACATATGGATAAAAAGACAAGAAAATTGATGATGCACAAGGTATTACACACGAGCAATGACATAGATATGATATATGTGTCAGGAAGAGAAAGAGGAAAAGGTCTCGCCAACATTGAGAATTACACAGATATGACAATTCGGGGTCTTGAAGAATCTACAAAAAGAGCAAAGAGAGACTAATTACGGCAGCCAGTAACAGCAATTGCAACATATGGACAATCAGAAGAACAACAAAAGCTAAAAAAACAGAAATGTAAAGAAATGTTGTATACTCTTCTTTTTACTTTCTTCTATTCTACTTCTGTTCATCTTTTCTATCTTACGTTCTTCTTCCAGCGTCTGGACCTAGTCTTGGGGACTTCGTGTCTGGTCTTCTAGGTCAGTCTTGTTACCAATACATTCATTAACCACAAAACCATATTATTTTCGTAAGTTTTTATTTCTTAACTAAACATTTTTCATCTGACTAACATAGCGTGCAGTGAGCTCCAGTTAAGGCAGTACGTCTTCTCTGCCCGACGTCCAAACTGAAACTGAAGACCCAACCAGGTCCCACGTGACTTCACGTATTTCGCGGGCTTTCTGTAATATTCCATGGAAAGTCCCGTCCGTGAATTGAAAAGGGCCATCCCTTCAGAATACAGGGGATTGGCAATAATCTTATGCAACCGCATAGATTATGCGACAGAAAAACAACTATACGGATACTTCAAGCGACAAACTGGGTAATTGCAACAAGAAGATCTGGACAGGGCTAAGAAAATTAAATCTCAAGAGAAAAACTAAATCCCGCATAATTGCAGCACAAAATAATGACATAAAGAACAATTATATCAAAGCGAAAATATATAAGACGAAACAGAATAGTAGGTGTAGAACGTGTGGTGATAAGAACGAAATCGTTATTCACATTATAAGTGAATGTCACAAATTGGGACAAGACAAGGCACGATTGGGTAGGGAAGATGATCCACGGGGAATTGTACAAGAAATTAGATTTTGATCATACTAACAAATATTATATGCACAAACCGGAATCCGCCCAAGAGAATGAGACCCATCGAATTCTCTGGGACTTTTATATACATACGAATCACATAATCCCGACCAGAATACGAGACCTAATTTTAATTATCAATAAGATAACTTTTAATCAAGCGGATTTTAACTTTCCAGCGGATCCCAGAGTGAAAATGAAATAAAACGAAAAGATATTCAAATACTTAGACTATGCTAGAGAGCTGAATGTGGAACATGCAACCTAACACAATAAAGTTATAAAAAAGGAATAATTGAAAATTGGGTGGATAAGTTTAACACAACAAGCCAAACACTTGCGGAAAAAGCAAGACTAAGTTTAAAGAAAGTGTGATTTTCTTAACTTGAAATACTACAAATATGTGACCAAATAATTCGTAAGGAAGCTGAAATACGAAAATCTTGAAAGCCTCAATATAACAGAATTTAGGTGCACCATTATTGAAATAATTTTAACACATAAAGAAAGAAACTTCGAGGAGATGATGAAGGAAATTATGAGTTAAATAGCCAGATCTGTGGATATACCACAGTATGACAATTTAATTATTACAACGTTTAGTATGTTTACTTAAGAGCTATTGCAAATACTTCAATATGTGAAAAGGATAATAATCTTGATTTAACATTCTTTCACTATTTTTTCTTTCTTTCCTTCTTTTCATCTTTTCATTATGTTCGATTTAAAAAGATTAGCGTTATCGTTTCCGCGCACTCACCCTCTCTGTTTATCTTTCCCATACTCTCTTTATTTTTTCTGTCTTATTATTTTTTTCTGTGTAGTATGTCATTTTTCTTCTTTTTCTTATCTTATAATAAAAACGGAATTTAATCATTTAGCTGAGGTGACGACACTCATGAGAAATAATAATTCGGCAGATAAGCAACACCAGATAATCGGGATTTACATTTTTTCATTCCATCTTGTACGATTTGGAGGGTCTCCTTTTTAACCAGAGAATGTTGCAAGATGATAACGGTCGTACAATTAAGAAACACGAGTATTAATATATATACAGAAGGAAGTATTACGATCGCTAAAGAATTAATACTGGTAAAAAAGTTAGAAACATAAAAAGGTCAATAAACTATTAAAAATATCCAAAGGGACAATATCATTGGACTGAACGATTTAATTGATGCTGGAGCAAAGGTAAATAATAAGAAACTTAATATCTCACAAAGGAACTCAAATAGAAAAAAAGAAACAAAGGTTGTATGATAAGAGAAATCAGGAGGACATGCAAAAGTGATAAAGGATAAGGATGTAAAAATACAAGAACACAATGGAATGAAACAATTGAGAAAAGATAACAGCAGCAGACAATGCAACTGGAAGAAATAAACCAAAAACTATTGGCTAAGAAAGGGAGAATCAAGGTAACGGAACAATACCCCATAATATAAGCAAAACTGAATTTTCCCAAAATATCGAAAGGAGATTCTTCCAACGAGTCAATGAGATAAAACAGGAAGAAAATTGAACAACCGGATGCAAATGAAACAAAACATTTCTAGAGTAACCTATGGGAAAGATCCCTGAATGAATAACAAAAGGAAAGACTACCATAACCCTAAAAGACGTTAGAACCATCCCAAGCAACTATAGGTCAATAACTTGTTTGTAAATAATACGGACAGCCATAACTGCATAAATAAGAGAATACATATGTTATTCAATTGAAACCAGCGGGATATTTCCTGAAGAATAGAAAGAATGTCGCAAAGGAAATAGATGAGCGAATGTCCTATCATATATAGACCAGCATATTTTAGAGAAGATAATAATAATAATAATAATAATAATAATAATAATAATGGAGATTTGATCTTCAATTGTCTATAACCAAAACTACGTCACTGCTTACGTCACATTACCCCAAATTGTCGATACATAAAATAAAGAACAACCATATATTATAGACACTCAAAATATGAGTATGCAAACTTAGACAATCCTTATTGTTTTTTTTAAACAAGTTGTAATAAATACATGCCCGGTTTTTATATATCTATATATATAGTTTATTTTATCTTAATATAACTCCCATCCCCACTAGCAATACCTTTCATAAATTAATCTTTACACCGCCCGGAGGGAGTTTCTTGTTGCTAATAATGACAATAATGATGATAATAATAATAGTTTGGATGGGCTCATTTCTTCCTCTGATTTCCAATTCTCCCAAATTCGTTTTCCAAACTGTAGCATTGTTAAGATCGGCTAGAATACTCAGAAGAGTCCTGGAGACCTGAAGAGACTTGCTGTCACTCAGCCTCCAGTGAACTCCCAGATATGTGGAAATCTCGATAATAATAATAATAATAATAATAATAATAATATCCCAAAGGACTTCAAGTTAAAGACGAATGCAAAAATTGTAAAAAATACCAGGATCCCTTCGAGATAGTGCGAAAACAATGAAACATGAAGGTTCTGTGCCCATAATAGCTGATAGATTTAGAAGCAATAAGACTTGGATCAAGATTGGATGAGTGAACAAAATCAAGGGTGAATTGACACTGTCCAGACACTGACAATGCTGGGGGTAGACACGGATATTGAATTAGATACTGGAGATTTGAGAGGAAGTCGTCTTACTAAATATTTAGCGATAATCACAAGACATCTCACGGGAACATGCAAGTGAAGTGAAACAGCACAGACGACAGTATAAGTAAAAGGAGCTAAGCTACTCAAGATAGTGCTGGTGTTTTGAAGAGTCAATGATCAGGTAGTGCTAGGGAGCACAATGTCTAGGGTAATGTTTAGGCCAGAAGAAACATTGTTAGTGAGTACAATTTTCACTGGTTACTCTTTATTTCCATCCTTGTACCAAACTAAGCTTAGCTTAATAAATGACTGATACTACTGTGAAAACTCATGGCGTATTAACTACTACTACTACTACTACTACTACTACTACTATTATTATTATTATTATTATTATTATTATTACTAGCAAATATATGCACCCTCCGGGTGCAAGTAATTAAGTTTAAATCTAATAAAATATTAGATTAAATCAGAAAGGCTAATGAAACAAATTAAGAATTCAGATAAAAAGATTTGAAACGGAGGGGGTATAATCGGAAAATAGAACAACCAAAACTTACTCTTTCATCACTTCCGTTTTTCAATGCTAAATTTTCCTAATTAAACTATTTAGTTAAAAAAGGAAGTAAAGAATAATATTACAGTTATTTCTTCTTGTTAATGTATTTCTTTTAGGATTTATTGAAGAGATTTTTGCTCATATTCATTAAGATAAAACCAAACAATTAGAAATCAATAATACCAAGCATATTTTTATTAAAATCAGTTTTTTTAATATCAATATGCAAATTAGCTTTACGTTTACACTGAAAACTGGTATTTTGTTGTATATATAAATACAATTGCATGTTTTTAGGTAAGGCCAACAGTATTAATAATGTCAAACAGTTTTATTATTAATTAAGGTTTAAATAGAAATAGAATCATGGAGAATGTGACGTAAATAACTAAGGAAATTGTGACATGAGTAGGAATATAGTTTCGGTTACAGACAGAAAAACACACAATCTCCATTATAATAAGATAATGATAATAATAATAACAATAACTAGCGGGACTTATGGATATACCACCGTATGCTAATTTGATTATTACAACGATTGATATATTTACTTAAGAGCTATTGTCAAATAGTTTAATATGTGAAAATTATAATAAACTTGATTTAACTCACTCTCTCACTCTTTCATTATATTCAATTGAAACAGATTAGCTTTCTTACTGTCACGCTCTCACCTTCTCTCTTTATCTTTCCCTACTCTCTTTCTTTCTTTCTTTTTTCTTATTATATTTTTTCTGTATAGCATGTCCATTTTCTTCTCTTTCTTTCCTTATAATAAAAACGGAATAGTCAATTGACACTCATAAGAAATAAGAATTCGGTGGATAAGCAACACCAATAAACAGGATTTTCCTTTTTGCATTTCCGCCTGGACGATCTCATTTTTAATCAGAGAGTGTTGCAGGGTGATAACGGTCGTACAATTAAGAAACACGAGTATAATAATAATAATAATAATAATAATAATAATAATAATAATAATTTTCCTGAGAACTGAGGAAGCTGTGGAACATGAAGGTGAAGGTCGTACCAATTGTAATTGGTACCCTTGGAACAATCCCCAAAGCTCTGGAAAAGAATCTGGGTGAACTGGAAATCAGAGGAAGAATCGAGACCCTTCAAAATACAGCATTGTTGGGATCGGCTAGAATACTCAGAAGAGTCCTGGAGACCTGAGGAGACTTGCTGTCACTCAGCCTCCAGTGAACCACCAGCTACGGCAGGTGTGAAAAACTATAATAATAATAATAATAATAATAATAATAATAATAATAATAGACTAGAGGAACGGGAAATCAAAGGAAGAATTGAGACCATCCAAACAACAGCATTGTTGAAAGAAACTAGAATACTCAGAAGAATCCTGGGGACCTAAGGAAAATTGTTGTCACTCAGACTGAAGTAAAGTCCATCAGGTTATAATAATAATAATAATAATAATAATAATAATAATAATTGGTAATAGAGATGAGACTGTATACCATATATTCTGCGAATGTAGCAAACTAGCACAACGAGAATACAAAACTAGACACGACTGGGTTGGGAAGGTGATCCACTGGGAATTATGCAAAAAATTAATTTTGACCATACAACAAAATGGTATATGCATAAACCAGAAGCTGTTCTTGAGAACGAAACACATAAAATTCTCTGGGACTTTGAAATAAAAACGGACCACCTTATCCCAGCAAGAAGACCAGACCTAGTGTTGATAAACAAATAAAGAAAGAACTTATCAATTGGTGAATTTTTCAGTTCCAGCGGATCACAGGGTAAAGCTAAAGGAAAATGAAAAAATGGACAAATATCTGGACCTTGCCAGAGAACTGAAAAAGTTATGGAATATGAAAGTGAAAGTTATACCAATTGTAGTTGGTGCACGTGGAATAGTCCCAAAAGGATTAGAAAAGGGTTTGGAAAGTTTGGAAATCAGAGGAAGAATTGAAACCATTCGGAACACTGCACTGCTGCAATTTTCCAGAATACTCAGAAGAGTCCTGGAGACCTGAAGAGACTTGGTATCACTCAGACTCCAGTGAAAGACCATCAGCTAATGCTGATGTGAAAACTCAAAAGGAATAAATAATAATAATAATAATAATAATAATAATAATAATAATAATAATAATAATAATAATAAGAAGAAGAAGAAGAAGAAGAAGAAGAAGAAGAGGGACGGGACATAAGAGGAACAATAGAGATCATCTGAACAACAGCATTGTGGAAATCAGCAGGAATACTCAGAAGAGTTCTGAATACCTGAGAAGTCTTGTGTTCACTTAGCCTCTAGTGAAAGACCATCAGCTAACGGAGTGAAATAATAATAAAAATATAACACTCCAAAAGTGATATGAATAAACCTTGGTGAATTAACGATATCATTCGCACTTTAAGATTTTAAATAAAATACAAAGTTAAAAAAGAAGAAGAAGAAAGAAATAGAAAATAAAGGAAAAAGAAAAGAAGACAAATAAAAATTGCTGATAGTTTTGAATCTTATCAGTTTCCTCGGCCTCTCCAGGAAAACTGATCATGTTAAACTCGTCCAATTTTCACATAGCCAGTCACTGGTTCAAAATTAAACTAACTATATTCACATCAATATGGTGGGTTACAGAACGAACGAAATTATTAGATGAGTAGAACTCCCGATAGAATAAAAAAAAAACGAAGAAAAGAAAGAATTGAAAACTACAAAGAAATATATATAATAATATATATATATATATATATATAATATATATATATATATATATAAAACAGCGTTGCTCGTGTATTTCACGTCGAAGTGGATGCACGTCGAAGTGGATGCACAGGGACGAAATAGGCACAACTTGATAGCCGCCATTTGCTATCGTTCGACCCTGCATCATTTTCGCATTCCTTATTTCCATCCCAACGGCTATACGTATTTTTTGTGGGGGGGGGGGCGAAAAAAGGGGCGAGAAAACGGCCTTCCTTCTTTCTCTCTAACCCTCTTTACGTTATTTCCCTCCTTTTTTTTTCTCTAACAATTTTATGCATTTCTCCCTTTTCCCCCTCAATAGCTTGTAGTCCGCTCCTGTATTTTAAGGTTTCCAACTCTACTTGATTATTATGACCGTAGGTGCTTGTCGCCCGCGGCTTCGGTGTTGGACTAATTATGTGTTATGGCCGATCGAAGCATTTTTCGCAAAAGGAGGTTGAGACTAGCGAGGCGTCTGTGGCTGGGAGGAAAGAGCCAGCGATGACATGCTAAACTTTGGTCCACACAACACACACACACACACACACACACACACACAATTCCTCAAGGAATTATAATGGCAGTAGAAGGAATGGTTTTGTAGCAACAGAGGAGGAAGGGAAACGAAAGAATGGTGAGGGTTTGTCTTTGGGAGGCTGTAAATGATGGTTTTGAAAAATCCACTCCTTTACTGGAATAATGCTCCCAGACACGGTGCCATTCCAGGAAAAAAATTCTTTGGAATCCACAACAATCCCACCACTACCAGCAACATCATCATCATCACCACGATCATCAAGACTAAAACGACATTTTCACAAATGTCGTTTACAAATTAAGTGCTTTTTTTTTTGTAAAATAAAAAACAAAACAAAAAAATACAGTAATTTGTGAATTACTTCATTTAATTCACATTAATATGTTTTATTTGAATTAAAATAATTTGCCCACATGCCCTCTATCTCTCTCCCTTCCCTCTCCCTCCCCCTTACCCACACACACACACACATACACACACACTCTCTCTCTCACACACACACACACACACACACATACACACACACACACACACCAACTTCGAAAACCGGATTATTCTGGCATCAATCTTTGGGTATAATTTAGAAATGCGAAAATGAATGTAAAAAGACACAATTTACACACAATTGGTCTTACGGGTCAAGTCACGCTTAAAGCACCGGTTCTTCCTGCCAGTTCAGCGAAGTGAAGCAACGATGTGATTGGTTCATCACTTTGGTATCAACGCAGGTACCGTAAGCAATCTGAGGCCTGTGTCTCACACTAAGCAAAGTTTCGGAAAGTCTATGTTGCATATTGGGAAGAGCAGATTAGTCTGTTCTCTCTAAAGGGCAAAACAATTTGATGTATAGCTGCCAAATTTATTATACTTACTTATTGTATTATAATATATATATATATATATATATATATATATATATATATATATATATATAAAGTTGTGTCAAAAAAGTATCGAGACTTTTTGTACTTTTTACCACACCTAGTATTCTGAAAAAAAATTAACGTTCCATTCATTGTTCATTTCTATCTTGGTAAATACAGCTCCCATCTCGATACTTTTATGACATAACTTGGCAAGGCCACAAGTATAGTTCATTTATTAGGGTTGGAACCCACTACTAACTGATCTCTGGCACTGGCTCGCTAATAATTAAACTACGCGTTTAATAAATCGTTTAATAAATATATAATAAATAATAATCGAAATAGATAGTACATAAAAGTACATTATATAGTACTATAGTATAGTATAGAAACCGAGATATATAACTTATAATAATATAATAGAAACTGATATATATAATATATATATATATATATAATATATATATATATACTTTGGTGTGGTACCAAGTTTCTTGGTACAAGGTGATTCTAGGCTGGTCCTATTCTCTACCAGTAGTTCGTGGTAGAGTTCAGTTTCCGTATGAGAGCTCAATGTTTAATTATTGAAAACAGAGCAAAGTTATTTGTGAATGAAAAGGCCTTAAATACCATAGGTATCGTGGTTACGGACCATTTCCACTAGATACCCACGTGTGGAAATGGTCCATAACCACGATACCCATGGTATTTAAGGCCTTTTTATTCACAAATATATATATATATATATATATATATATATATATATATATATTATATATATATATATAGTACATAATCATGTTAATAAATCGTTTAATAACTCTATAATAAACAATAATCGTTTAATGAATATATATATATATATATATATATATATATATATATATATATATATATATATATATATAATAAATAATTAAACTACGACGTTGTTATTTTACCAAGCTTTGCTTAATTGGGCATAATGCCACTTGCATGGGGTACCCAATGATCACGATGAAATGTTTCAATGTTTGTTTATATATTTTTGAATGACCATTGTGGAAAATTTTACTAATTCTATTTATATCAACTGAAATGTTCATGTGCTTTTGTTGCAAAATTTCAGTTGATTAATATAAATAGAATTAGTAAACCTTTGAAATAACAGAAATATGAGCTCGGAACAAAAAGAAAGTCATTTGTCGTTAATTAAAAACAAATTAACAACACAAGACGTACCAAGTCAGATCTAGAATAACAGAAGATCCGGCTAATTCAGCCACAAGCCCAAGCTAAGATGGATATATAGCAAGATAGAAGTAAGAGAAGCTATCTCTCCAAGCAAAGAAGAGAAGAAAACCTGTGTACAACCACGGGTATACAGGTATACTATATACGAAGAAATAAGGTATACTCTCCAGATATACTATACACAAGATATAACGTACTTCTCCTTGATGGTAAAAATTAAAACAAGGTATAAAATCAAATTGGTATAAAATCCACCCGCTATAACGGTAAATTCTCAGTAACAGCGCTCTTAGATATCCGAGTTATATAAAGTTGGCGTAGTGGCTTATTGTTGGTAACAGCCGTACAGCGAGGGAGTCTATCCCCTTTTTACTAGTGCTGGACCAAGGAGATTATCTTTGCTAAAGTGGAGCGCCACACTTACCATCAGCTCTCAACCGCACATATCAGATTACCCAAACTGTGCTACTCATGCGCTGAAATGGCCGGGACCAGTACCGAACTCGGAACCTTGCGATTTTTAGGCCAGTGCGCTACCAACTGAGCTAAACCAGCTAAACCGGCTCCGATTTATATATTTGTGTCTGTGTGTATATAGGCATGTGGGTATATGTATGTATTTATGTGTATGTGTGTGTGTACATGCAAGTGGGTATATGTATGTATTTCTGTGTGTGTATATATGCAAGTGTGTATCTGTATGTATTTGTGTGTGTGTGTGTGTGTATATGCAAGTGGGTATATGTATGTATTTGTGTATGTGTGTGTGTGTACATGCAAGTGGGTATATGTACGTATTTGTATGTGTGTGCTACATGCAAGTGGGTATATGTATGTATTTGTGTGTGTGTACATGCAAGTGGGTATATGCATGTATTTGTGTGTATGTGTGTGTGTGTACATGCAAGTGGGTATATGCATGTATTTGTGTGTATGTGTGTGTGTGTACATGCAAGTGGGTATACGTATGTATGTATGTGTGTGTATGTGTGTGTACATGCAAGTCGATATATGTATGTATTTGTATGTGTGTGTGTACATGCAAGTGGGTATATGTATGTATTTGCGTGTGTGTACATGCAAGTGAGTATATGTATGTATTTGTGTGTGTGTATATGCAAGTGGGTATATATATATGTATTTTTGTGTATGTATGTGTATATGCAAGTGGGTATATGTATGTATTTGTGTGTATGTGTGTGTGTACATGCAAGTCGATATATGTATGTATTTGTATTTGTGTGTGTGTACATGCAAGTGTGTATCTGTATGAATTTGTGTGTGTGTGTATATGCAAGTGGGTATATGTATGTATTTGTATGTGTGTGTACATGCAAACGGGTATATGTATGTATTTCTATGTGTGTGTGTACATGCAAGTGCGTGTATGTATGTATTTGTGTGTGTCTGTGTACATGCAAGTGGGTATATGTATGTATTTGAGTGTGTGTGTGTACATGCAAGTGGGTATATGTATGTATTCGTATGTGTGTGTGTACATGCAAGTGGGTATATGTATGTATTTGTGTGTGTGTACATGCAAGTGTGTATCTGTATGTATTTGTGTGTGTGTGTGTATATATGCAAATGGGTATATGTATGTATTTGTGTGTATGTGTGTGTGTACATGCAAGTGTGTATCTGTATGTATTTGTGTGTGTGTGTATATGCAAGTGGATATATGTATGTATTTGTATGTGTGTGTGTGTGTGTATATGCAAGTGGATATATGTATGTATTTGTGTGTATGTGTGTGTACATGCAAGTCGATATATGTATGTATTTGTATGTGTGTGTGTACATGCAAGTGGGTATATGTATGTATTTCCGTCTGTGTATATATGCAAGTGTGTATCTATATGAATTTGTGTGTGTGTGTATATGCAAGTGGGTATATGTATGTATTTGTGTGTATGTGTGTGTGTACATGCAAGTGGTATATGTACGTATTTGTGTGTGTGTGTGTACATGCAAGTGGGTATATGTATGTATTTGTATGTGTGTACATGCAAGTGGGTATATGTATGTATTTGTGTGTGTGTGTGTGTGTACATGCAAGTGGGCGTATATATGTATTTGTATGTCAATGTACATGCAAATGGGTATATGTATGTATTTGTGTGTATGTGTGTGTGTACATGCAAGTGGGTATATGTATGTATTTGTATGTGTGTGTGTATTTATACATGCAAGTGGATATATGTCTGTGTGTGTTTGTGAAATTTCTTGTTATATTTCTGTCTATTTCCGACACGTTTAAATAACGATCTCAAATGATATTTTAAAGTAAGATATGACAATCTATCAAATTACTTGACTTTGATGAATTGTCGTATTATCTTACTAAGAAAATTTATTTTTGGTTACTTATTTTTGTCATTGAATCTTTTTCTATCTATCCTCGTCTGGACATATCTACCAATCTATCTATCTATCTGTTTGCACACATAGAGTAAAATTGTCTTGTAAGACCAATTTGCTAGACTAGTGGATTTCACTGTTGTTGGTGCGTAGGAAATAACAATGAGCGAACGTCTTGTAATTTCATAGCTGGGGTAATTGATTATTTCACAGCTCGAGTTATTGATGTTCGAAGTCTGGTAAAAGTCAAGATTTCCAATTCATTGTTGACTGTTTCCAATATTGTCTTCCTATTCCCGTCGTCTCTCTCTCTCTCTCTCTCTCTCTCTCTCTCTCTCTCTCTCTCTCTCTCTCTCTCTATATATATATATATATATATATATATATATATATATATAGGGCCGGTTTAGCTCAGTCAGTACAGTGTTCGGCTGGGAAACTCAAGGTTCCTGGTTTCATACCGGCACTCGCCAACTCAGCGTATGAGTAGCACAGGGATCTGTGCAGTAAAGTGAGAAGCTAATGGTAGGTGTGGCGCTCCTCCTCAGATGCTAAAAAACAATCTCCTTGGTCTAGCGCTACTGAAAAGGGGATAGACCCCCTCGCTGTCTGGCTGATACCGACTTTAGGCCACCCCGACGACTTTTATATGTATATAGGAAAAACTAAGTGTTCCAAAAAAAGATGAATTCATTATGATGTTTATATCGGCATTTAAACGTTTCAGTTTATGTAAAACCTTCTTCAGGACAATATGAATAAACACAGAAAATATTTTTGTTGTTCAAAAGGTGATGGATTTTGTTGAATGACTTGAGTTGGAAAAAACATCAATCCCCTTGTGAACAACAAAAAGTAATTTTCTCTTCTGTATCATATTGTCCTGAAGAAGGTTTTACTTGAAGCGAAACGTTTAAACGTCGACATAAACATAATAAATTCATCTTTTCTTGGAACACTTTGTTTTTCCTATTTCTATATATTGTTGGATTCATTTCCCTATTTTACACACACACACACACACACACACACACACACACATATATATATATATATGTATATATACATACATGCATTTACACATTTACAGACACACATATCTGTATGTATTCAATATGACGCTAGGTTGCAAACACTTGAGCGTCCGGGGATACTTGCCTCTAGTGACGCTACTCAATACTGGGACAGCGCCCTGCAGCAGTTCGACAGTCCAGTCGTCTCAAGACTTTCCCTGTCCCTGGGACAACTGTCGGGCTACCAAGACATTATATTAAGGTCTGTGCACCTTCTTTCATTTAAAATATCTCATATTCATGTTTCACTCCATGGAGTGGGACCACGTCGTCTTCGACGGACTTCTATAAGCTGTAAGCATGTATGTACTGTGTTTTCCAGAGCGGGAATTTAAAACATAAGGCCCTCGGCTAGCCCAGATGCGGCCCACAGGAAGACTGCACTCTCTTCTGCCGCTTTCACAGTCACCCCACTTAAAAAAAAGTTTTTTCCAAAAATTCTTGGACAAAAACGGTCACTTGTTTTCATTAGGACAATATGTTGTTAAGAAACAGAGTCTGTTATCAACGTATTGCATCTCACGCCTTTGCGTTGCGGAAGGAGGATAACTCAATGAAAGAGAGTGAGTCTTTCCACTTGCCTTTTCCTGCTTTCAATCAACACATGGCTATAATTGAAAGTGACTGAAAAACTTGAGCGTTTTATAATTATTTTCTTTTTAACAAAAATGTTTTTTTAGATATGTATTTATTGGCTTTTAGTTGATAATAAACAAATTAATGATAGCAATCATTATTTTGTTCTGTTAATGTAGAAGAAAGATTTAAAGACTTAGTCGTCATGAACGGCCCTCATGACAGACATTTGTGATCCATGCGGTCATCATGATATACATATGTAATCCATGCTGCCCTAAGGGGTTACTCAGTTTCACATGTCTGGTCCAGAGGAAAACGATTTAGAGTAATTTTTATTTCTGCTTGTAACAGTTTAAAATCTGTATAAATAACCATTAATTATTTTCTTTCCAGATGAATGATATCTTTCGTCAATCAAAGCTTAAGATGAGAATATTGCTTTACGCAAACCTTTAAAGTGCAGACTGGTTGCTTTACCTTATGGCAAACCCCAATCCATTTTTATCATATATGGGACCTCATGTGATGTAATGGTTAGCTAGTTAGATTATCAGAACATTGTTAGTGAGTTCGATTCTCACTGCGCGCCCATACTTCTAGCCTTGTGCCACATCTAAGCTAAGCTTAGTAAATAACTATATGTGATAGAAGGCAGTGGCTGAGGGTCATTGTGGCTGGGTTTGTCGTTAAACTCTATCTGATGATGAGGTTCTAGCTTGGAAGTCTGGGAAACGTGGAGCACACCTGATCACTATTGCCCCAGGTCCAGTGGTAGTACCTGTTAGGGTTCCACCAATGGGTAAAATAGAAAAAATGTGTTTAAAGATTGGGTAACCATGAAGAATGAATAAAACAAAAACGTCTTCGGCATAAAATGACCCAATGGGTTGATATGCCGTAAAACCCAACCAACCAATTGGTGGCTTTACCAAAGCTAAGGAACTCATTATGTCCTGCTGTTTACCGATAGCTGTGGATTGGGATAAGGGTTGGGTTCGTGCCTTTCCCAAGAGAATTAGTGCGAAGCGAAACGCAAGTAGCCGATTTATTGAGTATAGATATTTTTTCTACTTGTGTTGAAGTTATAGCATAAAAATATTTTCCTAATTAGAAAGTCCGTTGGTTTATTTATTCACATCTTTTTTCCCTTTTCTTTACTTCTTTTTACATTTTCAAAATTATCAGCCTACATTAATATTATCTGTTCTGTATAAATTCTTTCTTCTTTCTTTCTTTCTTTCTTTCTGTATTTTCCTCTTTTTATTTTCTTTCCACCTATTTTAACCTCTCTTTCTTTCTTTCTTTCTTTCTTTCTTTCTTTCTTTCTTATTGTCTTTTTCCCTCTTTCATTTTCTTTCCACCTATTTTCATCATGTTTGTTTGTTTGTTTCTTTTAACAATATACATTAAGTTCACAGTTATTAGTTGCATTTCGATCCAAAATTATCATTTTTCATTGTCCAATCTATGTAATTAATTTTCATCCCTACGTTGAGTTCAGAGGTAAGGAAGTAATGTTGAAAAATAAATAATTGGGTAAAATAAATGCCTTCTTATTAAGAATTTGATTACGGACATTGATCTATCTAAATATGCATACATCTCTCTCTCTCATTCTCTCTCTCTCTCTCTCTCTCTCTCTCTCACACACACACACACACACACACACACACACATATATATATATATATATATATATATATATATATATACGTGTATATTTTTATGATTATTTGTACTTATCAAATCGTTTTCATCCGGGCATTTTACATTTGTATTAAGTAAAAATACATGTACAATGTACTATGCAAAATTTCAACGTAATAAAGGCGCGAAATGGCTTTCTAAAAAAACAAAAAGAAAAAAAGAAAAAAAAAAAAAAAAAGAAAAAAAAACAAGCAAACAAAAAACAAAAAAGAAAAATTGATGGGAAATGAATTTTTTCCCCCTTGTGAAATGATTTCGAGAAATGTGCGAAATGTCCGTTTAAACATGAGAAATGCTCGGTGACTTGTCAGATGAACGGATTGATCAGTTTTTGTAAATTCTCTGAAATGTTGGGTAATACACATATACACACACACACGCAAAACACACACACACACATGCATACTCAAGCACACACACACACAAACACACAAACCAGCACGAACACGCACACATGCACACTTACACACAAACACACACATACACAAATGTACACAACACACACTGATGCACACATAAATACACTCACACATACACAAACATACACAAAACACACAAACAAAGGCATACACAAACACAAACACACACAAACAAGCACAGGTACACGCGCGAAGAACCTGTCAGATTGAGAGAGAAAAAATAATGAGAAAGAAAAAAATACAGATGGGTGGGGGAAATAAATTATGTTTACGAAAAGAGGTAGATTATAAAAAATGAAATAAGATGAAAAAAATATAGACAAATGAATAATACTGAGATAGATAGATAGATAATAGGCAGAGTTGATAGTCGCACTAAGCTAAGTAGAATAAGGTGGAAATGATATAATTCGAAATATTGTACTTCTCCATTCTGTCAACTGTCAAGTGTTTTAAAATGAACGTCCAAAATTTTGTTTTTTTATTTGAACCCAGAAACTGACCACTGGTGCCAATAGGAAAAAAAACAAACAAAAAACCCCCAGATAAATAGAAAAACAGACATGGATATAGATAGATACATACATTGATATTTCCGATGTGAATATCTCTCTCTCTCTCTCTCTCTCTCTCTCTCTCTCTATATATATATATATATATATATATATATATATATATATATATATATAGAGAGAGAGAGAGAGAGAGAGAGAAGATAAATAGATATAGATATAAGATATAGATATACATATAGATAGATAGATAAATAGATAAGAACAGAATGAGATAGATATATTTAAATAGAATGTGATAAATACTTAGAATGTTTGGAATGTTATTGAATGAAATGATTATAAAAATAATGACAAAATCATTCACGCAGTGTGTGCAAATCAGTATTACCAATGTAAAAATCTAACTATATCAATTTATTCATATCTATTTTCTTTCACTCTCCAGTATCTATCTATCTATCTATCTATCTATCTATGCAATATCTATCTATCTATCTATCTATCTATCTATCTATCAATCTATCTATCAGTCTATATATATATATATCTATATTATATATATATATATATATATATATATATATATATATATATATATATATATCAGTCTATTGAATATCTATCTATATATATATCTATCAATCCATATATCTATTTACCTCAGTTCTATATATCTGTATATCGATGTTCATTTTGTTAAACTTTACTTTTTTTCTTTCCTTCGTCATATAGGGAGCTTCCTGCAAAATATTGTTTGTTTGTTTGTTTCTTTCATTCTTTCTTTCTTTCTTTCTTTCTTTGCCCTTTCTTTCTTTTTTTGGCACTCTTTTCTGTAATCAAACGTTTTTACCGTTTTGTTTTTATTTCGCGTTAATTTATTTCTATCCCATCTTTGTTTTTTTTTCTTCTAAAATCCTCGTTACTTTTTATTTTATTTCTCCCCATTTGTCGATTTCTTTATTTCTTTATTCTCATCATGATTGATCGATTAATCTACCGGGTGACTGATGGCTTGATTGATGGTTCGATTATATTGCTATCTTGCATCCCTTCTTCTTCCATCCCGTCATGCCAGCACACTGACAAACTGGATATCAGATTCTCGCCGACATTAAAGAAAAAAGAAGGAGCTTAATTTAGATTTTTCTTTTACTCCTTTCCCCACCGACCCCGCACACACGCGTGCATGCCAACTCACAAACGGGTTTAAGATAGTTGAGTGTTATCCATCGACCCAAGTACCAAGGGTTCGAGCTGGCTATGAAATAAGGATTTAGAAGGCTGATTTTTAGAGTGGGTAGGATTTAGGAGATTAGCGTATCGTTATTTCTTTATTCCTATTTCCTCCAAGCTAAGATTAGTATACATATATATATATAAGGTGTGTCAAAAAAGTATCGAGATTTTTGATACTTTTTGACACACCTTTTATTCTGAAAAATTAACGTTCCATTCATTCTTCATTTCTATCTTGGTAAATACAGCTCTAAAATCTCTACTTTTTGACATATCTTGTATACTGAAAAAAATTAACGTTACATTTATTGTGCATTCCTATCTTGGTAAATACAGCTTCGATCTCGATACTTTTGTGACACACCTTATATATATATATTTGTTGAATTTTTTAAATATAAAAGTTTTTCATAAGCAACTACCCAGGTTTCAGGTTATTTCAACATCGTCAGGTTGCTAAATCTTCTGGTGTTTATTTGAAGACATTTCTTGTTGATAACAGCAAGAAATGTCTTCAAATAAACACCAGAAGATATTAGCAGCTTGGCGATGGTGAAATAACCGAAACCTGGGTAGTTGCTTATGAAAAACTTTTATATTTAAAAAATTCAACAAATAAATAAAGCTCCTACAAATTTGTGGTTGAGCACTGTGATTTCTTTGTTTCACCCAAAACAAATTTTTAAATATATATCTTTATCTATCTATCTATATCTATATATACACACCACACACACACACACACACACACACACACACACACATACACATATATATATATATATATATATATATATATAAAATTGCGTCTATTTTCTACTCTATAAAAATTTCTAATCATTAGATGTGAAACAAAGCTTGATAAATTTCTCACTAATTCAAATATGAAACACAATAATGATATATTTGACACGAAAGATTTACACGTTTTATAGCCCCTTGGACACTGATATATTTATGAATGAAAATACTCTATTACAAACAGCACTATACACGAACCCAACACTGATGTACATAATTATTTCCACTATAAATCTTTTCACCCACCTCCAAGGATCTTAAAGCCAGTTTAACATAATCACAATATGTAAGGATTAATTATGCTCTAACAATAATTATTTGTTTAAACTCATCAAAAAATTGAAACTAGATTTTACAAGACCTGGCACAGACAAAAATTCTACCGAACATAAAATTCATAGAGATAACTGTTATGATACTGGTCGGTAATTTAGGCATTTAGTTCCCTTGTTTGTAAATCAAATGGTAGAAAAGTATGTAGTTTCAGTAGATACTCTTTGTAGCTGAAAGTCTGTTGTATTGCTTGGAAACCTATAGAAGAGTTTAGTTCCGGCAGATACTCATTGTAGCAGAAATTATTTTGTATTTCTTGTAATCCTACTCTGTAGGTCTTGATTTAAGAAAGTTCCATTAGCATTTCACAAAACACTAATATACTCTGGAAATGTAAGCAGCCAACTATTTGCCCTCCAATATGGATAAATAGTAGAGTAGACTTGGCTCTTTAACCTTGGTTAGGCAATCAGTCTTGGAGAAGGTAAACTTTGAATTCAAACCTGTTAAAATCGCTTAAGAAATTGACCTTGCGTTGTATCCTACTCGTGCAGAGAGTATATATATATATATATATATATATATATATATATATATATATATATATATATATATATAACTGCAAATTCCTTTTTATCATAAACTCTTAGAGGTATGATAGGAAGTAATGAAGTCTTAGGTAACAAAATTATCAAAAACAAATTTTAAAAGATATTAAAATCAACAAGGTCTTTTAACCTTTAGAATTTACCACAGATCAAAGTTTCATAGAAAAAACATAATCTAACTTTTAAAATAAACTTGCTGCTTTAGGCAATATATGAAATTATGATGGCTTTTTAATTTTAGTATAAACAACTCTAGACGCAGAATTAAATCCCTGAACTATAAGAAAGTTTTCCCAGTAGAACAACATTTTCCGTCTAACAGATCAAGATTTTAAAAGAGAGATATAATAAAATTGAATAATATCTTAAATAATATCTTAATCTCCCAAGTTGAACAATAAAGTATCTTTATATGAAATCATGTTTCAAATTAAGAAAAAAAACCCCAAAAAACAACACCCCCGCAAAAAAACCCTAAAAGAAAGAAAGAAAGAAAGAAACAAAAACAAAAACAAGATTACAGAGATGTTTCTAATGTTTCGAGGGTCTGATTGTTTGAACTGTATATAATGTCATGAGCAATACCATTGTTCTAAATTGGGAAAGAACACCCAGAAAAAAAAATGATTCTTCCACATCGATGGCCAATAATCACATTTAGAATTTTTGGACAGTTGCCTAACATAGTGGCGAACATACTGGACGGCAACATTGTAACGAGTTCAAATTGATGGGTGTACCGTCAATTTTGGGCGGTTGGTGTATAAACAGATTTGTATTCAGGTATTGTTGAATTCAAATCTGAACCGTTAGAGTTATTGGCACTCAATAACATTCGCTTAACCTTCGGTTTCCGGTTACGAAGCAAACGGTGGGAATAGCGTTTTTTTAGTTAGTCGCCTGCTGGACCTCATGGTGAAAAGATGGCTCGGCTCGACTCACGCATGCGGTTGAGAAACCTGAAATTTAGGAAAGGGTCCTAAGTTTAATAAAATGTGATCACAAAAACTATAAGCCTTGAGTTTTTCTCTAAAAATTATGACAACCTTGGCATAACCAAAGAACCTTACCAGCATCTAAAAACAAGAGAAATTATTAGAACCATTCAGAACGAAAGAAGCCAGAATCTGACCGATAGAAGAAATACAGAAAAAGAAAGACCCCAGCTCCTCACAAGAAAGATAAGAACCACTCAAGAAATAGAAGTACGATAATAAGAAAAAACCAGCAGCTACTCAAAAAATTTTAAAACATTTAATATACATATATATACATATACCGTACATATACCTTTTATATCATAGATAGATATATATATGATACATTTATATACCTATTATAATGCAAGACAGCTCGCTTTCGACGTCAAAAGAACACTCGTCCTCGAAGTCGAGGATACATTTGCCCTCTACAAAGACAAGAGCAACTGGTTACTGACAGTTTCTTGTCTATGCAATCTTCTGAGCAAATGCTTAAATATGAATGCTCTATCAAGGATATTGAGCACTGTCTACCAACAAATATAGCAGCCATAGCATCTACACTTATACAACACACACACACACACACACACACACACACACACACATATATATATATATATATATATATATATATATATATATATATATATTTAAGTAATCCTGGTTAAGATAATTCTGAGAGAACAATATGTCAAAACCTGAGGCAAACAGGAGGACTTGTCACTTGGTGAATTCAATTAGGAAGTGATTGTTGGTTCAAAAGAAGAAAAAAGAAGAAGCTGTACCGAAAAACAGAAAAATAATAAATGAACAGATAAACGAGTGAATTAATACAGAGAACATGAAATGAAAAAAACAAAAAAACAAAACTAAAAAAGAATTGATTAAAGGAAGAAGAAAAATAATCGAAAGAGAAGAAGCGAAAATTAAACGGGAAAGATAATGAAACGAGTGGAGAGGAACAAAGAAACACGAGAAAATACGAGAAAATACGAGAAAAGCGAATCTGTAAAGAAACAAAGAAAAGTTAGAAAAAGAAAAAAAAAAGAAGAAACGTTGATGGAAGTGAAAAATGGAATTTAAGAAGAATGCTAAAAAAACATGACAGAAAATACGGACTGAAGTGATTTGGTTTGATTTGTTTAATTTTACGGTATGTCAACCCTTGATGGGTTATTTTATTGCGAAGACATCTTGTTTGATTCATTCTTGATGGGTATTCAACATTTTCTCAAACTCAGATTTTTTAAACACATTTTTTTAAAAACTCATTTTTTCTTCTATCTAACCCATAGATGGGACCCTAAAAGGTACTACCACTCCGGGTCAGTGTAAAACTGGGATTAAAGGTGATGAAGGGGTACTCTACATTCCCCAGAGCTCAAGAATTGGAACTTACCATCATATAGAGTTTAACGTCATACCCAGGACTCTATACGAATCTCAACCACCGTCTTCTAGCACATATATTATAAAAAGGGTTGGGACTTGCCATAAGGGCAATAGGGTTGGGAAATGGATATTGGGGTGCAAATTTGCTGAGATAGCAGATTTCCAATTTTTATCTGATCAAACCAGAGTAAAAATGCAGTATAGCGTTCAAAAGATAATATCATTAGAATCGCATTTTACGTATAAATAGCATCAGATTACGGAAACTCCTGAAATAGCCTAATACTAACCCTAACACTAACTATCTTCCTAAACCTAACACTAACCCTAACACTAACACTAACTCTGATCTCAGCGTAGCAATAGTTTCGATTATTTCTGTGAAATATAATGCTTTTTATACGTAATCAAATAATATTATGTCTCTTGCGCTGTTCTGCATTAGTACCCAAACCTGGGTATAAAATAAGATTTCGAATGCTGATTTTCAAGGTAAGCAAACATTCCCTTTTGGGAGAGTGGGACAAAGCTATGTTTTATATTTCCATTTTGCTTGTCTGATTTTGTGTCAGACTAAACTAAGCATAAGAAATAAAAACAAAATGAATAAATGTAGGAGGAATTGAAAATGGAAAAGGAACGAAAATCGGGAGAAACAACGAGGGAAAAGAAGACAAGGAAGTAAAAAGTAAAAAAAGAAAAGTTGAAAAAGAAACAAAAATAATAAAGAAAACAAGACCCCCCCCCAAAAAAAAAAGTTTGAAAAAATAAGCTAACAACCCCCCCCCCAAAAAAAAACCCCAACAAAAAACGACACAAACACACACAAAAAACACCCTGCAGAAGGCACAAACATATTTCTTTGCTTTGCTAACTCTAAAAAAAAAAAAAAAAAAATCAAAATGGCGGGTGTAATTCGAATTTTCTCTGTCTGTTGGTGGTCAGAGTCCGTCACCCCACCATTTTGTTAGACAACCTGGTGAACACGCAAAATAAAAATATATAAGACCATAAAAAGTAGAAGAAAAAAAAAATAAAGATAAAAAAAATCTAAAATAATAATGTGCATCTGATTCGATAGCGTGACAAACAAAACTTTCTATTCTGATTTGCCAGTTCCATCAGTCGACCTTTTCTCCTCTCTGTGGAATGAGTGTCTTTGAAGGTCTTGAGAACCATGGAGATTTCTTCATCCTCCTCCTCCTCTTTTTTTCCAACCCTAGACTCTTATTTCCATTCAGGATTCTTTTTGCTTTTGTTTTGGATTTGTTCTATGTATCTTTTTTTTTTGGCTTGTCTCTGTTTATGTGTTTCGGTTTCCTAAATTTCGGGCTGTTTTTCTCTTGTATTGTTCTTATTGTTTTCTCATTGTTGTTTCGTGTCGTTGTTCCTATTTTTCGATTTCCCTGCTTGGTGGTAGTGGTGGTGGTGGTAGTTTTTTCTTTTTTTTACCTTTAGCCTAAAACTGATCTTTTTTTTCTTTCTGTTTTGTCTTCTTCGCTTGTTTCTCTATTATTGAAATCTGCTTGCATCCACCAGATTTTTTTTAGCTTTCTTTCTTTCTTCTGTGTTTTATTTCTCTATGTAGTTCATTTATATCTTTATTTGGTTCATTTCTTTCTTTCTTTCTTTCTTTCTTTCTCTCTTTCTTTCTGAGGTTAACTTCTTTTTTTCTTTCTTTCTTTCTTTCTTTCTTTCTGAGGTTAATTTCTTTCTTTCTTTCTTTCTTTCTTTCTGAGGTTAATTTCTTTCTTTCTTTCTTTCTTTCTGAGGTTAATTTTCTTTCTTCTTTCTTTCTTTCTTTCTTTCTTTCTTTCTTTCTTTCTTTCTGAGGTTTATTATTTCTTTCTTTCTTTCTTCTTTCTTTCTTTCTTTCTTTCTTTCTGAGGTTTATTCTTCTTTCTTTCTTTCTTTCTTTCTTTCTTTCTGAGGTTAATTTCATTCTTTCTTTCTTTCTGAGGTTTATTCCTTTTTCTTTCTTTCTTTCTTCTTTCTTTCTTTCATGCGGCTTTTTCTTGATGCGTTTTGTTTGTTTGTTGTTTGTTTTTTTTCTTTCTTAAATGCCTTTATGTTGATTCATGTCAGTCCTGATATTTACTAAGCTTAATCGGGCACATAGCTTAAATTCGAGGAGAATTAGGGAGATCGATTTTCAAGTGGGGAGAATCTTCTGCCTAGAAAAAATTCACATTTAAAATATTAATTTTCTACCTGGATCGAACTTTGAACTAGGGCACTACTGAGAAGTACGTAACTACATAAGTAAAATACAAAATAGGAACTAAGCTTAGCTTAATTTGGTATAAGATCATAGTAAGTGAAATACCCATGAGGATTGAAGTTAAGTATACAAAACTAGAGTATTAACCAGTACACCATGATTGGTCTCCAAGATCTATTTACTAAACTTATTTTAGTACGGTACAAGTAAGACTGAGACATTGGTGAGGATCGAACCCACTACATTAATGAACCGTTAGACTAATTTGCTAATAGTCACTCGAAATGAAAGTAGTTACTACGCGTGGCTTATTTTGGCACAAGAATACAATAATGGGGAGTCTGTGAAGTTCAAACTCATAATATTGATAAATCAGCTCGCGATACGCCATGGTAGTCATTATTTAGTAAGCATAGCTTGTACGGCATAAGACTAGAAGTATGGAGCAACCTGTGGTAGTCTATCGGATAGCCCATATCACTTACCATTACAATATGTGATGCGCCCTTTCTAGTAAGTTTATTTACTGACATCCCTCCATGTCAGTTGACCACAAGAATAGATTAACGAGGGTAGCCACGCACGAACCGAAGCTCATGCGTGGTCATTGCTCAAAATTGCGTATATTCCATCGGCTTTCCTATTTAGAAGTGCCCCAGGCACTGAGCAATAAACCCAGCCCCGTCCCTTTAAATTAAGGGGGCAGGTGTTGCCTGGTGGGATGCCCCACTGAGATCCACGCTGATATTATATATCTTATCAGTCCAATGGCCGAAGCCACTGGACACAGTGTTCCGAAAAAACGGATAAGTACACACTAATGCCGAAGAGTGGGGATTGCTATGATTAACGGCGTTGATCACAGTGTGGTGGGGGGGGGGGTATCTCCCAGACGACTCCTGCCCCTCAATTTAAAGGGTTTATTGCCCAGTGCCCGAGGCGCCCCCTTGTGGGGTAATGCCGATGGGATCAACGCAATTTTTCACCCGCCACCCATGAGCTTCGGTTTGTGGGTGGTCCCACATTAATGGACCTTGTGCCTAACTAACCCTTACACGTGGGATACGAGGTAAATACCATGCTAATGTCGAAGAATCAGTAAATTTCAGTTATTTGGGCACAAATTTAGAAGTATGAACATCCGATAAAAATGAAACTAATTAATAATCCTATGGTAGCAAATCTTGCTAAACATTACACAAGAAACTTTCTGTGAGGTGACATAAAAGGTACTTGTTCCCAGATGAGGTCAATCATTAAATTAGATTTGGCTAGAACATCTCATTTTTATTAATTTATTGATAAGTTAAGTTTATCAAATAAATATTTAATCACAGTAAGTGATGCCCAACAAATGCACTGCAAGTTATTAGTTGATAGTTGTATAGTTGAATTGGACTGTCCCATTAAGTAATAGCTGCTTCTACAGGAAGCACCAAACTATACAACTTACCTCCTCTAATTGTATATAAAAACCTGGCTTTTTAGAGGTCAGGGAACTCGTATTCACGATGAATTGGAAAGTATCTTAGTGTAAATACTATACTACGACAACGACTACTACTACTACTACTACTACTACTACTACTACTTCGGTGTTTTTACATTCTAAAATACTGATATTAACTAAACGAAATTTAGTATGGAACAAAACCAACAGTATTATGCTTCTAATCGAGAAAAAGTATCCCGGCCTTGAAAATCTGCACTCTAATTTCTGACTTTTTTCAATTCTTGAATGTCGACCACTGGCAAGAGATGAGAAACTATTTCAGCTATTGATTTTTCATATATATTAAGTTTAATTTAGTGAGAAACAAGGTCTAATAGTTATAAGTAAAAGTAAAGTCGGTATCAGCCAGACAGCGAGGGAGTCTATCCCCTTTTTACTAGCGCTAGTCCAAGGAGATTATTTTAGCGTCTGAGGTGAGCGCCACACCCACCATCAGCTCCTCACTTTACCACACAGATCCCTGTGCTACACATACGCTGAGTTGGCGAGGGCCGGTATCGAACCAAGAATCTTGCGATTCCTAGTCCAGTGCTCTACCGACTGAGCTAAACCGGATGTAAATAAATTGATGGAGTGCCCTATTGTTGGTATCAATCGGACAGTGAGGGGGTCTATATCCTTTTCGCTAGTGTTAGACCAGGGAGATTGTTTTTGCTGAGGTGGATAGCCACATCTACCACAAGCTCCCCATTTTACCGCACAAACCAGATTACCCAAGCTGTGGTACTGATACCCTGATTTGGCGGGGACCATGCGATTCTAGGCGGATGCTCTACCGAATGAGTTAAACCGGGAAGACTGTATTACGCCAATCATCTATGGGTAGAAGTCTTGCCTTTATTTGAAACTGATATCTAAATTTTTTTTATCTGTGTCCAAACACCGACCATTTTTATCCAACGGGAAATACCTAAATATTTTAATTACGTAACAGGCGTGCTTAAAATGTGCTGATTCATAGATCTAAATCTGAAAATCAAAACTTCTTAATAATGTTTATATCAATATCTGTATAACTAATGCAATTCACACTTAATAAATAGACCATAGTCCCAAAGTGATTTTCGTTCAGTTCTATCGGATGTAAAAGTTGGCTCAATAATTTTTACGTAATGGTTAAGATAAAATCACAAGAGTAGACTTACTTTTCGCATATAGGTTCTTGGTTTTAATAATTAATTAATTAAGTTTTAAATTAGTAAAATACGTAAAAAAAACTACTTAGCTTCGAAATAAAAATTAGCCAATGAGATTGGTGATTTTATCTGCCATTTTATAATCAGTCAATCAGAACTGCGGTTACGAAACAAGTAGACGAAACTAAAATCATTTTATATAAGATAAACAAAAAGTGTTTTTCCCTTAAAAAAAAGACGGATTTTAAAAAGTAAAGCACTTTTCGTCTCTGGGACTGTAGCCTAAAACTTTATACCATCCGAGTAGAGAAAATACTTTTTTTTAATAATTCATTATTAATTATCTCCCCTCTCCACGACCTCTTGACCAAAGAAGATAAATATTTCCCAATATTTTTTCTTTAAACTCAATTTTTTTAAAAACATTATTTTCTATTGAAATAATTGATGGGACCCTAACTGGTACTACCCCCTGGGTCAAAGTGAACCTGGGATTAATGGCAATGAACGGATACTCAACATTTTCCAGAGCTCCAAAACCTAAGCCTTACCGTCAAATGCAGTTTAGTGTCATACCCAGGACATCACTTTTAGGTGGGGTCTTACCCCTCTGCAGGAGATACAGTCAACGTATTCTAAACCCCGCCCACGGGGCGGAATTCGAATTGGATATCCCAATTTATTATCTTAGTTAAGGCACAAAGTCAGAAGTATTGATCGTTATGAGAATCGAAGTCTCCAAGTTGAACTTGCTTAACAATACACCAAGCGAGATGCACCTAGAACTGATCGGAACTAAGACTTAGCACAATTTCAGTATGGGCACACAGTGAGGAGAAGTTCACAACTCAGTGAGTGATATGCACGACTAGCTTATCCATTCCATAACGATGAAATTCCCATCAAAACTTACCGTATTTAATAGAGAAAATTGCAATTCTAATATCAATTTGGAAGTAATTAATACCTGAAAAAAATAGGAGAAACATATTAGGTACGAACAAAAATTCTGTGATATTTTTTTTTTTTGCATAAAAAGACCCTAAAACATTTTTTCTATTGTCTATTGACTCACTGATTTTCATTAAAAAAGGTGCTGGGTATTTTGCACATATTTAATAGTGACCATCAAACCTGCTTCTGATCTGGGTAATTGAAAATAATTTGTCAGATCTTTTGTTTTCACTCAAGCGTCGTCTCTAAGACCAGCACGAACAACCGGTTCTCCCAGAACAGTAATTCGCCCTGAGAGAGACGATTAGGCCTCCTCACAGGCCGAAACACTCCAACCAACAGATGTGACAGGAAGCTTACGAAGAGTCACCGCTCGCAGGTTGTGAGTTCAATCTCTGTAGCCTCGCGTGGTAATTCACTTTACATCCCGCTAGAGCTTCTTTTCCTTTCTCTCCTTTTTTCTTCTTTTAGGTACAGTCAACAAAATGGTTAAAAGAATTACCAAATGTGATTTTTAAGTCGAAAGAAATCTAAAAAGAGAAACAAATAGCCTGTCATGTGGATAAAAGCATTGATTAAAGTGTATCTAGTTCGCTGGTGGTTATGAGTTCAAACCCCGTTTAAATTAAGCCTGATAAATCATTCTGCGACTGTGGGAGACAATTGATATTTCAATAATTAATTAGAATTAACTGGTACCGGATATTTTCTCAGCGTGGGTAGTGGAAGGTGAACATTAATTCTTTACATTGAATAAAGGGTTTGATTCAAAATTCACAAAAGATTACTATGACAGATCCCTGAAGAAGGCTAAAACTTGGTGAGAGATAAAAGTGTGTTTGTGTGGGGGCGAAACACGTCGATACACTTCGACCAAAAAGGAAGTAGAAAGACCGCTTATTTCACTTTTGTTGGGAAATGTTTTGTCTGACATAAATCAAACGAACCTCAAAATAAAGCAGACAAACGCGATTAAAAACGAAAATATTAATTAAAGCAAGAAATGACCAGCCCAACAAGAAAGAAGAAGCAACGCAAATGATCAGCCCAAGCAATGGAAATCAATAGAAATCAAAGGGGTCCATAGGTAAAAAGAAAGGTCGGAGCGGTCCACCATAGTAAAATAGAAATCAAAGGGGTCCATAGGTAAAAAGAAAGGTTGGAACGGTCCACCATAGTAAAATAGGAATCAAAGGGGTCCATAGGTAAAAAGAAGGTTGGAGCGGTCCATCAGAGTAAAATAGGAATCAAAGGGTCATAGGTAAAAAGAAAGGTTGGAGCGGTCCACCAGAGTAAAATAGGAATCAAAGGGGTCCATAGGTAAAAGAAAGGTTGGAGCGGTCCACCAGAGTAAATAGGAATCAAAGGGGTCCATAGGTAAAAAGAAAGGTTTCCACCAGAGTAAATAGGAATCAAAGGGGTCCATAGGTAAAAAGAAAGGTGGTCCACCAGAGTAAAATAGGAATCAAAGTGGTTAAAAAGAAGGTTGGAAGTAAAATAGGAATCAAAGGGGTCCATAGGTAAAAAAAGGTTCCAGAGTAAAATAGGAATCAAAGGGGTTCATAGAAAAATGTTGGGGTAGTCCACCAGAGTAAAATAGGATCAAAGGTCCCGGTCCACCAGAGTAAATAGGAATCAAAGGGGTCCATAGTTAAAAATAAATGGTTGGGGCAGTCCACCAGAGTAAAATAGAAATCAAAGGGGTCCATAGGTAAAAAGAAAGGTAGGGGCGGTCCACCAGAGTAAAATAGGAATCAAAGGGGTCCATAGGTAAAAAGAAAGGTTGGAGTGGTCCACCATAGTAACATAGGAATCAAAGAGGTCCATAGGTGGCCGGCCAAGTAAGACGAAGTAAGCAGAGTAACAGTAAGAACCCTCATCATCATCTTATCTCTCTATTTATATAATCTGTCTGTCTCTCTCCCATTATATATTTAAAGTCTCAAGTGAGAATTTTCTCAATACACATATAAGAAAACAATGTAAAGAGAAAGCGTTGCCTAACATAATTCCAGACGTCAATTATGATGGACTATAAAAAGTATGGTAGGAGGAATGTGATGTAATGTTTACCATTGAAGGAAATAGAGTTGCGGACACGAACTCAAATTCTTGATGAGGATGGTTACATTTCATATAGTGCTAATACCTTGGGAAAGGTATGTATCCAAATATTCTCTTCCAACTATGGATAAAGAGTAGAGTAGACTTGGCCCTTGTAAAGGCTACCAACCTAGGAGAAGGAAAACTGAATTCAAATGCTTATGGAATTAACCATGTGTCCCACCCCGCATTGTACAGGGGCGTTGGTAAACACATATGGCAATTTTGTTCATGAGAAATTACAAGACCTGGTAGACTAATGATAACTCAATTGACTATGAAAAGGTCGATTTTTGAAAATCGTCTTTATTATAAAGAAAGAAGGGAAGAAAAGGCCATGCTAAACATAAAAATATAATATGAAAGAAAGAAAGAGTAGGAGAAAGATAAGAGAGAGGGGGCAATAACGCTAATCTGTTTCAATCAAACATAATGAAAAGAAGGAAAGAAAGAAAAAAAGAGTGAGAGAGAATTAAATAAAGATTATCATACTTTTTACATATTAAACTATCTGCAATAGCTCTTAAGTAAATATATCAAACATTGTAATAATTGAATAATCATACTGTGGTTTATCTACAGGTCCTGCTAGTGTTTTATATTATTAAAAAACTAACCTGGTTTATAAAGCAGACCTTCTAGTTAAATAACCTATTTCAATCATTCTCTTCCCATTGGTCTAAGTCCTGATCTTGAATTAATTTTCTTATTACAAGTTGAATCCTTCGGTTTCTAATATTCCAGAGAACCCAGTCTTTTGTGTTATTTTTGCACAATAATAGATAAACTCGAATGGCGCATGCAAACGAGATTTCAAAGCGACTGTTTTCCTGGTTTATTCCACTAACTAATAGAAAAACAGAAACCGATATTTGTCTTCTGAAACTACATTTGTAGGGTTGAGGAATGTATTTTTTTTAAATAGAAAAAATATATTTATTTGTCTTTCGGTGTATCAAAGTATCATCTGTTATATATATATATATATATATATATATATATATATATATATATATATATATATATATATATATATATATATATATATGCTGTTACTATCTTGACATACTCATCTTTCATTAACCTGATTTTTTTCTATCAGTATTTTTAATATTATCTATCTATCTATCTATCTATCTATCTATCTATCCCAGCTTATTCATAATTATCCAAATCCGTTCACTATCTATCTATCTATCCCAGTTTATTTAAAATTATCTGAATTATCTATCTATCTATCTATCTATCTATCTATCTATCTATCCCAGTTTATTCAAATTATCTTAATCCGTCCAGTATCTATCTATCTATCTATCTATCTATCTATCTTATCCTATCTATCTATCTATCCCAGTTTATTTAAAATTATCTTAATCCGTCCAGTATCTATCTATCTATCTATCTATCTATCTATCTATCTATCTATCCCAGTTTATTTAAAATTATCTTAATCAGTATCTATCTATCTATCTATCTATCTATCTATCTATCCCAGTTTATTCAAAATTATCTTAATCGTCTATCTATCTATCTATCTATCTATCTATCTATCCCAGTTTATTCAAAATTATCTTAATCCTTATCTATCTATCTATCTATCTATCTATCCAGTTTATCAAAATTATCTTATCCGTCCAGTCCAGTATCTATCTATCTATCTATCTATCTATCTATCCCAGTTTATTCAAAATTATCTTAATCCGTCCAGTATCTATCTATCTATCTATCTATCTATCTATCCCTATCTATCTCATCTAAAGTTATATATATATATATCTCAGTCTCTTCAATATCTATCTATCTAATTTTGGCCATTTGCCAAGTTAATTTACAAAGCTACTTTCTCAAGATAGAAATCTCAATCTTACAACAACTGTAACGGCAAAATTAAATCTAATGGAATTGGTGTGGTTGTTGCCATGCCGGTTGTGACGAGTTAAGGATTCATGGTGATGTCTTACCGATTCCTCTCTGACCATTTTCCAGTTAACTGACCCTCCGTTGAGTTGACGGCGAAAATTGAATGCTAACTCTGATTTGAATTTTTCGCTTAACTGAACAGCGCATCAACTGGATTTCATCCGGATATAAAAGTTGTTACCGTTGGTTGCCCCCCCCCACCACTAGAGAGGGAATTTGGAGGGGGCGGTTCCAGTGGCGGTCTGGTTAAATGCACAAGATGAAGTCATCAAAAGAAATTGAAAAGAAAAGGATGGAAAAAGAAGAGAAAGAAAAAGAAGTTTAAATACACACACACATGTTTATATATATATATATATATTATATATATATATATATATATATATATAATATATATATATTGTATTAAAATGGTATAGTCAGAAAGTCTACAAACGTATTGAGCACTTTTATATTCATTAATAACCCCAACTTATTCGGTTAATTATCTTATCGACAGTCAAAGTTGCGACTAACTCGATATTTTATATTCTACTTTAAGTCACCCGTTCATAAACACACACACACACACACACACACACACACACACACTGACTCACACATATATACACATTTATATATACACATTTTCAAAAATCCTCATGTATATCTATATAAATTCAAACAGATTCAACCAGATGGTTTTCACTGAAAAGATGGCCACGCCTCTTCCAATATATATATATATATATATATATATATATATATATATATATATATATATATATATATACTTTGGTGCGGTACCAAGTTTCTTGGTACAAAGTGATTCTAGGTGGGTCCTAATTCTCTACCAGTAGTTTGTTGTAGAGTTCAGGTTCCGTATGAGAGCCAATGTTTAATTATTGTAAACAGAGCAAAGTTATTTTGGGAATAAAAGGCCTTAAATACCATGGGTATCGTGGTTATGGACCATTTCCACTCGCGAGTGTGCTCACGAGCTGATATCAGTGGTCTGCTCGTGAGCATACTCGCGAGTGGAAATGGTCCATAACCACGATACCCATGGTATTTAAGGCCTTTTATTCCCAATATATATATATATATATATATATATATATTATATATATATGTTTGTTTGTGTGTGTGTGTGTGTGAGAGTGAGTGAGAGAGAGAGAGAGAGAGAGAGAGAAGAGAGAAGAGAGAGAGAGAGAGAGATGGGAGATGGAGACGAAGCGACCATAGATAGGAACAGGAAGGGGAACTCTCGAAGTAGTTTTGACAAACGAGAAAATATCCCCTTTGGTTCGAATTCAGAGTTTTCCTTCTCCCAGGCCAGTAGCCATACCAACGTTACAGAACCCAGTCTGCCCTACTATTTACCCATAGCTAGATAGTGAGTAGTTGGATTTTTACTTTTCCTAAGGGTATTACCACTATGTAAAATGCAAACAGCCTCGTCCAGGATTTAAACTTGTCTCTCCGTGTCCATTTCCTCCAACGGTAACCACTACACCACCCACCTCAAAGCGATATTCATAGAGGATAGAGGAGGCAAGAGAAGAAAGATAGATATGAAATGACATAGGTAATAGAGAAAAGTTGTATATTTTGGCAGCAAGTTATTTTGTAGGCAGGTGTTATTAAACAACACAGAACATTTCTTTTTCATGATCTTGATTTGTATCTTTTCCAGTCTTCTGGCTATCTTTCTAATGTTAGAATCCAGTTAAAATAGGATTCTTCCCATACTATCAGCCCAAGCGCTTTCGACTGCTTTTCAGTCGTCATCAGGGAGGTATATGATTTGTTGTTAGTTCTTTTTTTCCTTTTTCTTGTTCTTTTATTTATTTTGTTTTTAACTTAGAAGAGTCCATTATTTTTAGAGGGTTGCGTGATTAGTGTATTAGTTATTAAAGATAGCTAATATATTATAACCGATGTTGAATGCTATTTTATTAATGTTAGGTTTTTACATTTTTTTATGCATATTGCCTCAAGAATCTGTAGGCGTTTCTTATTGTTATTTTTTTTTATGATTTTAGTATTTTCAGTGGGAATTTTCCAAATGTCAGAGGAGGAATTTGTCTAGATGTTTTGTAATTAAATGTTGTTTTATGGCACTAGTACCGAAAGATGGTATGTAGAGGCGACAGGAAAGTGTTTGTGGTGGTATGTCCATGTAGCTGTTAATATTTGATTTTGTTTTCTAAGAGGCACTCTCGAACGGAGAGGGCAAGTGAAAATGAGAAATGAAAAGAAAAATAAATAGCAAGGACCTCTAGAACTAGCTAGCTAGAAGATCATAGATAGATAGATAGATAGATAGATAGAGTAATGAAAGGATGCGAACAACACACATACACACATACACACATAATATATTTATGTTCGCATCTTTATATATATATATACGTGTGTGTGTGTGTGGTATATATATATATATATATATGTGTGTGTATGTCTCTAGTGTGTATGTATTTACCCATTCCTTCGCTACAAGCAGGATGTGACACAAAGTCAGTTTGTTAAGCGGAGTACAGCTGGTTTGAATTCAGTTTCCTTCCCCATCACCCGTTATTGTCTTAGAAATGGACATGGCAACCCAAGTTCAAATCCTGGACGAAGCCTTTTGCCTTTAACTTTCACGCAAATGTCCTTGTGAAAGGCATGCATCCATCTATTCTCCTCTCAACTCTGGGTAAAATAGATAAATCCCATTCATTCATTTTAATGGTGAAAATAATATGGGATTTACTTCTATTTAATCAATTTCTTTCTGTTTTCTATACATATTTATTTATTATGCATCTGTGTATAGTTAATCATATGAAAAGTAAGTTTGTTTATTAGTTTGAAAATACAATAAATTAATAATTAGTATGTGTACGAATATTTGTTCCTCCCCACCAGCACTGTATATTTTGGCTCTCTGATGACGAACACGGAATTAGCAATATCATCGACTTTCTGTGTCAACCCTCTATACGAATGAATTGTTCTAGATTTTTATGTTGTCTGTATTCTTCCATTCATTCATAATGCATCTATATTTATGCCGAATAAGGATTCTGCATACTATCCTTACAACAGAGGATGTTATCAAATGTTTTGTTAAGATTACTGTAACTCTTCAGCAAAAGAAATAAAAAAAACTGTTCATCCAATGTTCCATCAAGATTATATATATGTTTTTGCTTTCCAATACGGGAAAGCCTACATCTATGTGTCTGCACTCACGAATCACCACATGAATCTCTTCTTTCTTTCTTTCTTTCTTTCTTTCTTCGTCTTTCTTCTTTCTCCTTGTCCCTCATTACATACCGAAACATATACTCTGCGTGTGCGGAGTGTATGTGTGGTGTGCGCTAATCTATAGATATGATGTGTTTCGTCTGTCCCAAATTGGAGGATATCTAAAATGTGAGGAATACACCTTTTCTCGGGGACACTATCGAATTTCTACAGCGCTTTTCTAAATATATGTTTTCTTATCGGCATCACTCATGCAAGGACTGGTCATGGATTCCTTATGGTTTTCTTGCTTTTATTAATATTAATTTGCTGTAACCGAGTAAGGGTAAACAAACTTTGCAGTGATTCAATATCCATTATCTCTTATCCCCTGTAAGAATATTGACAAAATGTCGAGCGACATTTTGCCAGGAAAATGATATGTTGTATGCTAATCGAGGATACGTTGTGTGGATGTGGAGTTGTGTGTGTGTGTGTGTGTGAGAGAGAGAGAGAGAGAGAGTGTATATGGATTTGAGTGTGTGTGTCTGTGTGTGTGGATTGTGTGTGTGTGTGTGTGTGTGTGTGTGTGTGTGAGTGTATGTGGATTTGAGTGTGTGTGTGTGCTTGTGTGTTTTTGTGTCTGTATGTGTATTTATGTGTACATGCGTGTGAATGTGGATTTGAGTGTGCATTTGTGTATGTCTGTGTGCATTTGTGCGTGTGTGTGTGTGTGTGAGTATGTGTGTACATGGTTGGTTGGTTGGTTGGATTTTACGGCATGATCCTTGTGTTGTTTTATTCATTCTTGTTGGGTATTCAATTTCTTCTTTTTCAAAATCAATTTTTTAAACACATTTTTAATAGTCCATGTCCGGGTGGACCTGAGAGTAATGGCGATAAAGGGGTACTCCACATCCTCTAGAGCTCCAGAATTTGAACTTCCCCACTAGATGCAGTTGAATGTCATACCCAGGATAGTGTGGTCTTCTGAGACTGCGTTGCCGATGATGAATTTTAAATAAAATAATTTGTAATGTATTTTTCACCCTAGCGGCAGAGCCTAGAATACGCTGTGTATGCCCTGCAGATGGGTAAACCCCTCCCCACCAAAAAAAAGGGGTCTTGTGTATGATACCAAACTGCATCTTATGGCCCAAATCCAGTTCTGGAGATCTGAAGAGTGTGGAGTACCCCTTCATTACACCCAGTTCCAACCGGAGCGGTAGTGGTAGTACCAGTTAGAGTCAATTAAATATGTTTAAAAATTATTTGTATTCAATAGGACTGTGTGCAAAAAAAACGAACTGCATAAGAAAAAAGTACACAAAAAATGTAAATATCTATGTACAATGAACGCGATTCCCTAGAATCTATGCATAAAATAACCGTAGATTGGTTGTCATGCCGTTAAAATCAATGTCATATATAATATATTTCTATTTGAACATATTACAAAGAAAGTAATCATACAATTAATATCAGTATTATATATATTTATAAACTACCCCACACGAGGAGGATGTAACACAAAGTCAATTTCTTAAGCGGAGTTTAACAAATTGGAATTCAGAATTTTCCTTCTTTTAGACTGGTTGTCTGTCCTACTATTTTACCCAGAGTTGGGGTATTAGAGCTATGTTAAATGCAAACAAAAAAAGGGTATTAGAGCTGTGTTAAATGCAAACAGCCTCGTCCAGGATTTGAACTAGTCTCATCGTGCCCATTTCCTATAACGGTAACCATTACATCACGCGGTTACTATTACAAAATATCAGCATTATATATATCGATATCACCCGCTTTCATTACTGATCAGTGAAAATTCTCTTATAATAAAGTAATAGCACTATATTATTATATTAAGAATCTATCTATCTATCTATCTATCTATCTATCTATATATATATATATATATATATATATATATATATATGTCTGCTCTAATCTACCTATCTATCTATGTTCAAATCTATCTATATATTTATGTATCTCTATCCTTGTTTTTTTAAAATAATCTATCTATCTATCGATCTACCTATCTATCTATCTATTTATCATTTTTACTTATAATCCATATATCAATTCATCCTTGTCTGCTATAATCTATCAATCAACCTATCTATCTTTCAATCTATCTATCTATCTATCTATCTATCATAAGAACAATAAAGCTTCTTAAAATCAAACATTGCAGCAGGAAACAAATCAAAAGAATACATACAAAGAAATATACACATACATCTTAATACAATAAGAGAGAAACAGAGAAATTCGGACCAGAGAACAAGGAAATTGATAACAATGCACACACAGTCTTCTACCTGCGAGGTGACAGACAGACTCGATGTGACAAGAAAGAACAACGTGGACACGCCAACATTGAGGATAGCGTGGATAGACCAATTCAGGGACTCGAAGAATATACAAAAAAAAAAAAAGAAAAAAAGAAAGAAGACAGATTGATTACAGCAGCCAGTAACAGCAACATCAACATAAATAAGTTAAGGAAAAACAGAAGAAAAAAAGAAAAATAGAAAAGAGAAATGAAGAGAAAAACAATTATATGGATACCTCGAGTGATATACAAAGGAAATTGCACACGAAATGGCCTAGACATGAATACAAAAAAAGGAAACCTTAAGAGACAATCTGAATTTCTATTAATAACATCACAAAACAACGCCATGAGGACTTACTGTGTCAAAGCAAAAGTTGATGATACATAGGAGAAAAGGAAATGTAGGCTATGTGATACTCAACTCTTGAACACGGCAACACTAAGTTCAAATCCTGGACGAAACTGTTTGCTATTCACTCACAGGCAAATGTCCTTCGGGAAAGGCATGCATCCATATATTCTCCTCTTTACTAAAATAGTTGATTGGTTGGTTAGTTGGATTTTACGGCATGCCAACCCTTGTTGGGTTATTTTATGCCGAAGACGTTTTGTTTTATACATTCATGATGTGTATTCAGATTTTTCTAAAACTCTTTTTTTAAAAAATTAATTTTTTGATTTATTTAACCCACAGATGGGACCCTAACAGGTACTATCACTCCGGATCAGAGTCGACCTGGAAGTAATGGAGATGAAGAGGTACTCTAGGGTAAAATAGTAGACAACCACTCTAGGAGAAGGAAAACTTTAACCAGCACAACTTCGCTTCTATCACATCCTGCCCGTGGCTTTATGGTTGGGGGAATATGTGGTTGCCTAACGAAGGCAAATAACGTCAGTCGGCCCTATTATTCACACGTAGCTGGCGGGGAATATATGCATTCATTCCTGCTTCCCAAAGCATTCGGGCGAAGGGAAACGCATGTGATGAGAGATGAAAGTGTTGACCATATAATGAGCAAATTCTGGCACAGAAAGAGCTCAAGAGCGATCACTAATGGTTGGGAAGGTGATCCAATCAGGGAGTAGATATGAAAGTTTAGGTACTGGACATGTATGCCGAAAAGTGTGTGGCGGGTCACCTTAAAAAATTGTGATATTGTAAAAAGTATCTGGTTACTCTAAAGGCGGCGGCTTCATTCCTGAAATGAGGTAACCAAGCGACTATGTGGTACTATTCGTATTTCTGTTATTTGACCATTTTAGTTCTTTTTGACAATAACAAAATAGATAAAATTATTCTAATCAATTATTGATTAATTATTAACTCCATTGTAATCAATTAGATTTCTATATACCACAGTTAAATGAGCTGTATATCTTTATTAGATTCTAGAATGACTTGATTAGTTCAAAGTTAAAGTTAATAAAAACAATGACATCGTGACATGCATTTAAAAAAAATTAAACAGTTTATTATAAATTATTTTAATTTTTTTATCTAGATATATCAATTAGTTATTTATATTTATTTTAATTTTTTATTTAATTATTTATATTTATTTTAATTTTTTTATCTAGATATATCAATGAATTATTTATATTTATTTTAATTTTTTATTTAATTATTTATATTTATTTTAATTTTTTTTATCTAGATATATCAATATTTATTTTATTTTAATCTTTTTATCTAGATATATCAATGAATTATTTATATTTATTTTAATTTTTTATTTAATTATTTATATTTATTTTAATTTTTTTTATCTAGATATATCAATGAATTATTTATATTTATTTTAATTTTTATTTAATTATTTATTTATTTTAATTTTTATCTAGATATATCAATGAATTATTTATATTTATTTTAATTTTTTTATTTATATTATTTTATTTTTTTTATCTAGATATATCAATGAATTATTTATTTATTTTAATTTTTATTTAATTATTTATATTTATTTTAATTTTTTTATATATCAATATTTTTATTTATTTTAATTTTTATTTAATTATTTATATTTATTTTATTTTTTTTATCTAGATATATCAATGAATTATTTATATTTATTTAATTTTTTATTTAATTATTTATATTTATTTTTTTTTTTATCTAGATATATCAATGAATTATTTATATTTATTAATTTTTTATTTAATTATTTATATTTATTTTAATTTTTTTTATCTAGATATATCAATGAATTATTTATATTTTTTAATTTTTATTTAATTATTTATATTATTTTAATTTTTTTTATCTAGATATATCAATGAATTATTTATATTTATTTTATTTTTTATTTAATTATTTATATTTATTTTAATTTTTTTATCTAGATCTCAATGATTTTTATCTATATATCAATAAATTATTTATATTTATTTTAATTTTTTATTTAATTATTTATATTTATTTTGATTTTTTTTATCTAGATATATCAATGAATTATTTATATTTATTTTAATTTTTTATTTAATTATTTATATTTATTTTAATTTCTTTATCTAGATATATCAATGAATTATTTATATTTCATCTACATCTAAATAATCAATGTAATGCTTAAGTAATAGGTACATGGTACTTTTCACCATATCACAATTTTTCATTAAGAGAACCCCCACCCCCTTTTGACATACATGTCCGGTACATAAACTTTGACCCGCCCCCGATCCACTGTTAATTGTGCAAGAGACTGAAATTTCAACATACTGACAAATGGTAGATGCACAAACCAGAATCTGTACTATGAAATGAGATACATAAAATTCTTTAAGATCTTAAGATATAAACGCATCACGCAAACTAGTCCAGAAGTCAATATCTAATTTTAATTAACAAGAAGAAAAGAACTTGTCATCTCGTGAATTTTGCTGTTGAAGCAGACAATAGAGTGAAAATGAAGGAAAGCGAAAATCTGGTTGTTGGTGTTCTTGGAACAATCCCAAGAATCTGGAAAAGAGACTAGGTAAACTGGATATTATGGGAAAAATCAAAATTCCCCAGACGATTCTCATGCTAAAATCAGTTAGGTTACTTAGAGTAGACTTGCATATCTGAGGAGATATGCTGTCACTCAGACTCAAGTGAAAAACCTCGAATTAGAGCTGGTGTTAAGTACTAAGGTGGAAGAGGTCTTGTCAACATAGAGGAGTGGGTAGATGACTCAATCCAAGGGCTCGAGGAATTCACAAAAAAAATCAATGGAAGATTAATTACAGCAGCCTAAAACAGCAGCTGCAATATATGGATAAACAGAAAAACAACAAAAACAATTAAAACAGAAATGGGAAGAAAAACAATTATATGGATACTTCAAACGACAAATTGGGGAGGTTGCACATAAAAAGACTTGGATATAGCCAAGAAGAGGAAACGTCAAGAGAGAAACTGAGTCGCTCATAATTGCGGCGCAAAACGATGTCATAATAACATTATATCAAAGAAAAAATTGATTAAGACATAACAAAACAGCAAATGTAGGATTTGTGGTGAAAGAGATGAGACAATAAACCATGTATTAAGCGAATGCAGCAAACTAGCACAACGAAAATACAAGGCCAGGAACAACTGGGTTAGAAAGGTAATCCATTGGGAATTGTGCAAAAAAACTAAATTTTAACCACACATCAAAATATGTATAAACCAGAATCTGTTCTTGAGAATGAAACACATAAAATTCTCTGGGACTTTGAGATAAAGACGGATCACATTCTCTGGGACTTCGAGATAAAGACTGATCCCAGCCAGAAGACCAAACCTAGAATTGATTAATAATAATAATAAAAAAAATAAAATAAATAGAGAACTTGCCCACTGGTATATTTTGTTTCAGCTGATTACAAGATGAAGATGAAAGGAAACGAAATGATAGAAAATACCTGGATCTTGCTAGAAAATTGAAAAAACAAACAAACTGGAATATGAGGGTGAAAGTGATACCAATTGTAGTTGGTGCACTTGGAACGGTCCTCAAAAGCTAAGAAAAGAGACTAGAGAAACTGGAAATCAGAGGAAGGATTGAGACCATCCAGAAAATAGCATTGGAGACCTGAAGAGACTTGTTGTCATTCAGACTCCAGTAAAAGACCATCAGCTCACACTGATGTGAAAAATTCACAGGAGTGAAATAATAATAATAACATCAATCATATAATGCATAAATGCAATAATTTAATTTTGAAAGAGTATAAAAATAGATATGGCTGTGCATGAGCTGTGCTGAGACAATCGTGACTCCTTCACCTTTTCTTAAAATGGAAGCATCAGCATCCTCATTAAAATGGGAACCCAAAGGTTCACGGATCGTCTAGTAAATCATATGGATGATTGGTCTCTCTGTTTTTTAGCGGTGACATTTTGTTATTCTACTATTAAATCATTTTTTCCTTATGTTTTTCCATTATTTTTCTTATCGTAATTCTCCATCTTTCACTTTCCCTATTTTGTCATTATCTTTTTCCTTTTAACCTTTCTTATAGGCCATCCCTATTTTCTTCTTTTTCTTTTCATTTGGAGAAATAATTGCTAATGAAATCAACAGGCTTATTTGTGGCGGTAGCAATTAAGTTGATAAGTCCGGAAATAAAAGAATTAATTAAGGCGAACTGCGTTAAATAAATAAATACACGCCACGAAAATATACGAATAAAATGCGATAATATAAATTAAATCTACAATGAAAATAAAACAAAGAAAAAAAAGATGATTATTATTACTGAAATCTTTATCAAAACCGATTTAGAAATAATAGCAAAAAAGTAGGAAATAAAATAAACAAAAACAAAAAAAAATCTTTAAAAGTAATGAAGTCTGACCACACACGGAAGAGATAAACAAACGAAATTTCTATTTGGTTTTGTTTATCATTATTTCTAATTGGGGTCGATGAAGAGAAGTTAATTAAATAAAATTATTCTTATCGTCTCCACGATTTAGCTACTTAAGAGATAGATTTGACCATCTATATATGAATATTCGTGTTCCTTAATCTTCCGACCGTTATCATCTTGCAATACGCACTGGTTAAAAATGAAAACGCCAAAATTGTCCAAGATGAAATGCAAAGAGGTAGATCCCGATTATCTCGTCTCGCTTATCCAACGAATTATTATTTCTTATGAGTATCGTCACCTCAAGTAAGTAATAGACCATTCCGTTTTCATCATAAAAAACGAAAGGGAAGAAAAAGAACATCCTACGCAGAAATTATAAAAGAAAGAAAAAAGAGAGTAGAGGAAAGATAGAGAGAGGGGGGTGATAATGATAATCTCTTTCAATTGAACATAATGAAAAGAGAGAGAGAGAGAGAGAGAGAGAGAGAGAGAGAGAGAGAGAGAGAGAGAGAGAGAGAGAGAGAGAGAGACCAAGATTATTATACTTTTTCCATATTGAACTATTTGGTAATATGTCTTAAATAGACATATCAAACATTGTAATAATTAAATTATCATAGTGTAGTATATTCACAGGTCTTGATAGTATTTATGAAATCTAAAATGGAAAAACAAAGAAAGAAAACAAAAGATGATTATTATATTGAAATTTTTATCTCCATCACAAAACCGATTTAGAAATAATAGCCCCCCCACACAAAAAAAACGTTTAAAAGTAAATGAAGTCTGACCACCCACGGAAGAGATAAACATAGACCATTTCTATTTGTTTTTGTTTATCATTATTTCTAATTGGGGTCGATGAAGGGAAATTAATTAGATATAATTATTCTTATTATTTCTAAGACTTAGCAACTTAAAAGATAGATTTGACAATGATATATTATTTGCCCTACTACCAAGTTTTCACCCTTTCTTTCGGAGAATTTCCTTGCCTGCTGTTGGTGCAGGATTACGAAAACTTTTAAAACAATTCTGTTTCGAAAGGGTTGTATTTTATCTACAATATCCCTCATACATGATCATATATATATATATATATATATATATATATATATATATATATATATATATATATATAAAAAGTGTTGTTCTGGTTCCAACGGGAGAAAATTCAATATTTTATAAAAAAGGAAGGTCCGCAAAATGTATTTTGTTCTCAGAAAAAATTTTTTTATTCTTTTTGTTTTACATGTGCAACACGTGTTTCAGATCTTCTGGTATCTTCTTCAGGCTTTGGTTGATAATATGAAAATTTTCATATTATCAACCAAAGCCTGAAGAAGATACCAGAAGATCTGAAACACGTGTTGCACATGTAAAACAAAAAGAATAAAAATTTTTTTCTGAGAACAAAATACATTTTGCGGACCTTCCTTTTATATATATTATATATATATATATATATATATATATATATATATATATATATATAATATATATATATATATATATATATATATGTGAGAAAGTTTTATAGAAAAACAACAAGATGTTAAACAATTTAGCTGACAGATATCTGTTTCGACATTATGAATATGTCTTTTTCAATTTTTTATATTGAAAAAGACATATTCATAATGTCGAAACAGATATCTGTCAGCTAAATTGTTTAACATCTTGTTGTTTTTCTATAAAACTTTCTCACATATTGTCGGATTCAATATCCATTTTTTACCTTCATATATAATATATATATATATATATATATATATATTACATTTTTACTTGAAGGCACTTACAATGCATGTATCGCATAAAATTCGATACTTTTTCTTATAGAAAATTAACTTGACAAGTGTAATCCCGGCAAAGGATCGCTCGGTGTGTAGAATATCGTACATACTGTTTCGACTTTATTAAGTCTCATCAGCGATATATACTAACGACTTCCCTCCGACAGAAATCGAAACCGGCCCCCAGCAGGCATTGTCAAACACTATACCGCCTTGGGCACAGTACACAGCTAACAATCCCTGCGAAATCAACCTTGTCAAGTGATACTACACGCCTCTACCATAATAGGTAAGGGGGCGTTAATATATATATATATATATATCGAAAAAATATATATACACACACGCATATATATATATATATATATATATATATATATTTATATATATATATATATATATATATATATATATATATATATATATATATATATCAATAAATAAGTTATCCACAGACACGTGTTTCGAGGTGGCTACACTTTAACAGCTACATTTGGCCGGGTTTGAGACCTGAATGAATATTCGTCGGCCAAGTCTCTTATCCATGCGGCCAGTAGCGGCTGTAAAATACAGGAGAATATTTAATTGATACATTTCTAAGCGGTAATGAATTCACTAGAGTCCTCTAACTTTTGTAAACAAAGCGAGGGTTAGCTACACGCCAGAACGGTGAATTTTACAATTAAATCCCTATTTAGAGAACTCAACCAAAGTGGGCGTATATATCAATCAATAAGTTATCCACCGACACGTGTTTCGAGGTTTCACCTGTCATCAGTATGTACACACACACACAGACAGACATATATATATATATATATATATATATATATATATATATGTGTGTGTGTGTATGATATATGTATGATATATGTTGAAAAATGAGTAAGAATGAAAAATAAGAAAATGAGGATGATTTATTGGTATTTTCTTATTTTTCACTTTCTCATTTTTCAACATACTGTCGGATTAATTTCCATTTTTCCTTGCCCAACCCCCTCTCTCTCTCTCTCTCTCTCTGTCTCTGTCTGTCTGTCTCTCTGTCTCTCTCTCTCTCTCTCTCTTATATATATAATATATATATATATATGAGGAAAAATGAGTAAAGAAAAGAAAAGTAAATGGATAAAATGAATTTAATCAATCACTTACACATGTGTTTCGATCAGTTTATGTGTGTGAAAATATTTCGCACACATACAAGAATCGACCTTCATCAGAGTGAATATTTATTTAATATATATATATATATATGAAGTAGTCGAACGATGTGTTTGAAATGGCCAAGGCCGACAATTTGTGGTAGATTATGTACTTAATTAAAGTCATACCTAATTTTGTAATTAATTATGTACTTAATTAAAGTCATACCTAATTTTGTTAATTAATTGATTATAACTAAATGAATTAGGCGTGCATGAAGTCATACCTAATTTTGTTAATTGATTGATTATAACTAAATGAATTAGGCATGCATATCGGTTTATATGTAAAGCGTAAACAAATCGAGAAAAAGTCATCTCGGTATGTACATTTCAGCCCATTAGGTCTCAGCAGAGCTATAGACAGGGCAGTGCTTTGTGCGTGATTCGAACCCTACCTGTCAGGCGGACATTCTAACCACTACACTAGCTGGCTTCCCCAGAATTTCTCGTTCATTTTAAACTGGTATGTATATCGCACTTTTTGGGTGACTTATGGCACTACAGTATGAAGTAGTCAAACAATGTGTTTGAAATGGCCAAGGCCGACAATTTGTGGGAGGTTCTTCAGACACTGACACTGCTCTTGCCAAAGGACTGAGAAGAAGCGAAAATGGCAGGTGGTGGTGGTGCTTATGGAGGCCACAACTATGGTTTTTTTTGGTGGTAGAGATCGAATGAGACGAATGAATGATTATAATAATGATGCTGATACCTTATTAGAAGAGGAAATCTGGGATTACCCGTTGACCACTTCTGTGATAACATACCCTATATATATATATAATATATATATATATATATATATAGTATAAATGTAAATTACTTCTAAACCAAATTTTTTTTACTTCTTTCTTACCCCCTCCATATATATATATATAATATTATATATATATAAAGTAAAGTCGTCGGGGCGGCCTAAAGTCGGTATCAGCCAGTCAGCGAGGGAGTCTATCCCCTTTTCAATAGCGCTAGACCAAGGAGATTGTTTTTCGGCGTCTGAGGTGGAGCGCCACACCTACCATCAGCTCCTTACTTTACCGCACAGATCACTGTGCTACTCATACGCTGAGTTGGCGAGGACCGGTATCGAACTAGGAACCTTGTGGTTTCTAGCCGAACGCTCTACCGACTAAGTATATATATATATATATATATATATATATATATATATATATATATATTATAAATGTAATTTTATTCTAAACTAAAGATACCTGGGTATTATTATTTCTAGTGGAACATTATCAAAATGGATAATTAGCTATTATTTATTACCAAACTCTACAGCATAGAAAAATCTATAACAGTAATAAACTTGCCCCACCTCAACAGATTTGGTTGTTTTGTTGTACTGCACATCAACCATTTTCGGGTCATTTAATGCCGTATCAAGTCATTTCCGCGTGTCTTGACCGTAAATTGCGACACCTCTGTAAACAAAGATAAAATTGCACGAATGTTAAAAAAATAGATATTGAACATGGAGCATTTAGAGGAAAGAATGTATACATATTTAGTCGTTTTAACAGAATTAAAACTATGCAACAAATTGCATAAACATATATAAGAGGTGTACACTTTATTATACAGGGTCAGGCAAAATCATCGCGTTTTCAATGTGGAAACGTTTATCAACATCATTTTGTATGGATGCATTTGAAGATCATTGTGAATAATTCTTCGCAAACTTCTTTCGGAAAGTCTAAGAGCCTGGGCACGTTTAAATGTGGAACGGAGTGGAGACTGTTGAACTGAAGTTCTTACCGCTGCCACATTTTCTGGAGTTCTGGCGATGCGAGGTCGGCCGGTTAATTTTCGATTCAATGCAGAACCAGTAGCTCTGAAGTTGGTAACTCATAACAAGATCGTGTTTCGAGCTGGTACGGGATCATGTCTACCAAGATTGAAGTGCAAACGGAACGCTCTTTGTGTTGCAGTTACAGATTCGTTTGTTTTGATAAACGTTTCCACAATGAAAGCGCGATGCTCACCAGTCCAATTCATGGCAGCAACTGAAAAAGAAACGAAAAACAATGGCATTATAAAGAAACAAAACAAAATGGCATTATATGAAAAAAATGGCATTATATGTACTTTTCGAAAATAAAAGCACTTTTTTGTTTCTTTACTTTATTTGCCTTTTATTTAACCTACAAATGTGTCAGATCATTGTTTCTTTACTTCATTTGCATTTTATTAAACCTACAAATGTGTCAGATCATTTTGCCTGACCCTGTATAAGTTGCTAAACTGTACACACGTTTTAAATATTTAAAAACATAAACAATTAGCCTCAATATTTTTTTTACTATACTTTGTACACACACACACACACACACACACACACACACATGTATAGAGTTGTTGAAAAAAGTTTTTCTCCCTACCATGGGTTCGTTGTTCAAGGTACACTTTCTTTAGGAGAACTAAAAAATTCTAGGTAGCTATATTTTATATATTTTATATATACTTGTCAGCATAGTAATTAGTTAGGTTTGGGATTATTTTTATTAATTTTTCTGTCTTTTATTTAGTTTGTATAAAATTTAATTGGTATGTCTAGAATGTTTTCTTTGAAGTAAAAAAATTGTTTTCTTTGAAGTAAAAAAATTGTTTTCTGTCAATTTACGTCTCCTTCATTCAGGCAAAATAAATTTGTAATTCTATCTATCATCTCCAACTCCCATCTCTTTTTTCTTTATTCCTTTTGCTTATATCTCATTTATGTATACTACTGGAGTTGAAGTCTTCTGGTAAAATATTTAGTTGTAGTTAGTGTTTATATTATATATTAAGGGAGGGGGTTAATCTTAACAATACATTAATGCTACTACAGTGAAAACATCGTAGCAGCATTTGATGAATATATATATAATATATATATTATATATATATATTTATATATATATATATATATATATATATATTATATATATATATATATATATAATATATATATATACCAGTAAAAGCACACCAAATGTAGCATTAGGCAAGGATTATGATTTCTATATTATTCCTCTCGTCGATCCATCTTTTATAATTTTTTTTTACAATTGATAGACGTTGGCGGATAAAAAGAAAAATACCTCGATTTGTTTTTTTATGAGTTGAAGAAATGTCAACTATAAAAGTGATATCAATAATACAAAAATCAATAAGAATGTTTACTTCTAAATCACAACAAAGCACATTTATACAGAAATCCATAAACTTATGGAGGCATTCAAAAGGATTTATTTGTATATGTAGATACAATCTTGAAATCAGCAGATCTGTGTTTCTGTTTCTGAGATTATATATATATATATATTATATATATATATATATATATATATATATATATATATATATATATATATATGTGTGTGTGTGTGTGTGTGTATACATATATATAATATACATATACATATATATATATTGCGTATACATACATATATACATACATATACATACATATACATATATATATATACATATATTTATAGATACAAATATATATATATATATATATATATATATATATATATATATATATATTGGTTTAGTGGTTGCTTTTGAAGACTATCACAATGCATGTGAAAATGAGGTAACTATGACGTTGGTTATTTACCTTTGATTTATTCTTAATATTTCGAGATAAAGATCTCTTCATCAGAAGATTTCTGAAAGTCTGGAGCTGTTAGCTTATTGTTAAGACCTGACCATTATGTTGTATGAATGGTGATATCTTCCTTCAAATTCTCTGCGTTTGTGTATGTGTACATTTGTGTGTGAGGGTGTTTATGTGTGTGTGTGTGTGTCTGTCTGTCTGTCCAGCAATGTCTTAGTATCATTCCATGTTTGGCCAACCCTTTTTCTTTTTATCATTATTAGTTTGTTTATTTGTGTGTTTGTTCTTCAGATGCAACTGTTTTTTATAACCTTCATCGCTTAGCTTCTGTTAACTTGGTCTCTGTGTGTTTGTGTTCTTCAGACACAGGTGAGTTTTTTTATATATATATTACCTTTATCTGTTTGCTGTGTGCGTGTGTGTGCGGGTTTGGTATGTGTGTTCGTATGCCTTGCCCATATGTGTGTGTATGTGTGTGTATGTGTGTGTTCGATTTAAAAAAATTAGAATGAAACTAACTTTATCAAAAATTATAATTATAACTTCTGTTAATTTGGTCTGTAAAGGGCGTAGGGCTGACACTATTTTATGATTTTTAATTTTTTTAAACCATAGCTTGATTACAGAATTAATTATTAAGAAAACAGTAAGAAAAAAATATATACTTTTATATGAGGTAAATTATTTAATTAAGTTATCTTATAATGGAGATTCGCTGTCTGTAACCAAAATTATGTCAGGAATTGCGGTCAGTTTATCAAAGAGTATTTA
>CM042142.1:67209971-67212471 GCA_023376005.1 Doryteuthis pealeii
GCGACCCATTGGAAAGATTACACACGTGAAGACCTGGGAATGGCTAAGAAAGGGAAACCTTAAGAGATTAACTGAATCTTTATAATTGCAGCTCATAACAATGCCATTAAAGTAAACTACATCAAAGCGAAAATAATAAAATACGAAAGAATAGCAAGTATAGGATGCGTGGAGACAGACGAAACGGTCATATTATAAGGGAATACAGCAAACTAGTACAAAGGGCATACAAGACTAGGCCCGACTAGGTGGAAAAGGTGATCCACTGGTAGCTGTGCAAGAAAATTAAATTTGAACCATGCTACTAAATGTTATATGTACAAACCAGAAACCGACCTAAAGACCGAGGCATAAGATTCTCTTGAATTTCATATATAGAGAGTTTTCTTTTGGTTACTTTATTTCTTTATTAATTGATACTTATTTTAAATGATTTCTTTTATATGTAACATTATTACATGCTTTTCATTGATACATTTTTTAACATTACTTATTTAAAAACAGGGATAATATTTTTCATTTTGTTTGTTCATTCCTTTTTTTGAGTTGTGGAAAATTCTCAAATTATATATGGCATATGTGCAAACACATACCATCCTAGAGAATGAGGTCTAAGATTGTCTGTGGATTTTGAGATGCACACGGATCCCCTAATTCCAAACAGAAGACTTTGACATAGTGTCAATAAACAAGAAAAATAGAACATGTCATTCAGTGGTCTTACCCTTTCGGTGTATCATAGAGTGAAAATGAAAGAAAACAAACAAATAGATAAATGCATGAAATTTACCAGATAACTAAAAAAAACTGTGGAACATGAATGTAATATCAATTGGAGTCGGAAAAAAAAAAAACTTGGAGGAATTGGAAATCAGGGGAGGAATCGAGACCACCGACAACATCATTGTTAAAATCAGCTAGAATACTCAGAAGAGTCCTGGAGATTTGAGTCTCTCAGACTTCAGTGAAAAAACAAACAACCGCTAATTAATACTGGTTCGAAAAACTTGTAGAAAGGCAAAATATCAATGAGAGTGATGGTGTATTGAGGAGGATTGTTGTCACTTGATTTCCGGTAAAAAAATCTGTGGTGTAAATTTAATGCATACAAATAATAAAAAGATTTTGGATAAGTCAAAAAAAAAAAAAAAGGAAACGAAGTGGAAGAAACGTTTCTTCAGGGAAAACTTGTAAAAACAAATTCCCCTCCCCCACCACTAAAACAAAAAATCCCCCCCCCAAAAAAAAAAACAAACAAAAAAAAACAAAAATAAAAATAAAAAAAAACAAACATGCAGTTATATAAATACAAATCTGTAGCACCAAACGAAAGATTAAGTGGGTGGGGATGAAGACATGATGTGGTTTGGTATCACTCAGCGTCAGCAACGAAAAAATCAAGGATAAAAAAAAGCCTCAAGAGAACATTATTATTATTATTATTATTATTATTATTATTATTATTATTATTATTAGAAAGAAAACAGAAAAGGAGAACAAGAATAAAAAATAATGAAAAAAAAAGAAAACATTAAAATATCTCAGTACATAAAATAGTGTTGCTGAACAAAAAGCCAAAAAGGAAAATAACAACACCTCCCCTCTCCATCCCCCCCAAAAAAATCCAACCCCCCCTAACAAAACAGAAACAAAAACATGAAAAACAAAATTAGCCGTTGAACAGTGGTCGCTATTTCTCCCTTGACTTAGTGGCAACACGTTTGTTGAAATCTTGAACGGGATTGGTGGAACCATATCTTGTAGCTTGAGGTCAGCATGTTTTCATGCAGAAGCGCTATGATGCGTATGTGCGTACTCGTTTGTCGGTGTGTAGCCTGGATACATATAATATTAAATGCATACATACACATATGTGCGCGTGTGTGTGTGTTTACTAAAATCATTAAATAAATATGACGCTGCTGGATTTATATGTACCAATAACTGCCATCTATCTATCTATCTATCTACTCACACACACACACACACACACACACACACACACACACACATATATTATATATATATATATATATATATATATATGGGAGTAAAATATGGAAGTAAATTCGAAAATATGTAGAAAATAGAAAAAGAAAGTATTAAAAAAATACATTAATTCATGATGGAGAAGCCAACGTTTAAATGTTTCGGTTTATATTAAACCTTCATCAGGACAATACAATAGGAAGGAAAAAATTGTTGTCCGATCTATTATAGATATTTTTTAAAATATTTAAACAACAATTTCCCCTTCTTTTGTATTGTCCTGATGAAGGTTTAATATAAACCGAAACATTTAAACGCCAACTTAATCATAAAAGATAAAATTCATCTTTTTTGTTGTACTTTTTCTTACTATTTCTTATATATATGTATATATATATATATATATATATATATATATATATATATATATATATATATATATATACTGCGTTTCAAATTATTAAAGAAGTGACACTTTTCCATCCTATCCACAAATTACCGATTGGAATTT
>CM042142.1:67217471-67222471 GCA_023376005.1 Doryteuthis pealeii
ATATATATATATATATATAAGGTGTGTCGAAAAAGTATCGAGATTGTTTGTACTTTTTGACACACCTTGTACTTTGAAAAAAATAACGTTCCATTCATTCTTCATTTTTATTAATATCTTCGTAAATACAGCTTTAAACTTGGTACTTTTTTGACACACCTTGTATTCTGTAAAAATAATGAATAGAACGTTATTTTTTTCAGAATACAGCGTGTGTCAAAGAATACAAAAAAATCTCGATACTTTTTTGGCACGCCTTGTATGTATATATATATATATATATATATATATATATATATATATATATATATTATATATATATGTATGTATATATATATATTTGTAAAGAAAAAAGGCTTAAAGACCGGGTATTCAGCGATTATGGTCCATTTCCACCCGTGGGTATCTGGGACCCAATGAGTTACTCCAGATCACTTTATTCAAACTCTGAATAAAGTGATCTGAAGAAACTCGTAGGATCTCAGATACCCACGCGTAGAAATGGACCATAATCGCTGAATACCCGGTCTTTAAGCCTTTTGTTGGAGGAAAAGACCAGTTTAAAATCATCTTAATATCAAAGGAATTGGTACCCACCAAAGAATAATTATATATATATATATATTATATATATATATATATATATTATGTGTGTGTGTGTGTGTGTGTGTTTGTGTGTGTGTGTATGGTTGTATGTGTGTGTGTATTGATAATGTGGTTTGTGATATTTATATATATATATATATATATATATATATGTGTGTGTGTGTGTGTTTGTTTGCGTGTGTGTATGGTTGTATGTGTGTGTATTGATAATGTGGTTTGTGATATTTATAAATAAAAATATCTCAATATCGGTGAACGATGATATATATATGATATGATATATGGTTGGATAGATACTCAACGATGATAAGTAGGAAAGTTGTGTTATTCTCGGGAGAGGTGTTTGCCACCCTTTAAAATCAACATTCTAACATTTTACCACAAAGAAAGAATTAATGGTGAACAGTATGCAGCATTAGCTGGTCATACCCTGCAAGATCATGATAGTTCTTTATTTAACAATTCAACCGTTAGTTAGCTAATTCTGTAGCTCTGGGGAGTGTTGAGTATCCCTTCACCACCATTACTCCACCTTGATCCGGAGTGGTAGTACCTGTTAGGGTCCTATCTATGGACTAAATAGATAAAAAAATAATTTAAAAAACTGTGTTTAAAAAAGAATTGAAAATTAAAAAATTGAGTTTAAAAAATTGAATACCCAACAAAAATAAACAAAACAAAACGTCCTCGGCATAAAATAACCCAACAAGTGTTGACATGCCGTAAAATCCAACCAACTAACAGATTAGAAATATCTCTAAAACTCAGGTTATCTGGTCCTAAATCATTAATAAATTGAAGCCTTGTGTTTAGGCATACGCCCGTCTGATAGAATCTCCCTAGTGTACACCCCGATATCGGTATTGAGGGTTGAGGGAGCCGAACAATTTCTAGATCATCCATCATAAAATACGACGTTAATTTGTGTGCCGTATCTGACAGGTATAGAAATTCCCATCCCCATGAGTATATGATCTTCCTCCAACTTAATAATGATTATATATATTTACCAACCCCTCTGCACAAGCATGATGCGTCACAAGGTCAATTTCATATAAGCGGAGTTTAACAGGTTTTAATTCAGAGTATTCATTCTCCTAGACTGGTTGCATAACCAAGGTTAGAGCCAATTCTGCCCTACTATTTACCCATGGCTGAAGAGAAGGTAGTTGGGTGCATACCTTTCCCAAGGGTATTAGCGCTATGTGAAATGCAAACATCCTTAAATATCACCAACTAATGGCCCTATTGGTGGGGTCTTACTCCTCTGCAGAGGTGCAGTCGATGTATTCTCAAGCCCCAGCAAACAGATTTGGGAAAAGGCAAACATTCCTTTCTCTTCTCTCTTCAGTATTCGACAGAAGAGTAGGATAACCTCGCCTCCGTAGTATTTGTAAAGGCAAAGATTCCTTTCTCTTCTCTCTTCAGTATTCAACAGAAGAGTAGGATAAACTCGCCTCCGTAGTATTTGTAAAGGCAAAGATTCCTTTTTTCTTCTCTCTTCAGTATTCGACAGAAGAGTAGGATAAACTCGCCTCCGTAGTATTTGTAAAGGCAAAGATTCCTTTTTCTTCTCTCTTCAGTATTCGACAGAAGAGTAGGATGAACTCGCCTCCATAGTATTTGTAAAGGCAAAAATTCCTTTCTCTTCTCTCTTCAGTATTCGACAGAAGAGTAGGATAAATTCGCCTCCGTAGTATTTGTAAAGGCAAAGATTCCTTTCTCTTCTCTCTTCAGTATTCAACAGAAGAGTAGGATAAACTCGCCTCCGTAGTATTTGTAAAGGCAAAGATTCCTTTTTTCTTCTCTCTTCAGTATTCGACAGAAGAGTAGGATAAACTCGCCTCCGTAGTATTTGTAAAGGCAAAGATTCCTTTTTTCTTCTCTCTTCAGTATTCGACAGAAGAGTAGGATAAACTCGCCTCCGTAGTATTTGTAAAGGCAAAGATTCCTTTTTCTCTCTCTCTTCAGTATTCGACAGAAGAGTAGGATGAACTCGCCTCCGTAGTATTTGTAAAGGCAAAAATTCCTTTCTCTTCTCTCTTCAGTATTCGACAGAAGAGTAGGATAAATTCGCCTCCGTAGTATTTGTAAAGGCAAAGATTCCTTTCTCTTCTCTCTTCAGTATTCAACAGAAGAGTAGGATAAACTCGCCTCCGTAGTATTTGTAAAGGCAAAGATTCCTTTTTCTTCTCTCTTCAGTATTCGACAGAAGAGTAGGATAAACTCCGTAGTATTTGTAAAGGCAAAGATTCCTTTTTCTTCTCTCTTCAGTATTCGACAGAAGAGTAGGATAACCTCGCCTCCGTAGTATTTGTAAAGGCAAAGATTCCTTTCTCTTCTCTCTTCAGTATTCAACAGAAGAGTAGGATAAACTCGCCTCCGTAGTATTTGTAAAGGCAAAGATTCCTTTTTCTTCTCTCTTCAGTATTCGACAGAAGAGTAGGATAACCTCGCCTCCGTAGTATTTGTAAAGGCAAATATTCCTTTTCTTCTCTCTTCAGTATTCGACAGAAGAGTAGGATAAATTCGCCTCCGTAGTATTTGTAAAGGCAAAGATTCCTTTTTCTTCTCTCTTCAGTATTCGACAGAAGAGTAGGATAAATTCGCCTCCGTAGTATTTGTAAAGGCAAGATTCCTTTCTCTTCTCTCTTCAGTATTCAACAGAAGAGTAGGATAAACTCGCCTCCGTAGTATTTTGTAAAGGCAAAAATTCCTTTCTCTTCTCTCTTCAGTATTCGACAGAAGAGTAGGATAAATTCGCCTCCGTAGTATTTGTAAAGGCAAAGATTCCTTTCTCTTCTCTCTTCAGTATTCAACAGAAGAGTAGGATAAACTCGCCTCCGTAGTATTTGTATTCCTTTTCTCTTCTCTCTTCAGTATTCGACAGAAGAGTAGGATAAACTCGCCTCCGTAGTATTTGTAAAGGCAAAGATTCCCTTCTCTCTTCAGTATTCGACAGAAGAGTAGGATAACTCGCCTCCGTAGTATTTGTAAAGGCAAAGATTCCTTTCTCTTCTCTCTTCAGTATTCAACAGAAGAGTAGGATAAACTCGCCTCCGTAGTATTTGTAAAGGCAAAATTCCTTTTCTTCTCTCTTCAGTATTCGACAGAAGAGTAGGATAACTCGCCTCCGTAGTATTTGTAAAGGCAAATATTCCTTTTTTCTTCTCTCTTCAGTATTCGACAGAAGAGTAGGATAAATTCGCCTCCGTAGTATTTGTAAAGGCAAAGATTCCTTTTCTTCTCTCTTCAGTATTCGACAGAAGAGTAGGATAAATTCGCCTCCGTAGTATTTGTAAAGGCAAAAATTCCTTTCTCTTCTCTCTTCAGTATTCACAGAAGAGTAGGATAAACTCGCCCGTAGTATTTGTAAAGGCAAAGATTCCTTTTTTCTTCTCTCTTCAGTATTCGACAGAAGAGTAGGATAAACTCGCCTCCGTAGTATTTGTAAAGGCAAAGATTCCTTTTTCTTCTCTCTTCAGTATTCGACAGAAAGAGTAGGATAACTCGCCTCCGTAGTATTTGTAAAGGCAAAATTTCTTTTCTTCTCTCTTCAGTATTCGACAGAAGAGTAGGATAAACTCGCCTCCGTAGTATTTTGTAAAGGCAAAGATTCCTTTCTCTTCTCTCTTCAGTATTCGACAGAAGAGTAGGATAAACTCGCCTCCGTAGTATTTGTAAAGGCAAAGATTCCTTTTTCTTCTCTCTTCAGTATTCGACAGAAGAGTAGGATAACTCGCCTCCGTAGTATTTGTAAAGGCAAAGATTCCTTCTCTTCTCTCTCTTCAGTATTCAACAGAAGAGTAGGATAAACTCGCCTCCGTAGTATTTGTAAAGGCAAAGATTCCTTTCTCTTCTCTCTTCACAAAGAGTAGGATAAACTCGCCTCCGTAGTAAGGCAAAGATTCCTTTCTCTTCTCTCTTCAGTATTCGACAGAAGAGTAGGATAACTCGCCTCCGTAGTATTTGTAAAGGCAAAGATTCCTTTTTTCTTCTCTCTTCAGAAGAGTAGGATAAACTCGCCTCCGTAGTATTTGTACAGGCAAAATTCGTTGCTTAAGTAAATACACATGAATGCCTGCAATAAATTAATAACCGGTGTGAATCAAACTCGATACAATGATTGAGAGTATTTTACTTTCAATAGTTGATCCTCATTGGGTACTCCGCAGTGTAAACTTCTAGGTATAGTACACGTGTATCTTATTGCATGTATTTACCCAACCCTCCGCCACGGGCAAGATGTTTTGAAGTGCATCGCCTTTATTTTCTATTTAAGTGTGCTAATTGAAAACCAAGAAACTTGTGTAGCAACATTTAGAACATGTAAAATAACATTGGGCTTGTTATTTTAGCAAGCCCCTTATGGATCCATAATGCAAAATATGCTT
>CM042142.1:67227471-67234971 GCA_023376005.1 Doryteuthis pealeii
GCAGCGTTGGCAATAAACTTACCACTCAACTCATTTAAAACTGTGTTTTTTTCAAATTTTCTTGATATACTACATACCGTCGGATTCACTTCTTTTTCTTCACACACCACCCACACAACAACACCCACACCAACCCCAAAAAAACACCAAACAACACATAATATATTTATATTTTATAATTTATATATATAATAAAATAATTATGGCTTTCCTATATTTATAAAGAAGTGTGCTTAATACTAGAGGTATTGATATGCAGATCTAAGTTAATAGCCCAGTCAGAGTAAATAGCATTGGTAACTGTCAGTTTTCACCTATTGCAATCATCCCCTTTTTGGTTAAGCCGATAAATCTTCAGTCCCCACTCGTGTATATGGCGCTAATCTCTTTAAGAATAAAAATCTTGTTTTGTATTTAAAATTGTTTCGTAGAGATACTTAACCTAATTTTCTCTAAATTTGCCTAAAAATTAATGGAGGGCTTAGAGTACGCAAAAACAACAACAAAAAAACAAAAAACAAAAACCCCAAACAACAAAGAAGAAAAACCTCCAGTTGTGTAAAGAGCTTATCACATTGCCAGAGAACATTACTTACTGTCATCTAACAGAAAAGTGAAAAAGTCGTGAGTATTAAAAAAAAAAAGAGGATTAAAAATGAGTCGATTTTCATTGGCCAATGACGACAATAACACATCTTGTCTACATTCTCTTTTTGTTGTGTGCTGACAAATTTTTCTCTTTTCTTATTCTACCATTCAATTTTACATACCGATGCGAAATTCTTCAGAAAACTCAAAAAAATGTTTTTTTCACATAAACACAAGAAAAAATAGATCGTAAACCATGGCCTCACATACAACATGCAACCTATAGTGTAAAAATAGATGGGTTACCCTAAATCCTACAATCAGAATAAACCCGATAAATCTCCTGACAGCCTGAAGAAGCAGGGTCCCAAAGAGTCCCAAATACAATTGCTTAGTTCAAAGTATTAATAATGTTTAAAAATTTTATTATAATTGAGGTTTAAATAAAAATAAAATCATGAAAAATTAAGCGTGAATAACTAAGGGAATTGTGACTGAGTAGTAATAAAGTTTCGGCTACAGACAGAAAAACACCAATCTCCATTATAATAAGATAAGGAAAATTCTATTTATATATATATATATATATATATATGTGTGTGTGTGTGTGTGTGTGAAGAGATGGAAGTGAATCCGACGGTATGTAGTATATTAAGAAAAATTGAAACCCCCCCCAAAAAAAAAACACAGGTTTAAATAAGTTGAGTACTGACATACTGTCGGATTCACTTCCATCTCTTCACATCTTGTCTCTGAAAAAACACACACGGCGAACAATGATAAACTAATAATTACCACTCAACTTATTTAAATCTGTTTTTTTTCAATTTCTTATATATATATATATATATATATATATATATATATATATATATATAATATATATATCACTTGAGCAGGATGCGACACAGGTCAATTTCTTAAGAGTGTTTAACAGGTTTGAACAGTTTCCCCTTCTTAACTGGTAACATAGCCAAGGTTAAAGTCTACCCTACTATTTACCCATAGCTGGAGGGAGAGCTGGAAGGAGAGTAGTTGGATGCATATTTTCCCAAGTGTTAAATGTTAACGACCTCGTCCAGGATCGACGAGTCCATTTCCTACGAATCTAGGTAGGTGTAGGTGCTCCAACCTCAGGACGCAAAAACAGGTCAGCACTTGCAAACAGGTGATAGTACTCCATAGGCTGTTTGCGTACTCTCACACTGTCGTGCAGTCTCAAAAATGTAGGATATATCAGTTTAAAAACAAACGAGCAAAAAACAACTAGAGCTAATGGTTAGAATCCCCGCCTCTCAGCCCTGGCAGTCAGGGTTCGAATCACACACAAAGCGGCTTCCTGTCTATAACTCTGCTGATGAGGCATAATAGGCCGAAATGTACATACAGATTGACTTTTCTCGATTTAATTACCGCCTTACATCTTGAACAGATTATTTCGCCTAATTCATTAATTATCAACTAATTAATTTTCAAATTAGGTATGACTTAATTTAAATTAAGCACATTTTCTCCCAAAAATTGTCGGCTATCACCATTTCAAACAACTGTTTGTGTACTCTCATATATAATATATATATAATATATTATATATATTATATATATATATATAATATATACACATCAGATATACCGACAAAGAAGCATACGTGGACCGCATAACAACATCATATATATATATATATATATATAATATATATATGCGTGTGTGTGTGTGTTGTGTCTCTGTGTGTGTCTGTGTGTGTGGTGGTGTGTGTGTGTGTGTGTATGTATGTATGCCTATATACACTAATTTGTAAATATCACTTATCTTTCTCCTGTACAGTAAAAGCTTGTAAGTTTGATTCATCTATCCATCTATGTTGTATTAGCGAATGAGAACCCACTTATTTATTCAGCACCGTGCATCCCTTTACTCCCCAAATGTCGATGCCATCAGTATCCATTCATTGTTCGGCACAATTTTCCATTGAACAACAAAAGCGTCGAGTAACATCAGTCAGTGTATGAATACACAAACACTTTTCCAGGAAACCTTTCGATGCCATCCTCTGGAGAATACACCAGAATTTCTATCACGATTCCTTATTTGTGCCTCATCTCCGAACATTTCATATTAAAACACTGAATGCTCAGGGCAGACCAGCAGCAACAAAGGCACAGATTAAGCTATCAAATCAAAGCTGACAAAACGCGGAGATTGGGTGAGTTACTTTGAAGGCATTCGTATAATATAATATTCGGCCGCTAAAATTTGTAGATGTGACGGTGAGGGACAAATGTGTATGTGTCACGAATGGAAATATAAAAAAAGAAGAAGATGAAATGTTGCCATCTGGCTTGACGATCGTAAATAACTAAGTCAAATGCAAATATATTTCAATTTTATTTATTTTAGATGAAAAAACAAATGAATAAATGGAATATGCTATTAAGATATATGTCACAAATGGAAATATATTAGTTTGGTTTGGTTTGGTTTGTTTGTTTTACGGCATAATCAACTCAGTGGGTCATTAATGCCGATAAAGTTTTTGAAATAAATAAATTCCTAATGGATAATACAATGTTTTTATAAATACATTTTTCTATTTAACCCATAGATGGGACCCTAACAGTACTACAACTCCGGGTCAGTGTGGACCAGGGAGCCAATGTGATGAAGGGGTGCTCCACATTCCCAAACCTCCAAAACTGGAACCTCACCATCAGATAGAGTTTAACGTCATTCCCAGACATGTAGACCCGCAGCCACCGCCTTCTAGCACCCATAGATAAAAAAGGGGTTGGGGCTTGCCATAAGGGCAACAGGGTTTGGGAAAATCATATAGGTGCTAGGGCTTTGCGTGACCAGCCGATTGATCGAGGGGCCTCTCCGACCGCCCGTCTAGCTCAAGATAGGGCCAAAGTAGAGTATTGCATGTCATGAACTGCTCATCCACCTGGGCTCTATCCTTAAGCATCACGGTCGCCACCCACGGCAAACAGGTGGCCCCATTGGGGAGTCTTTACCCCTCTGCAGAGGTGCATCGGTACATTCTAACGCCCCAGCCGACAGGGCGGAAATGGAAATATAAAAAAAGAAGATTGATGCCATCTGTTGGTTGGTTGGATTTTACGGCATGTCAACACTTTGTTGGGTTATTTTATGCCGAAACAATTTTGTTCTATTTCATTCTTCGTGGATACTCAAATATTTAAACACATTTCTGAAACTCATTTTCTTATATTTAACCTATCCTTCCGAGTCAGATTGGACCTTGGAGTAATGGTAATGAACTGGAACTTCTCTATCAGAGTTTAACGTCCTATCCAAGACATTAAGAACTTCAACCATTGCCTTCTAATACTATAAAATGGGTTGGGTCTTACCATGAGGATGATAGAGTTGGGACAATCATATAGGTTGCTACAAAGCTTGACGTGACTACCGGACTGACCGAATGGAGCCTAAGTAAGGGCCAAAGTGGAGCGCTGCCATGCCATGGACTGCTCAGCTACCAGGGTTGCATCTTTATGCATCAACTGGTGACCCCCATTGGCGGGATTTTACAGAGAGGTGCAGTCGGTATTTTCTAAGTCCCAGTCGACAGGGTTTGTGTAGATGAGACGGAAAGGACAAATGGGTATGTGTCACCAATGGAAATATAAAAAAGTAAAAATAAATGTTGCTATCTGGTTCGATGACCATACATAAGTAATTAAAATGCAAAGATATTTCATTTTATTTATTTTAGATGAAAAACAAATGAATAAATGGAATATCTTATTACTCAGCTGATATGCCATTAAACAAAGAAATCAAATCAAACCAAACCAAACCAGATATACGGTTACAACGCAAAATTATGAGAACAAAATTTAGTTTAGTATTATTTGTATTATTCGGACTATTGTCCTCATCTTCATTGTTATCTGTACAACGTTCGGCGATGTACCCTCCGGCCTTCTTCAGGTTTTCATGTCGGACTCGGGAACCATCTCGGACTCGGGAACCTTCTTGTCGTAATCGGGAGCAATCACAGAACTTTGAAACCTAACCCTTTATTCAGTCCATGGAGGCATCCTGTTTCTCATTCCGCTAAACATAGCTGGGGTAGAGGCGTTAAGCTGTATTAATTATTATTCTATGTTACTGATGTCCCTGACCAGGATTTGAACCTGCAGTCTAGAGATTACTGTCACTTAGAACTGTCTTAACCTAACCTAACTCTTTATCCACTAGGCCATGTGCCCAATTTAGTTTCTTGAAATATCGATTACATACCATAAAACATATAGTGTTTTTATTATCCTGAATTGTTAGCGTAACGGTTATCCTCGCTGGAAATGGAATCTGTGGTCCGAGTTCAAATTCTTGAACGATGCTGTTTTGCGTTTCAGTTTTTCAATAATTCCCGTGGGAAAGGCATGGATTTATTTATTCTCCCTCTCCTCGGCTATAGGCAAATTGTTGCGGAAGCAGGATTATTCAACCCTGGTTAGAGACAACCAGTCCAGGAGAAGAAAATCTCTGAATTCAAACCATGTGTACTCCGCTTGTGACACATTATGTCCGTGGTAGTCGGGATAGATACATAATCCTCAAAAGTAAGGTGTCCAAAAGCGCTGGTATGCAGGGAAATTGCAGAATCGTATCAGCAATATTACACGTGAGTTTTACGCAGAAACAAAAAGCAAGCCGGTGAATCTAAACGATATGATCGGTCCTCACTTGCCAACAGTTATATATGCAATCACGATTCAGTAACAGTAAGAAAGAAGTTCGATATTCTTCAGGAGACACCGGATAGTCATCCTATTATAATAGAGATTCGGTGTCTGTCTGTAACCAAAACTACGTCACTGCTTACATAACAATACTCCCAGGAATTGTATAAGTTTATCAAGGAGCATTCCATGTATAGTCAAAATCATTAATTAATACATAGAATTAACCTTATTTATCAACGATGTCTCTATGAAAATCTGAGTTAGATTTGCCTTGAAACAGCCCATGTTATAAGTGCGTTTAAAATCATGCAATGTATCTTATATATACCTAAGAAATAACGGTTAGATAATATATGGTGTAGTTAATTTGCATACTGGTTTCAACAAAACTGCGTTTGATAAATAATTACTTGGTGTGATTAATCTCTAATATTATTGTTTTAGTCTCCAATCCTATGAATTATTTTATATAGAAACCAATTAAAATATAATTAAAGTAAGTCTAAACTTTTTCAAATGCATTCTTATCTAATTTCGTTAGTCTTTCTAATTTGATATATTTAATCACATTAAACCGTAAATGCTTACATCCGAAGGGCACATATTCTTGCCATTACTCCAAAGGATGAATACGAAAACTTTGCCAGCGCCCACTGAGAAGCAGCAACAAATGAATACATACCGACCAAATTAAGAAACAAATACACTGTCCCCTGGGACAGAAACTTAGAGAAAGAGAAATAATATAAAAAATCATCGCTATGTAATAAAACAAACCCAACTTCTGCCAATGCGCAAAATATAAGAAATCCCAGAGGGAATTAAATAAAACGTACAAAAAAGAACAAATAAGATAAATAAAATCAGAAATTCGGTAGAAGATAGACATTCAACATTTACGTGGCAAACGGTAAATGAATTTTAGTGGTAGATGGAGTAACTCAAGACCAAAGCTAAAAGCAAGGCAGCCAAGAAGGCAGACTTATGAAGTGGAAAGACTACTTCAAGAAAGTGCTGGTATAACCACAAATCATTGAAAATAATATAGAAAATTCGCTGATAGCCAGATAGACAAAAAAATAACTGCTAAAATGGCGCCGAGAGAACTTAGGGAATGAATTATAGGTTGGATTTAGATTTCCAATGTTTTTTTATAGTAAAAATCATTTTCAATGCATTTTATAATAAAAATCCTTTCCAATGCATTTTTATAGTAAAATAATTTCCAATGCGTTTTTTATGGTAAAAATAATTTCCAATGCTTTTTTAAAAGTAAATATCATTTTCAATTGATTTTTTATTGTAAAAATCATTTCAATACATTTTTATAATAAAATCATACCCAGATGCATTTTTATTGTAAAAATAATTTCCAATGGATTTTTATAGTAAAAATCATACCCAATGCGTTTTTGAGTAAAAATAATTTCCCAATTATAAACTTAATGGTAAAGGAAACTGGTGTGAGTAACCAGCCTTTCTTAGGCAAAAGGGAATGAGAATTTCAGTCTCACTGAGATTTGATCGTTTATTGTTGTCTCTGATACGTGTTGTTTTACGTTGTCGGAGAAGTTAGGAACTCGAGTTTTAAAAGGAAAACGATAAATAAAAAAGCAATAAAATTAAACGATAAGAAAGAAATAATAATAATAATAATAATAATAATAATAATAATGAAAAACGTCTCGAGAAGAAGAAAAAACAACTATTTGAATACTTCAAGCGACAAACTGGAGAGATTGCACACGAGGAGACTTGGGCCTGACTAAGTTCTTCGCTTTTTTATTATTATTACAGTTACATGGGGGAACTTTCATTTTTAGTCAATTTACTAATGTTGATTGATGATGTTTCCGTCAAACATTAGGCATGCAACCTATAACTTAATTTCACAGTGTTTTTCTTAAATATTTTATATAATTTATTTTCGGACGGAAATTGTTTTTTTAAAAAAAAAATTTTAAAAAGATATTTCCCAATTTATATTTAATGACTATATTGACCGGGGGAGCGACCAAAGAATGTTACTCAACCTATTTTTTCTTTTCTTTCTCTCATCAGCGTGATCATATATTCATAAATAAGCATTATCATATGTATAATACCTTTAAATCACTGGATAGAGGATGTATATAAAAATGATTGCGCTCGTTTTAATTATATTTTGATTTGTTTCTATACAAAATCATTCATAGATTT
>CM042142.1:67239971-67251614 GCA_023376005.1 Doryteuthis pealeii
TAAATAAGTCGACATCCTCAGAAATTATTACCCTATTGCCCTTTGGCAAGCCCCAAAACCCTTTTATTCATATGGCGTGCTTAGAAGCGGTTGGCTTGCTGGGTCTACATGTCCTGGATATGACGTTAAACTCCTATCTGATGGTGACGGTTTTCCACGTTCTGGACGTTTGGGGAATGTGGAGCACACCCTTCATCACTATTGCTCCCTTGGTCCACTTCTGACGCAGGAGTCTGTAGTACCAGTTAGCGTCCCATTCTATGGGTTAAATAGAAAAATGCCGTTATTTATAAAAAAATTCGTACTTATCCATTAAAATTGATTTATTTCAAAAACTTTATCGGCTCATTAAATGACCCACTGAGCGTTGATATGTCGTAAAACAAACCAAACCAAACCCAAATTCAGAATTATTATTACCTATATATTGATACTCGTGTTCTTTTAATTATACCGGCCGTTATCATCTTGCAACAACCTTCCGATTAAAGATGAGACCACCACAAGTTCCAAGATGAAATGCAAAAAGTAAGTCCTGATTATCTTGGTTATTGCTTCATCCGCCGAATTCTGTTTTTCGATGTCATAGTTAACGTGTCTAGCTCGGTATCACATGCTGTACAGCCTATCAATGTATCTGCCGGCCATTTTACCGTTTTTTATCATAAGAGATAGCATACGACGCGCAGAAGAATAAGCAACATCGTCATCACGGGAGAAAAATATAAGAAAGAAAGAAAGAAATAATAGATAACACCAGAAATAGCTTCTCGCAGTTAGCCGGGAACGAAAATTATGTCAGAGAGAGTGAGCTCACGGAACGCGATACGCTTAATTTATTTCAAATCGGAACATAATGAAAAGGTTGAAAAGAAGGAAGAAAGAAAAGAAAGAGTGAGAGTTAATATCAATATTATTATACTTTTTATTTTCGCAATATGCTCTTTACTAAAACAGGTTCAAATACGTAGTTACTGTAATTAATCAAATTATCGCTATTACTGGGGTATATCACAGCGTCCTGCTAGTTATATTCATTATTATTTGTATGATAAATGGTAGAGGGGTGGTGGTTGTTGTTGGGTTGTTGTTTGTTGTTGTTTTTCGTTGTTGCTTGTTTCACACTATTTAATGCTCTTCTTATTAATTTCCAATAACACAAAAACGTCTGGGAATTCTGCTTCGCTTATATCAAATAAAGAACCAAGCAAGTTGGTAAATTTCCGTTTTTGTCTTGATTTCAATAGAGGGTCGCTGAGTGTAGAAGACATTGGTTCCCAATGGAACACAAAGCGGAAGTAGAGCCGGGAGTCAAATATTTTTTCCAAAAACTTTTTCAAAACCATTTTTTTCGTAAAAAGTCATGATTTGTATGTTTAATTGTACGTGAATACTTGATAGACGAAAGTGTTATGTGCATTTGCAAAGATTAAAGAAATGCAGCATTTATAAACATGTGATTATACATGGTATATATTATATATATATATATATTATATATATATGTGTGTGTGGGTGTGTGTGTGGTGCTGTGTGTGTGTGGTGGATTGTGTGTTTCTCTTCAAGAATATGTATGCGGTAGACAGGAAGATACACACTCATGTTCTGTAGATTGCAGATACCAGACTGATAATATTGTCTTAGAAAATGTGTTCGCTTTAACCATTCCGATGCTGATATATATATATATATATATAATAAGTATATATATATATATATTATATATATATATATGTATATGTGTGTGTTGTGTGTGTGGTCAGTAATTTGGTGCTGTGTGTGACTGTGTTGGTGTTGTAGCTAGCTTCCACCTTATGCTTCTTTTGTTGGTATACTGCATGAATCTCTTTATATGTGTATTATATCTGGTGTGGTGTGCGTGTGTGCGTGTGTGTGTTAAACGTACTATTATATAACTCTATTTAGTGAGAAATGACTTCTTTATGCTTCTAAAACAACTCAACAAACAACCTCATCCGCTTCTTACTCATAAAACATATAAAGATAATATCACGATATAATAAATCACAACACACACACAACACACGCACATCACACAACATTATATAATATCATTAGCAATAGCTTACCTCACCTGTACTCTACTATAATACACATATAATTATCCTATAATTATCAGATGTCAGATATAGATACGATATCTAAATTGACTCATAATACTTTTCATCTCTTTATACTGGCTTACTGTCAATATATTATAGTTTAACTATAAGTCATACTTCAACCTATACAGTACTAATCTACTTCAACATGTATATCGATGATGCTTACATTATACATATTTAGTAAATTATATCTCACTATAATATAATCATATATTATATGTTATAGATATATATACATCATGTTATGTATGTAAAGAAGACTAATTCTATAAAAACAAAATCACTCAAAGAACAATACTTTTGAATTTGTTCGATAACGTTTGCTATTCGCATGTTGAGAAGAAAATCGATTTTTTTATATTATGCCAATCACAACATAATGACGAAAAGATACAACTCTCATTGTACATTGAGAAAATGCAACTTCTTAAACGTAAAGAAAAAAAGTCAATCTCACTTCCGCGTACGCCCATAACTGATTTCAGAGTAAATTCTTTGTATAAAACATCAACAAAAATTATAGATGATATATAAAAAAAGACCAAATAATTGAAGAAGTCACTTGTACACACACTCAAAAATATGCCAGTTAAGCGTTTGACTTTTTAAGTTCCGAGAATTAACAACGAAACTGATATTTCTAACCAAAAATTCACTCGTATGTGTATTTGTGTTTAATTATCAGCGTTATTCATTTCCAATAGCATTGAAATATATCATTATATATTTGCTGTATTTCATACCCACTTTTCTATCCTTCTATTTCTTAATTGTTGAGAGAGAATAATTTTACGAAAGAGAGACATAATGAAAAGATATAGAATCGAGCAAAAAATCAATAACAGAGAGAGGGAGAGATGGAGAGAAAGAGGGTGAGAGAAAGAGAGAAACGGTAATTAGACAAGAGAGGGAGAGAGAGATAAAGAAAAATATCAATGCGAGAGAGAGAAAGAGGATTGAAATCAATGAGAGACAGAGAAAGAGGTTTGAAAAGCAATATACTAAGAAGTAAGAATGTTTTGATTGGAATCAAAAAGGTGAAAAAGAAGAGAGAGAGGGAGAGAGAGAAAGAGAGTAAGAATAATTAGACGAAAGAGAGAGATAAAGAGAAATAAGAAGTAAAAATAAGAAGTAGAAAAAAATAATGAGAGAGAGAAAGAGAGAGGTAGTAGAAAGTATGGAAGAAAGAAGACAAAATGAAATATGCTTCTCTCTCTCTCTCTCTCTCTCTCTCTCTCTTCTCTCTCTCTCTCCTCTCTCTCTCTCTATCTATCTCTCTCTCTATCTCTCTCTCTATCTCTCTCTCTGGTCTATCTAAGATCGGATTATTCTCAGTTGGACGCAGATAACGCAGATAAGAATAACAAGCACAAAATTATTTAAAAAAATATATTATATATATATATAAAGAGAAGGCTTGAGATAGATAGAGAGGGGGAGAGAGAAAGAGAGAATAATTAGACGAAAGAGAGAGAGAGATAAAAAAAAGATAAAATCAGGCAAAAATATCCATAAACAAACAAACAAATAGACTCCTCCAAATAAGAAAAAGGTGAACAAAAAAAAAGAAAAAGAAATTAAAAGAAACAAGTAAAAACAAAAATAAGGAAACTGCATACCAAATCTATCAGATCCAATCTTAGTCTACCGGAGGCTTGATTCGGAACTTCCCATAAGAGAGAAAGAAGAGAAAAAAAACTAAAAGTAGGATAAACAAATAGAATAAAAAAAAGGAATGGCAAAGGACTTGATGCAAATAGCAGGAAATGTTGTCTATTGCAAACATTAAGATGTTGCGACTCTCTGAAGAATTCTTTCGGGCTTTGACACGTCCATAAAAATAGCTGTTTGGACACAATGTGATAGCAAATGTAAAAATAACCCTACGGAAGTGACCAAGCATATATTCATATATAAACAATACTCAAGTATGCTTAAGGACTACTTTTGCATATGTATGTATGTATATATATATGTGTGTGTGTATGTGTGTGTGTGTGTGTGTGTGTGTGTGTGTGTGTGTGTGTGTATACATATATGTGCCCATATATATATTTGTACATATATTATATTATATATATATATATATATATATATATATATATATATATATTATATATATATGACTGTATCCAGTGGTTTTAATGTCTCAGACCATATGATAAATGTTCATTTATTCAATATGATATATTACAGAAAATACTGTGAATAAAGCACTATCTTTTGCTTAATCTTTTTAGTACATATATATGTCTATATATATAAATATATATATATATATATATATATATATATATATATATATATATATATATGAACACACACTCACACACACACATATATATATATATATATATATATATATATATTTACACATATATGCACATATAATATATATATATATATATTTACACATATATGCACATGTAATATATATATATGTATATATATATTTACACATATAGGCACATATATATATATATGTGTGTGTGTGTGTGTGTGTGTGTGTGTGTGTGTGTGTGTGTATAAGATTGTATCCAGTGGTTTAAAAGTATTAATCTTATGGTAATGGAGATTCGGTGTTTGTATATCTGTAACCGAAAGTTGGTCACTGCTTACCTCACAATATCTTCAGTAATTGCATAAGTTTTTCAATGAGTATTTAATTTATTCAAAATCATTAATACATAGAATAAATCTTATTTATTAACGAGGTCTATGTTAGATTTATTTGATCACTAATATCATTGTTTTATTCTCCAACGTATTAAAATCTATGAATGATTTTGTATAGAAACAAATCAAAATATAATTAAAACGAGCGCAATCATTTTTATATACATCCTCTATCCAGTGATTTAAAGGTATTAATACATATGATAAATGCTTATTTATGAAATATGATCTCACGCTGATGAGAGAAAGAAAAGAAAAAATAGGTTGAGTAACATTCTTTGGGTCGCTCCCCCGGTCAATATAGTCATTAAATATAAATTGGGAAATATCTTTTTAAAATTTTTTTTTTAAAAAAACATTTCCGTCCGAAAATAAATTATATAAAATATTTAAGAAAAACACTGTGAAATTAAGTTATAGTTGCATGCCTAATGTTGACGGAAACATCATCAAAATCAACATTAGTAAATTGACTAAAAAACAAAAAAAATGAAAGTTCCCCCATGTAACTGTAATAATAATAAAAAAGCGAAGAAACTTAGTCAGGCCCAAGTCTCCTCGTGTGCAATCTCTCCAGTTTGTCGCTTGAAGTATTCAAATAGTTGTTTTTTCTTCTTCTCGAGACGTTTTCATAACAAAATTTATTATTATTATTATTATTATTATTATTATTATTTTCTTTCTTATCGTTTAATTTTATTGCTTTTTATTTATCGTTTTCCTTTTAAAACTCGAGTTCCTAACTTCTCCGACAACGTAAAACAACACGTATCAGAGACAACAATAAACGATCAAATCTCAGTGAGACTGAAATTCTCATTCCCTTTTGCCTCAAGAAAGGCTGGTTACTCACACCAGTTCCTTTACCATTAAGTTATAATTGGAAATTATTTTTACTCAAAAAACGCATTGGGTATGATTTTTACTATAAAAATCCATTGGAAATTATTTTTACAATAAAAATGCATTGGGTATGATTTTATTATAAAAATGTATTGGAAATGATTTTTACAATAAAAATCAATTGAAAATGATATTTACTTTTAAAAAAGCATTGGAAATTATTTTTACCATAAAAAAACGCATTGGAAATTATTTTACTATAAAAATGCATTGGAAAGGATTTTATTATAAAATGCATTGAAAATGATTTTTACTATAAAAAAACATTGGAAATCTAAATCCAACCTATAATTCATTCCCTAAGTTCTCTCGGCGCCATTTTAGCAGTTATTTTTTATTGTCTATCTGGCTATCAGCGATTTTCTATATTATTTTCAATGATTTGTGGTTATACCAGCACTTTCTTGAAGTAGTCTTTCCACTTCATAAGTCTGCCTTCTTGGCTGCCTGCTTTTAGCTTTGGTCTTGAGGTACTCCATCTACCACTAAATTCATTTACCGTTTGCCACGTTAAATGTTGAATGTCTATCTTCTACCGAATTTCTGATTTTATTTATCTTATTTGTTCTTTTTTGTACGTTTTATTTAATTCCCTCTGGGATTTCTTAATATTTTGCGCATTGGCAGAAGTTGGGTTTGTTTTATTACATAGCGATGATTTTTTTATATTATTTCTCTTTTCTCTAAGTTTCTGTCCCAGGGGACAGTGTATTTGTTTCTTAATTTGGTCGGTATGTATTCATTTGTTGCTGCTTCTCAGTGGGCGCTGGCAAAGTTTTCGTATTCATCCTTTGGAGTAATGGCAAGAATATGTGCCCTTCGGATGTAAGCATTTACGGTTTAATGTGATTAAATATATCAAATTAGAAAGACTAACGAAATTAGATAAGAATGCATTTGAAAAAGTTTAGACTTACTTTAATTATATTTTAATTGGTTTCTATATAAAATAATTCATAGGATTGGAGACTAAAACAATAATATTAGAGATTAATCACACCAAGTAATTATTTATCAAACGCAGTTTGTTGAAACCAGTATGCAAATTAACTACACCATATATTATCTAACCGTTATTTCTTAGTATATATAAGATACATTGCATGATTTTAAACGCACTTATAACATGGGCTGTTTCAAGCAAATCTAACTCAGATTTTCATAGAGACATCGTTGATAAATAAGGTTAATTCTATGTATTAATTAATGATTTTGACTATACATGGAATGCTCCTTGATAAACTTATACAATTCCTGGGAGTATTGTTATGTAAGCAGTGACGTAGTTTTGGTTACAGACAGACACCGAATCTCTATTATAATAGGATGACTATCCGGTGTCTCCTGAAGAATATCGAACTTCTTTCTTACTGTTACTGAATCGTGATTGCATATATAACTGTTGGCAAGTGAGGACCGATCATATCGTTTAGATTCACCGGCTTGCTTTTTGTTTCTGCGTAAACTCACGTGTAATATTGCTGATACGATTCTGCAATTTCCCTGCATACCCAGCGCTTTTGGACACCTTACTTTTGAGGATTATGTATCTATCCCGACTACCACGGACATAATGTGTCACAAGCGGAGTACACATGGTTTGAATTCAGAGATTTTCTTCTCCTGGACTGGTTGTCTAACCAGGGTTGAATAATCCTGCTTCCGCAACAATTTGCCTATAGCCGAGGAGAGGGAGAATAAATAAATCCATGCCTTTCCCACGGGAATTATTGAAAACTGAAACGCAAACAGCATCGTTCAAGATTTGAACTCGGACCACAGATTCCATTTCCAGCGAGGATAACCGTTACGCTAACAATTCAGGATAATAAAAACACTATATGTTTTATGGTATGTAATCGATATTTCAAGAAACTAAATTGGGCACATGGCCTAGTGGATAAAGGAGTTAGGTTAGGTTAAGACAGTTCTAAGTGACAGTAATCTCTAGACTGCAGGTTCAATCCTGGTCAGGGACATCAGTAACATAGAATAATAATTAATACAGCTTAACGCCTCTACCCCAGCTATGTTTAGCGGAATGAGAACAGGATGCCTCCATGGACTGAATAAAGGGTTAGGTTCAAAGTTCTGTGATTGCTCCCGATTACGACAAGAAGGTTCCCGAGTCCGAGATGGTTCCCGAGTCCGACATGAAATACCTGAAGAAGGCCGGAGGGTACATCGGCCGAAACGTTGTACAGATAACAATGAAGATGAGGACAATAGTCCGAATAATACAAATAATACTAAACTAAATTTTGTTTCTCATAATTTTGCGTTGTAACCGTATATCTGGTTTGGTTTGGTTTGATTTGATTTCTTTGTTTAATGGCATATCAGCTGAGTAATAAGATATTCCATTTATTCATTTGTTTTTCATCTAAAATAAATAAATGAAATATCTTTGCATTTTAATTACTTATGTATGGTCATCGAACCAGATAGCAACATTTTATTTTTACTTTTTTATATTTCCATTGGTGACACATACCCATTTGTCCCTTTCCGTCTCATCTACAAAACCCTGTCGACTGGGACTTTAGAAAATACCGACTGCACCTCTCTGTAAAATCCCGCCAATGGGGGTCACCAGTTGATGCATAAAGATGCAACCCTGGTAGCTGAGCAGTCCATGGCATGCAGCGCTCCACTTTGGCCCTTACTTAGGCTCCATTCGGTCAGTCCGGTAGTCACGTCAAGCTGTAGCACCTATATGATTGTCCCAACTCTATCATCCTCATGGTAAGACCCAACCCATTTTATAGTATTAGAAGGCAATGGTTGAAGTTCTTAATGTCTTGGATAGGACGTTAAACTCTGATAGAGAAGTTCCAGTTCATTACCATTACTCCAAGGTCCAATCTGACTCGGAAGGATAGGTTAAATATAAGAAAATGAGTTTCAGAAATGTGTTTAAATATTTGAGTATCCACGAAGAATGAATAGAACAAAATGTTTTCGGCATAAAATAACCCAACAAGTGTTGACATGCCGTAAAATCCAACCAACCAACCAGATGGCATCAATCTTCTTTTTTTATATTTCCATTTCCGCCCTGTCGGCTGGGGCGTTAGAATGTACCGACTGCACCTCTGCAGAGGGGTAAGACTCCCCCAATGGGGCCACCTGTTTGCCGTGGGTGGCGACCCGTGATGCTTAAGGATAGAGCCCAGGTGGATGAGCAGTTCATGACATGCAATACTCTACTTTGGCCCTATCTTGAGCTAGACGGGCGGTCGGAGAGGCCCCCTCCGATCAATCGGCTGGTCACGCCAAGCCTAGCACCTATATGATTTTCCCAACCCTGTTGCCCTTATGGCAAGCCCCAACCCCTTTTTATCATATGGGTGCTAGAAGGCGGTGGCTGCGGGTCTACATGTCCTGGGAATGACGTTAAACTCTATCTGATGGTGAGGTTCCAGTTTTGGAGGTTTGGGGAATGTGGAGCACCCCTTCATCACCATTGCTCCCTGGTCCACACTGACCCGGAGTTGTAGTACCTGTTAGGGTCCCATCTATGGGTTAAATAGAAAAATGTATTTATAAAAACATTGTATTATCCATTAGGAATTTATTTATTTCAAAACTTTATCGGCATTAAATGACCCACTGAGGTTGATATGCCGTAAAACAAAACAAACCAAACCAAACCAAACTAATATATTTCCATTTGTGACATATATCTTAATAGCATATTCCATTTATTCATTTGTTTTTTCATCTAAAATAAATAAATGAAATATATTTGCATTTGACTTAGTTATTTACGATCGTCAAGCCAGATGGCAACATTTCATCTTCTTCTTTTTTTATATTTCCATTCGTGACACATACACATTTGTCCCTCACCGTCACATCTACAAATTTTAGCGGCCGAATATATTATTATTTACGAATGCCTTCAAAGTAAACTCACCCAATCTCCCGCGTTTTGTCAGCTTTGATTTGATAGCTTAATCTGTGCCTTTGTTGCTGCTGGGTCTGCCCTGAGCATTCAGTGTTTTAATATTGACATGTTCGGAGATGAGGCCACAAATAACGGAATCGTGATAGAAATTCTGGTGTATTCTCCAGAGATGGCATCGAAAGGTTTCCTGGAAAAGTGTTGTGTTGATTCTACACTGACTGATGTTACTCGACGCTTTTGTTGTTCAATGGAAAATTGTGCCGAACAATGAATGGATACTGATGGCATCGACATTTGGGAGTAAAGGGATGCACGGTGCTGAATAAATAAGTGGGTTCTCATTCGCTAAATACAAACATAGATGGATAGATGAATCAAACTTACAAGCTTTTACTGTACAGGAGAAAGATAAGTGATATTTACAAATTAGTGTATATAGGCATACATACATTACACACACACACACACACACACACACACACAGACACACACAGAGACACACACACACACACACGCATATATATATATATATATATATATATATATATATATGATGTTGTTATGCGGTCCACGTATGCTTCTTTGTCGGTATATCTGATGTGTATATATATATATTATATATATATATATATATATATATATATAATATAATATTATATATATGAGAGTACACAAACAGTTTGTTTGAAATGGTGATAGCCGACAATTTTTGGAGAATATGTGCTTAATTTAAATTAAGTCATACCTAATTTGAAAATTAATTAGTTGATAATTAATGAATTAGGCGAATATATCTGTTCAAATGTAAGGCGTAAATAAATCGAGAAAAGTCAATCTGTATGTACATTTCGGCCTATTATGCCTCATCAGCAGAGTTATAGACAGGAAGCCGCTTTGTGTGTGATTCGAACCCTGACTGCCAGGCTGACAGGCGGGGATTCTAACCATTACTCTAGTTGTTTTTTCTCGTTTGTTTTTAAACTGATATATCCTACATTTTTTGGAGACTGCACGACAGTGTGAGAGTACGCAAACAGCCTATGGGAGTATATCACCTGTTTGCAAGTGCTGGACCTGTTTTTGCGTCTGAGGTGGAGCACCACACCTACCTAGATTCGTAGGAAATGGACTCGTCGATCCTGGACGAGGTCGTTAACATTTAACACTTGGGAAAGATATGCATCCAACTACTCTCCTTCCAGCTCTCCCTCCAGCTATGGGTAAATAGTAGGGTAGACTTTAACCTTGGCTATGTTACCAGTCTAAGAAGGGGAAAACTGTTCAAACCTGTTAAACACCTCTTAAGAAATTGACCTTGTGTCGCATCCTGCTCAAGCGAAGTGATATATATATATATATATATATATATATATATATATATATATATATATATTAAGAAATTGAAAAAAAAACAGATTTAAATAAGTTGAGTGGTAATTATTAGTTTATCATTGTTCGCCGTGTGTGTTTTTTCAGAGACAAGATGTGAAGAGATGGAAGTGAATCCGACAGTATGTCAGTACTCAACTTATTTAAACCTGTGTTTTTTTTTTGGGGGGGGGTTCAATTTTCTTAATATACTACATACCGTCGGATTCACTTCCATCTCTTCACACACACACACACACACACATATATATATATATATATATATATATATAAGAATTTTCCTTATCTTATTATAATGGAGATTGTGTGTTTTTCTGTCTGTAGCCGAAACTTTATTACTACTCAAGTCACAATTCCCTTAGTTATTCACGCTTAATTTTTCATGATTTTATTTTTATTTAAACCTCAATTATTAATAAAATTGTTAAACATTATTAATACTGTTGACCATATCTACACATCAATAACATGCAATTGTATTTATATATACAACAAAATAGTGGTTTACAGTGTGAACAGGAAGGCTAATTTGCATATTGATATTTAAAATTTGATTTTAATAAATATATGCTTAGTATTATTGATTTCTAATTGTTTGGTTTTATTCTAATAAATATGAGCCAAAAAAATCCTTCTCTT
>CM042142.1:67251714-67285437 GCA_023376005.1 Doryteuthis pealeii
CAGTATTTCGTACTTTGAATTGTGTCATTGCGCTAGTCTCATTCAAGCATTCAACTCTTTTATGCTGACTTATTTGGCCTATTAAAAAAAAGAAGCGCGTAGCTGTAAGGTTAAAGTCGTGGCGAAAATGGACTCGTCGCTCCGAGTTCAAATCCTGGACGTGGTAATTGCATTCACTTAGCGCTAATTTACCCTTGGGAACAAGGTATGATCCTACTCTCCCTCCAGCTATGGGCAAATAGTAAGTCAGACTGGGCTCTTTAACCTTGGTTAGGCAACCGGTTCTAGGGAAGAAGGAAAACTCTGAATTCAACCTGTTGAACTCCGCTTAAGAAATTGACCTTGTGTCGCATCCTGCTCGTGCGGAAGGGTTGGTAGATATATATTTGGCCTATTTAACAAACGTGTGAGAAACAGACAATCAATTTGATTGCCTTCATTTTTGTATGAATAATAAGCGAATATAGGAACTTGCATCAGTGTTATTTATACTAGTAAATATATGCACCCTCCGGGTGCAAAGTATTTTGAATTTTAATGTAAATGAAATATGTTAAAATTTGAAATACTTTTGTTCGAAACTAAATAAAAAATCCAAATAAAAATGATTTGAAACAGAGGGGGTATAATCGAAGAAAATAGAACAACTTGAACTAAGTCTTCCATCATTTTTCATCACTCCCTCCTTTTTATGCTGATTCCTAATTTAACTATTAGTTAAATTAGAAAGTAAAGAATAAAATTACTTTATTTCTTTATATTTAAAGGATTTCTTTTAAGATTTATCCCGAGTTTTTTGCTCATATTCAATAAGAAAAAAAACAAAACAATAGAAATCAATAATACAAGCGCATATTTAATAAAATTAAACTTTTAATATCAATATGCAAAATTAGCTTTCCTGTTCACACTGTAACCCGCTATTTGTTGGGATATATAAATACAATTGCATGTTATTAGAATGTTAGATAAAGTCAAAAGTATTAATAGTATAACAATTTTATCAATAACTGAGGTTAAATAAAAATAAATTCATGGTGAATGTGACGTCAATAACTTAAGGGAATTGTGACTTGAGTAGTGATTTAGTTTCGGCTTCAGACAGACAAACACACAATCTCCATATAATAGATATAAGTTGCCAGTCAAAGAAAGCTTTGGTGAGGGTCAGTTTAAAATGAAATGAACAACTTATTTTTTTAATATATGGTTTCACTAATATTACAATACAGAAAATTAGCATTTCATGGAACACTTACATATATCTTTTAGACAACTTTCTTTAATATGAATACAAACTATTAACTTGAAAACACCAGTAGAGTAATGCCTCCTGCATAGATTTCATTAGATAAAAGTACTGGAGTCAGGCATGGCCTAGGGGCTTCAACATTCACTATTACTAGCCCAGGGCAATCCAGCAATATATATATTCTATACACATACATATATCTGTGTGTGTGTGTGTGTGTGTGTGTGTGTGTTACGCGGGTGTTTATGTGTTTTTATATTATATTATATATATTATTAATAATATATATATATATAGAGAGAGAGAGAGAGAGAGAGTGAGAAGGGGAGATGAATAATGTTGAAGCAAGGAAGAAGTGGTATGCTCTGTGTGATACGTATTAGCTTTGCTGGCAAACCATTACGCTTCTGCTACATACACCCACGATGAAGAGGTTTGAAATTATTTACTAAGCTTTGCTTAGTCTGGCACACCTCCCCAAAATTGCGCACGGAAAAACAGTCACCAATCTAAATTATTGAACAACACATCACTGCTTTACTTCGGTAATTTTTGGCAGGAATCGATGATTTCAGAGTGGCTTGGCCGTAAAAAACAATATGAAGGGGTTGATCTTATAATATATTAATGCTCTTGTTACTTAAAATCGCTATCATCTTGCAACAGCCTCTAGTTTAAAAACGGACCGTCCTAGATGAAATGCAAAAATGTAAATCCTGATTATCTGTGTTGGTTATTTCGCCGAATTCTTATTTCATATGAGTGTCTCACCTCTGCCTAAATAATGAACTCTTTCTTTTTTATTATAAAGAAAAAAAGGGAAAAAGTTGATGCTACACAGACAAAAACATAATAAATGAATAAATAAAGTAGGATAGATAGAGAGGGGGTGAGTGCGTGAAGCGATAACGCTATTTCTGCTTCAGTTGAACATGGATGAAAGGAAAGAAAGAAAAGAAAGAAAGAAAGAGTGAGAGAGTTAAATCAAGATTATTATACTCTTTAGATATTTAACTATTTTGATATAGCTCTTAAGTAAACATACCAAACATTGTAATAATTAACTTATCATATATCCACAGGTCCTGCCAGCTTAACTTTAAAATCTTAGAAAACGTAAAATTTCTAAACATGTATGGATACTTATTGCAACCCATATTTTGACGTTAATAGTCACGTTTGTGAACGGTTTTATTCGAAACGCTTTTATAACAGTATACATACAAAAATGGCAATAACATTTAATTAGTCTGATTCAAATCCAAGTGACTAGAATTTCTTGACATAGCTACACGGTAACGAGGCATAACCCCCCCCCCAAAAAAAAAAACACACACAAAAAAAAAACCCAGTGAAAACGCAGCGATATAAGTCTAGTTATAGTATATTTTTCTCCCTAATAACTTTGTTAGAATGCTCGATAAAATGTTGGCTACAAAAATAAATCTGTAAAAATCTATAGCGAAATAAAGAGAATATTTATAACAATGAAAAAAAAAAAAACAAACTAAAATAAAGAAAGGTAAAAAAAAAAATGGTAAAATCTTAATAAAGATTAAAATCTATAAAATTCTCAATATTTCAAGACATATGCAACTTTAAAATATTTCTCTTCAGTCTAAACCGATGCAAAAAAAAAAGAAAAAAAAAAAAAGAAAAGAATAAAAAAAAGAGAAGGAAAAAAAAATTCAATTGCAACTTTTTTTTTTCTTTTCTCTTGTCGCAAAATTACCTTCCCGAAAAAAAGTCCAGCGCTGGGCTGATAATTGTTCGGCAATATGTTCGGTGCCAGCTTGAATTTCAAATGACATGAGTCAATCCAATCCTCCATACTTAAATCTTTTTTTCCTTCTTCTTGTTACTTTTTTTTTTTTTACATCGGCACACCCGCAATCAGTTTCTTCACTCTTTTCTTCCCTTTTAAGCACCACCCCCATCTCTCCCTCCCACCCCAATTAAATGCACGGCACTAAAAGGCGAGGCGGTGCCCGTTGTTAGGAAAGGAGGCTGGGAACGTGGGGTAAGGGAAGACGGTCAACAAGCATCTTCGGTGCCGGCCAGAAACGCTTGAGCTCGATTTTAAAACCCACGTCACATACTTTTTCAAAACGGTCTTTTCCCCTATTCACCACTAAAACTAATTTCATATTCGTGGCCATATTCTGCCGTTTATTGAATTATTTGGGGGAGATCCTGCGACAGTCAGTCTACAAGTTTACAAGTTAGGAAATGCAAACTGAATATTATAAACCGGAATGGTTCGCTTTTCTCTTCGAATCTGTGTGGCAAAATACTGTGAAACTCCGAGTTTCCAGTTGGCTGACCCTAATTTTTGCAGGTTTTTTTTCTTCTTAGTTAGAATCCGGTATTCAGATAGCAGTCGAGAAGAAAAGAAGTCTGAAAATTTGTAGAATAAGAAAAAGGAATTAAAAAAAAAATAGAATTTCTTTAAGAAAAAGAAAGAATATTTCTTATTTCTTAAAGAATTCTATTTTCATAATTCCTTTTTCCTATTCTACAAATTTTCAGACTTCTTTTCTTCTCGACTTGCTATCTGAATTACCGATTCTAGCTTAGAAAAGAAATTATCCGAACAAAGATTTGATTTTTTTTCATATAGATCCATTGTATTAATTGAAGAGAAAATAAAGTTACAGGACAAGATTTCACCTCCCCTGGGTTATTGACATTAAATTGCATCCAGTAGTTGAGCTCTCATTCCGGCGGGGGCGGGGGCGAGCAGTGAAACACAGGTGCAATTTAAAGAAATATTTGCTCTGAATTTTTAGATGATGTTTGATCATTTGCTATTATTGATTATTCGAACTTATTGTCCTCATCTTTATTGTTAATCAACGTTTCAGCCGATGTGCAATTTGGACAAGATGGCGTAGTGGCATATAGATGTTGATTTAATACAGTTCCAAGTGGACTGTTATCTCTAGACTGTGGTTTCAATCATGGCTAGACGATAGTAACAGTAGTAATCAACACAGCTTAACACTTGTACCCGGCCATAGTTAACGGATGAGAATAGTTTATCACCGTGGAATTGAATAAAGGGTTCGGGTTCGAAGGTCCGTGAAGAGGTCCAGAGTTCGACAGAAATAATCTGAAGAAGACCGGAGGGGCACATCGAGTGAAACATATGCATATACACAATAAAGATGACGACAATAGTTCCGAATAATTACAAATTTAAAAAGATTATGCAAAGAATTAAAACATAGCTCAGCGGTAGAGCATCCGCCTAGGAATCTCGAGATTTCGGGATCAATTACCAGTCCCCGCCAACTCAGTGTAGGTAATCTCGTCTGTGCGGTAAAGCGGCGGACCCACCTCAGCACAAACAATCTCCCTGGTTTATTGCTAGCGAAAAGGGGACATACTCCCTCGCTGTTCGGTTGATACCGAACAATAAAGCCACTCCGTCAACTTTACTTACAAATAAATTAAATTTTTGGCCTTAATGTAACCCATAAGGAGTTGATATACCGTCAAAACAAATAAACCAGATACCAGGAATAATCAACAAAAATTTTATGTGTTGCTGTTTTTAAAAAAAACGGTGTTTAGTATTACGACATCAGTTGCGTGCACACACACACACATATTATATATATATATTATTATAATGGGAGATTGTGAGTTTTCTGTCTGTAACCGAAACTTATATGCCCTACTCAAGTCACAATTCTCTTAGTTATTGCCATCACATTCTCCATTGATTTTATTTTTATTTAACCTCAATTATTAATAAAAATTGTCCATACATTTATTAATACTGTTAACTATGTCTCCATATACAACATGCAATTATCTTTATATATACAACAAAATAGCGTTTAAACAGTGTGAACGGGAAGGCTAATTTGCATATTAATATTAAAAATCGAAATTTAATAAATTGTGCTTAGTATATTGATTTGCTAACTGTTTGGTTTTATTTTAATGAATATAAGCAAAAATCTCTTCAATGAATCTTAAAATGAAATCCATAACAAGATTAAAATAACTGTCATTTTATTCTACTTCCTCTTATAACTAAATACTTAAATTAGAAAAAATAACAATGAAAAGACGAGAGTGATGGAAGAGTAAGTTTCAGTTGTTCCATTTTTTATTATACTCCTCTGTTTCAAATCTTTTATTATACTCCCTCTGTTCAATCTTTTTATCTGCTATTCTTATTTAGTTTCATTAGCCTTTCTAATTTAATACAATATTTTATTACATTAAAACTTAAATACTTGCACCCGGAGGTGCATATAATTTGCTAGTATATATAATGCTAGTATATTATAATGCTGTTTACTCCCACGTTTGTTCCTAATTATTTTAATTAATTCGTTGCAGTTAACTCTGATGATCCTTGGGTGAAAAACGTTAATAATTTCTGTCTATAACTTTTACTAAATTCCCGCTTCTCTAATGTATTGAGAACTTTTATATTCTATATAACCACATTATTCTGTTATTATTTATCGACGGTCGAATTTGGGACTAATTATATTATACTTCCCCGGTAAGTCCCTCACTTATATATATATATATTAAAAGTTAAAGTAAGTAAAGTCCACGGGGCGGCCTAAAGTCGGTATCAGCAGTCAGCGAGAGAGTCTATCCCCTTTTCCAATAGTGCTAGACCAAGGAGATTGTTTTAGCATCTGAGGTTGGAGGCGCCACACCTACCATCAGCTCCTTACTTTACCGCACAGATCCCTGTGCTACTCATACGCTGAGTTTGGCGAGGACCGGTATCGAACTAGGAACCTTGTGGTTTCTAGCAACGGAACGCTCTACGACTGAGCAGTATTCAGGTAGCAGTTGAGAGAAAGAGAAGTTTTGAAAATTTTTAGAATAGGAAAAAGGAATTAATAATAATAATAATAAAAAGATTTCAGTAAGAAGTAAGACAGAATCATAGAACAAACATTTGATTTTTTCCTGTTATAAATCCATTGTACTGAATGAAGACAAAATAAGTTACAGACAAGACGTTCTCACCTGTGCTGGTAGGACATTAAATTTATCAGGTGGTGATGCTCCAGTCATTGATACGATGATACAAAGGTTAGTTTTAGCACTCGCGAACATATGGAAGGTGATTTTGTTTGACGGATATTAGATATCAGTGCAGCTGCTATGTATTCTCATTCCCACAAATTGATTTATATGCATGTTTTGTAACGAAAGAATTCACAGTGAGGCGCGTTGTGCAATGTTATTGTCGTAAAGAAATGGAATCGGTGACTCGATTTTCAGATCCTGTACAAGGCTGTTTGTGCTTTGCATCGATCTAATGCCCTTGTTATCCCTTCCCAGCTAGAGATAATAGACTGGATTCTTTAGCATTGTAGAAGAAGGAAAACTGAATTTAAACCAAGTTTACACAGAGATGGTCAATGTACATCTTTGCTGGCCGTGTTTACGTAGCGGCCTTTCTTCGCTACTCAAATCGCTGTATGTTAGTAGTCGTTGCGGGTATATATGGTCACGTAGCGAAAGTATATAGTAGTCGGCTACTACCGACTACTGGACTTCAATTAAACAACAGATACGTTATACAAAATAGGACCCTGCTTTATTTCTCTTCCAGTGTGTAGGTAGGTGAGGGCGTATAGCTTCACAATGAATATGCCGGTGGCTGGCGAAGACGGCGACGAGTGTTCACAGTGGAAAAATGGCCCGAGGGTTAACGGGAGACGACGTGATGCTATCGGCTGTTCGCTGGGGTCGTCTGTCTCGGCTCGAATCCTCTTGCCTTTATATTGACAACACGCCTACGCATCTTTATCTTTTGATCTGGTTTTTACATCCGCTAATATTGCATACGCATTTTTATCTTTTGATTTTGATAACGACATTTGTTATATATTTCTTTATCTTCTCCTGCTTCTTTGACCAGAAAGCCTCGCTTCCGTTTTCCCCTTTTTTTAAATATATATTTTTATATTTCTCTTTGTCTTTTTCCGGAAGCCCCGTCTTCCGGGCGAGGGACAATACAACAGCCGGCCCACACTAGCGTGCCCATGGGCTGACTTCCTCAGGAGAACGTCATTTATGAGTTTCATCTGCTTCTCCAGCAGTGTCCTGTGTGTCTTGTCCTCGCCCGGAAAGACGGGGCTTCCGGCAAAAAGACAAAGAGAAATATAAAAATATATATTAAAAAAGGGGAAAACGGAAGCGAGGCTTTCTTGGTCAAAGAAGCAGGAGAAGATAAAGAAAATATATAACAAATTGTCCGTTATCAAATCAAAAGATAAAAATTGCGTATGCATATAGCGGATGTAAAAACCAGATCAAAGATAAAGATGCTAGGCGTTGTGTCAATATAAAGGCAAGAGGGATTCGAGCGAGACAGACAGACCCAGCGAACAGCGATAGCATCACGTCGTCTTCCCGTTAACCCTCGGGCATTTCCACTTGTGAACCACTCGTCGCCGTCTTCGCCAGGCCACCGGCATATTCTTGTGAAGCTATAACGCCCCTCACCTACCTACACCACTTGAAGAGAAATAAAGCAGGGTCCTATTTTTTGTATATACGTAATCTGTTGTTTATTGAAGTCCAGTAGTCGGTAGTAGCCGACTTACTATATTTACTTTCGCTACGTGACCATATATACCCGCAACGACTACTAACATACACGATTTTAGAGTAGCGAAGAAGGCCGTACGTTAACACGGCCAGCAAAAGATGTACATTGACCATTCTCTGTGTAAAACTGGTTTAAATTCAGTTTTCCTTCTCCTACAATGCTTAAAGAATCCAGTCTATTATCTCTAGCTGGGAAGGGATAACAAGGCATTAGATCGATGCAAAGCACAAACAGCCTTGTACAGGATCTGAAATCGAGTCACCCGATTCCATTTCTTACGACAATTAACCATGTGCACAACGCGCCTCACTGTTGAATTCTTTCGTTACAACATGCATATAAATCAATTTGTTGGAAAGAATACATAGCAGCTGCACTGATATCTAATATCCGTCAACAAAATCAACCTTCCATATGTTCGCGAGTGCTAAAAACTAACCTTGTGATCATCGTCATTCATGACTGGAGCATCACCACCTGATGAAATTTAATGTCCTACCCAGCACAGGTGAAACGTCTTGTCTGTAACTTTATTTTGTCTTCATTCAGTACAATGGATTATAACAGGAAAAAATCAAATGTTTGTTCTATGATTCTGTCTTACTTCTTACTGAAATCTTTTTATTATTATATTATTAATTCCTTTTTCCATTTCTAAAAATTTTCAAACTTCTCTTTCTCTTCAACTGCTACCTGAATACTGCCTCAGTCGGTAGAGCTTCCGGCTAGAAACCACAAGGTTCCTAGTTCGATACCGGTCCTCGCCAACTCAGCGTATGAGTAGCACAGGGATCTTGTGCGGTAAAGTAAGGAGCTGATGGTAGGTGTGGCGCTCCACCTCAGATGCTAAAACAATCTCCTTGGTCTAGCACTATTGAAAAGGGGATAGACTCTCTCGCTGACTGGCTGATACCGACTTTAGGCCGCCCCGTGGACTTACTTACTTTACTTTATATATAATATATATAAAGTGAGGGACTTACCGGGAAATTAATATCAAGTTAGTCCCAATTTCGACCGTCGATAAATAATAAACAGAATAAGTGTGGTTATATAGAATATAAAAGTTCTCAATACATTAGGAAGAGCGGATTTAGTAAAAGTTATAGACAGAAAATTTATTAACGTTTCACCAAGGATCATCAGAGTAACATGCAACGAATTAATTAAAATAATTAGGAACAAACGTGGGAGTAAACAGCATTAATATATACTAGCATTATATATTACTAGCAAATATAGCACCTCCGGGTGCAAGTATTTAAGTTTTAATGTAATAAATATTGTATTAAAATTAGAAAGGCTAATGAAACTAAATAAGAATACAGATAAAAAGATTTGAAACAGAGGGAGTATAATAAAAGATTTGAAACAGAGGGAGTATAATAAAAAATGGAACAACTGAAACTTACTCTTCCATCACTCTCGTCTTTCATTGTTATTTTTTCTAATTTAAGTATTTAGTTATAAGAGGAAGTAAAGAATAAAATGACAGTTATTTTATCTTGTTAATGGATTTCATTTAAGATTCATTGAAGAGATTTTTGCTTATATTCATTAAAATAAAACCAAACAGTTAGAAAATCAATAATACTTAAGCACATATTTATTAAATTCGATTTTTTATATTAATATGCAAATTAGCCTTCCCGTTTCACACTGTAAACCGCTCATTTTGTTGTCTGTATATATAAATATAATTGCATGTTTGTCAGTATGGAGACATAGTTAACAGTATTAATAATGTTATGACAATTTTATAATAATTGAGGTTAAATAAAAATAAAATCATGGAGAATGTGATGGCAATAACTAAGAGAATTGTGACTTGAGTAGAATATAGTTTCGTTACAGACAGAAAAACTCACAATCTCCATTATAATTAATATATATATATATATATGTGTGTGTGTGTGCACGCAACTGATTGTCGTAATACTAAACACCCGTTTTTAAAAACAGCAACACATAAAAAATTTTTGGTTTGATTTATTCCTGGTATCTGGTTTATTTGTTTGACGGTATATCAACTCCTTATGGGTTAATTAAGGCCAAAATTTAATTTATTTGTAAGTAAAGTTGACGGAGTGGCTTATTGTCGTATCAACCGAACAGCGAGGGAGTATGTCCCCTTTTCGCTAGCAATAAACCAGGGAGATTGTTTGTGCTGAGGTGGGTCGCCGCCTTTACCGCACAGACGAGATTACCTACACTGAGTTGGCGGGACTGGTATTGATCCCGAAATCTCGAGATTCCTAGGCGGATGCTCTACCGACTGAGCTATGTTTAATCTTTGCATAATCTTTTAAAATTTGTATTATTCGGACTATTGTCGTCATCTTTATTGTTATATGCATAAATGTTTCACTCGATGTGCCCTCCGGTCTTCTTCAGATATTCTGTCGAAACTCTGGAACCTCTTCACGGACCTCTTCGAACCGAACCCTTTATTCAATCCCACGGTGATTAAACTATTCTCATTTCCGTAACTATGGCCGGGTACAAGTGTTAAGCTGTGTTGATTACTCTGTTACTATCGTCCTAGGCCATGATTGAAACCACAGTCTAGAGATAACAGTCACTTGGAACTGTATTAAATCAACATCTATATCCACTACGCCATCTGTCCAATTGCACATCGGCTGAAACGTTGATAACAATAAAGATGAGGACAATAGTTCGAATAATCAAAATAATACAAATGATCAAACCTCATCTAAAAAATTCAGAGAAATATTCTTTTAAATTGCACTGTGTTTCACTGCTCCCGGAACTGGAGCCTCACTACTGGATGCAATTTAATGTCATACCCAGGGAGGTGAAAATCTTGTCTGTAACTTTATTTTCTCTTCAATTAATACAATGGATCTATAATGAAAAAAAAATCAAATCTTTGTTCGGATAATTTTCTTTTCTAAGCTAGAATCGGTATTCAGATAGCAGTCGAGAAGAAAGAAAGTCTGAAAATTTGTAGAATAGGAAAAAGGAATTATGAAAATAGAATTTCTTTAAGAAATAAGAAATATTCTTTCTTATTTCTTAAAGAAATTCTATTTTTTTTTAATTCCTTTTTCTTATTCTACAAATTTTCAGACTTCTTTTCTTCTCGACTGCTATCTGAATACCGATTCTAACTAAGAAAAGAAAAAAAAACCTGCAAAATTAGGGTCAGCCAACTGGAAACTCGGAGTTTCACAGTATTTTGCCACACAGATTCGAAGAAGAAAAGCGAACCATTCCGGTTTATATATTCAGTTTGCATTTCCTAACTTGTAAACTTGTAGACTGACTGTCGCAGGATCTCCCCCAAATAATTCAATGAACGGCAAGAATATGGCCACGAATATGAAATTAGTTTTAGTGGTGAATAGGGGAAAAGACCGTTTTAGAAAAGTATGTGACGTGGGTTTTAAAATCGAGCTCAAGCGTTTCTGGCCGGCACCGAGATGCTTGTTGACCCGTCTTCCCTTACCCCACGTTCCCAGCCTCCTTCCTAACAACGGGCACCGCCTCGCCTTTTAGTGCCGTGCATTTTATTGGGGTGGGAGGGAGAGATGGGGGTGTGCTTAAAAGGGAAGAAAAGAGTGAAGAAACTGATTGCGGGTGCCGATGTAAAAAAAAAAGTAACAAAGAAGAAGGAAAAAAAAAGATTTAAGTATGGAGGATTGGACTTGACTCATGTCATTTGAAATTCAAGCTGGCACCGAACATATTGCCGAACAATTATCAGCCAGCCTGACTTTTTTTCGGGAAGGTAATTTGCGACAAGAGAAAAGAAAAAAAAAGTTGCCAAAATTGAATTTTTTTTTCCTTCTCTTTTTTTTATTCTTTTTCTTTTTTTTTTTTTTCTTTTTTTTTGCATCGGTTTAGACTGAAGAGAAATATTTTAAAGTTGCATAATGTCTTGAAAATATTGAGAATTTATAGATTTTAATCTTTATTAAGATTTTACCATTTTTTTTTTTTACTTTCTTTATTTTAGTTTGTTTTTTTTTTCATTGTTATAAATATTCTCTTTATTTCGCTATAGGAATTTTAACAGATTTATTTTTGTAGCCAACATTTTATCGAGCATTCTAACAAAGTTATTAGGGAGAAAAATATACTAAACTAGACTTATATCGCTGCGTTTTCACCTGGGGTTTTTTTTTGTGTGTGTTTTTTTTTGGGGGGGGGGGTTTATGCCTCGTTACCGTGTAGCTATGTCAAGAAATTCTAGTCACTTGGATTTGAATCAGACTAATTAAATGTTATTGCCAATTTTTGTATGTATAACTGTTATAAAAGCGTTTCGAATAAAACCGTTCACAAACGTGACTATTAACGTCAAAATATGGGTTGCAATAAGTATCCATACAATGTTTAAGAATTTTACGTTTCTAAGATTTAAAGTTAAGCTAGCAGGACCTGTGGATATATGATAAGTTAATTATTACAATGTTTGGTATGTTTACTTAAGAGCTATATCAAAATAGTTAAATATCTAAAGAGTATAATAATCTTGATTTAACTCTCTCACTCTTTCTTTCTTTCTTTCTTTCTTTCCTTTCATCCATGTTCAACTGAAGCAGAATAGCGTTATCGCTTCCACGCACTCACCCCCTCTCTATCTATCCCTACTTTATTTATTCATTTATTATGTTTTTGTCTGTGTAGCATCAACTTTTTCCCTTTTTTTCTTTATAATAAAAAAAGAAGAGTTCATTATTTAGCAGAGGTGACGACACTCATATGAAATAAGAATTCGGCGAATAACCAACACCAGATAATCAGGATTTACATTTTTGCATTTCATCTAGGACGGTCTCGTTTTTAACTAGAGGCTGTTGCAAGATGATAGCGATTTTAAGTAACAAGAGCATTAATATATTATAGATCAACCCCTTCATATTGTTTTACGGCCAAGCCACTCTGAAATCATCGATTCCTGCCAAATTACCGAAGTAAAGCAGTGATGTGTCTGTTCAATATTTAGATTGGTGACTGTTTTCCGTGCGCAATTTTGGGGAGGTGTGCCAGACTAAGCAAAGCTTAGTAAATAATTTCAACCTCTTCATCGTGGGTGTATGTAGCAGAAGCGTAATGGTTGCCAGCAAAGCTAATACGTATCACACAGACATACCACTTCTTCCTTGCATTCAACATTATTCATCTCCCCTCTCTCACTCTCTCTCTCTCTCTCTCTCTATATATATATATATAATATATATATATATATATATATAAAAACACATAAACACCCGCGTACACACACACACACACACACACACACACACAGATATATGTATGTGTATAGATATATATATTGCTGGATTGCCCTGGGCTAGTAATAGTGATGTTGAAGCCCCTAGGCCATGCCTGACTCCAGTACTTTTATCTAATGAAATCTATGCAGGAGGCATTACTCTACTGGTGTTTTCAAGTTAATAGTTTGTATTCATATTAAAGAAAGTTGTCTAAAGATATATGTAAGTGTTTCCATGAAATGCTAATTTTCTGTATTGTAATATTAGTGAAACCATATATTAAAAAAATAAGTTGTTCATTCATTTTAAACTGACCCTCACCAAAGCTTTCTTTGACTGGCAACTTATATCTTATTATAATGGAGATTGTGTGTTTGTCTGTCTGAAGCCGAAACTAAATCACTACTCAAGTCACAATTCCCTTAGTTATTGACGTCACATTCACCATGAATTTATTTTTATTTAAACCTCAGTTATTGATAAAATTGTTATACCTTATTAATACTTTTGACTTTATCTACATTCTAATAACATGCAATTGTATTTATATATGCAACAAAATAGCGGGTTACAGTGTGAACAGGAAAGCTAATTTGCATATTGATATTAAAAGTTTAATTTTATTAAATATGCGCTGGGTATTATTGATTTCTAATTGTTTGTTTTTTTCTTATTGAATATGAGCAAAAAACTCGGGGATAAATCTTAAAAGAAATCCTTTAATATAAAGAAATAACAGTAATTTTATTCTTTACTTTCTAATTTAACTAAATAGTTAAATTAGGAAAATTCAGCAATAAAAGGAGGGAGTGATGAAAAATGATGGAAGACTTAGTTTCAAAGTTGTTCTATTCTTCGATTATACCCCCTCTGTTTCAAATCATTTTATTTGGATTTTTATTTAGTTTCAAAAGTATTTCAAATTTAACATATTTCATTACATTAAAATTCAAATACTTGCACCCGGAGGGTGCATATATTTACTAGTATAAATAACACTGATGCCAGTTCCTATATTCGCTTATTATTCATACAAAATGAAGGCACATCAAATTGATTGTCTGTTTCTCACACGTTTGTTAGATTAATAGGCCAAATATATATCTACCAACCCCTCCGCACGAGCAGGATGCGACACAAGGTCAATTTCTTAAGCGGAGTTCAACAGGTTTGAATTCAGAGTTTTCCTTCTCCTAGACCGGTTGCCTAACCAAGGTTAAAGAGCCCAGTCTGACTTACTATTTGCCCATAGCTGGAGGGAGAGTAGGATTCATACCTTTCCCAAGGGTATTAGCGCTAAGTGAAATGCAATTACCACGTCCAGGATTTGAACTCGGAGCGACGAGTCCATTTCCCACGACTTTAACCATTACACTACGCGCTTCTTTTTTTTAATAGGCCAAATAAGTCAGCATAAAAGAGTTGATGCTTGAATGAGACTAGCGCATGACACAATTCAAGTACGAAATACTGTTGTTCCTAGAGTACAGTATAGCCACATTACTAATATTGTAGCAAAAAGTTTTGTTGCATAAAAATTCTGTTCACATATATATATAGGGCTGTGTCCTTTATCTCTTTGCCTAGCAACTTTCTCCATCCCCATGGCTGTACCAAATTCCATTCAACTGATTCCCTATTGCAAAAGGATTAAGTGCCAGTCTCAGGGTTGGTTTACAGACAAAACAAAAATGGTAGAAGTGTTCACATAGTGATTTTTCAGTGTAAACAAGTGACACGTGTGATAGAATCGCAGTGGTGGGAGAGGAGCTTAAGATAAGTAAAGAGGTAAGAAACACACACACACACACATACACACACACACACACACACACACACATATATATATATATATATATATATATTATATATATATATATATATTACCAACCCCTCCGCACGAGCAGGATGCGACACAAGGTCAATTTCTTAAGCGGAGTTCAGCACCTAAAAAATGCACAATGTTTCCTTTCGATACACACACTTACAGCGTCCCATACTCACGCCATAAAATAGAATATTTGATGTCATACTTCAAAATCGTCTCCTTTTTCAAACCTCAAAAATTTGTAAACAGACTGAATGACAAGGACTACCACTCGCTTTTCTCGTTATTCTGTGATAAATAATTTCTCATCACCTCCACATACCAACAAATGCCCTGAAGATGATCTAATTAATAGATCGAAACACTGCAGCGTCGGCCAATAAACTCACCACTTAACCCATTTAAACCTGTGTTTTTTCATTTTTCTTAATATACTACACACACACACACACACACACACACACACATATATATATATATATATATATATATATATATATATATATATATATATATGAGAAGTAAATACACAAGCGATGTGTTTTTGATATGGCTTTGTTTTAGCCGACAATTTTTGGGAGAATATGTGCTTAATTGAAGTCGTACCTAATTTTTAAAGTTAATTAATTAATAATTAATTAATTAGGCAGGCATACCTATTTAAATGTAAGGCTAAACAAATCGAGAAAAATCAATTGTTTAGCCTTACATTTAAATAGGTATGGCCGCCTAATTAATTAATTATTAATTAATTAACTTTAAAAATTAGGTACGACTTCAATTAAGCACATATTCTCCCCCCCCCAAAAAAAAAAAGATATATATATATATATATATATATGCTTGTGCGTGAGCGCGTTTGCACGCGTATGTATTTACCCTACCCCTCCATCATAGAAAGGATGTGACACAGGGTCAAGTTGACTTGAATTTCAAGTTTTCCTTCTCCTAGATTGGTTTTCAGTGATAGTTTTCAAGTCAGATGCAAGACGATCTCTCTACATCAAAATCAACATGTATAACACCCGTGAGACCAAGTTATTCATTTTTCTACCAACATATACATATTTATCAACCACTCCGTACGAGCAGGATGTGACATGGTCACATTCTTAAACGCAATTTAATAGGTTTGAAGTGAAAGTTTTCCTTCTCCTAAACTGGTTATCTAGCAAAGGTTAAGGTGTCTAGTCTGTCCTAGTATTTACGCATAGCTGAAGAGAGAGTAGGTGAGTGATACATTTGCCCAAGAGTATTAACGCTATGTGAAATGCAAACAGCCTCGTCTAGGATTTGAACTCGGGTCGATGAGTCCATTTCCTACGAATCTAAACATTATACCATGCACCTCCACTTACCTACCTACGTGCCTATTTACCTGCCAATTAAACATTCATTTTATTGCTTATCTCATTGTTTGCTTTTGTTTATCTGGGGGGGGGGGTTTTGGGGGGCGGGGTCTGTTTGTTTTTTGTGTGTATTTTCTTGTTTTTTTTTCTGATTTTTATTTCGTTGTTTTTGTTTTTTGTTTTTTTTTTTGGGGGTGTAATTCCCTTTGATGTTGTTTTTCCCCGGTGAGTCTGGTAGAATTCCGTGTGCAAAAATCTGGTTTGGTTAAAAACTGCAACTTATTGAAAAGCGAGAGAGAGATAACTTTAACAAGTTTAATGATGTTAAGGATGACGTTTCAACTGATATGAAATTGAAAACTGAAAAATAGAAAACCTTTCCGCAGAAATAATTGAGTTTAAAGGAAGGAAAATATTTCCCTCTTAAATTGGAATGATGTGGGTGATTTTCCAGCGAAAAGAAAATAATGAAAGCATGAAGTTTGTGGATATAAAGATTAAGAAGAAAGGAATTAATTAAATTAAGAAATAAAGAAATAAAGATTATCTTAAAGGAGGAAAGAAAGACCCACAAAAAACTGGAATTAGGAGAGAAATGATGAATTAAAGAAAGAAAGAAAGAAAGAATTAAAAAAGATTGAAAGAAAATATGAAAGAATGAAAAAAAAAGTAAGATGATCCAAAGAAAAAGAGAAAGAAAACACGAACAAAAGAAATTAAGAAAGAAAGGAATGATGAGCACAAAAAAGAAAGAAAGAATGAAGTTTGGTTTGGTTTGTCTTGATTTGCTTTAGTTAGGCTTAATTAACGGTATATCAAGCCTTGCTGGGTTATTTAATACCAACATTGGATTCATTTGCATATTTCGATTATAATCATAAACTTTTCATTTTTCACTGTTCTGTTTTTAGTTGCACTTTTTTTGTCAATAATAATAATCATTGTTTGCATACAATTATTTGGTATGAAATATTCCTATCTAATATTAATGATTTATAAACAATCATATAACTTTAACTTACTATTCCTATTCAACAAGAGCAATCATTTGTTTGCCTACAGTTATATAATTTCAAGCATTCCCTTTCATTTGCAAACAGATCTATTTGACACATAGATGGGACACTAACATGTATTACCACTCCAAGTCAGAGTAGGCGAGGGAAGGAAGACTGGCAAATGTAGGAGAACTACTGAAACGGTCAAGAGTTGATGAATGAAAAATATACAAGACGAAGAAATAAAAGAACGATGATGATGAAGAAGGGGAACGATGATGATGATGATGATGATGATGATGAAGAGAAACGATGATGATGATGATGAAGAAGAAGAACTTGATGACGATGATGAATAAGAACGATGATAATGAAGAAGTTGATGATGATGATGATGAAGAAGAAGTTGATGATGATGATGATGATGATGATGATGATGATGATGATGATGATGATGAAGTAGAAATTGATGAAGAAGAAGAAATTGATGATGATGATGATGATGATGATGATGAAGTAGAAATTGATGAAGAAGAAGAAGAAATTGATGATGATGATGAAGTAGAAATTGATGAAGAAGAAGAAGAAATTGATGATGATGATGAAGAAGAAATTGATGATGATGATGAAGAAGAAATTGATGAAGAAGAAGAAGAAATTGATGATGAATGAAGAAGAAATTGATGAAAAAGAAGAAGAAGAAATTGATGATGATGAAGAAGAAATTGATGATGAAGAAGAAGAAATTGATGAAAAAGAAGAAGAAATTGATGATGATGATGAAGAAGAAATTGATGAAGAAGAAGAAGAAATTGATGATGAAGAAGAAGAAATTGATGAAGAAGAAGAAATTGATGATGGTGAAGAAAAATGATAATAACAACAACAAAAAGGGATGAATATTGCGACCACCTATTATAAATCTGAGTTCTGACGACAAATTACTAAAAAAGACTGTGGCTAGTGTTATAGTTATCTGATCGATTCTAGTATTGTCCGATGTGAGGAATTGAAATTGGGCGTGACCAAAGTCAGATAAAAAGAATGTGGATTGTATTTTATGTTGGTTTTGACACTTATCCTTTTTCTTATGACGCTATTTCAGACTTAATTCATGTTAACTCTGCTTAGAAGTGTCTCCCTCTGACAACAACTTTATCACTTAAACCTCAATTTTGTATGCATGGCCGCGACAACGAGCGAAAATTTCATTCTAAATATTGACACGTTTATGGACCTGAAGACATCTATATGTTTGTAGGTATATTAAGGTGGATGCATGTTGAAAGGTCGTGTAACACTTATCAACAAAAGGTGTGCAAGACGAGATATACAATGACTAGCAGGACCTGTGAATATACCAAAGTATGAGAATTCAATTATTACAACGTTTGATATGTTTACTTAAGAACTATTGCAAATACTTCAATATGTAAAACGTATAATAATCTTGTTTTAAGTCTCTCTCTCTCTCTCTCTCTCTCTCTCTCTCTCTCTCTCTCTCTCTCTCTCTCTCTCTCTCTCTCTCTCTCTCTCTGGTATGCATGTGCGTGTTCGAACAGAACAGCTCGACAAAAGAATGCTAGAAAGAGGGGCTTGACGAATGCTAACGGCAGTATTCTCTTAAGAGGGCCACGAATATAAGGTTGTCAGTGCCAGTGCTTACCTCGAAGGCATGATACTCTTCAATACCTTCTCGACAAGTCGAACGCAAGGGTACGAAAGTTCATTATGTTCGATTGAAACAGGTTAGCGTTATCGCTATCACTTCCACGCGCTCACACCCTATTTCTATATTTCCCCTCACTCTCTTACTTTCTTTCTTTCTTTCTTTCGTATGTTTTTTGTGTAGCATGTCCTTTTTCTTTCCTTTCTTTATAATAAAAACGGAATGGTCCATTATTTAGTGGAGGTGACGACACTCATAAGAAATAAGAATTCGACAGATTAGCAACACAAGATAATCAGGATTTATATTTTTGTATTTCATCATGGACGCTCTGGACGGTCTGATCTTTAACCATGGGATGTGGCAAGATGATAACGGTCATACGTTTAAGGAACGCGAGTATTAATATATGGATATTAAAAACCTTCAGCTAGTTTACTACATGAACAATCAATTCAAACACTGATGAATCATTTTTAGAATAAAAATGGGATAACTTTAATTCCTGTCGTTGCAGAAGTCAATCCCTCATGCAGCATCTGCCCCCTTTTCTAAAAGGGCTGGAGGGGTCAAGTTCATTGCCTGATGATCGAGACCTCTTTTAAGGGAAGAATGCTTATGGAGACCAACAATTTTTTGGTCTTTTGTTGTTCGTCCATACGTCCTAAAAATTGACCTTTGGGTACATCCTTGCCCGTGGTGGAGGGGTAAGGTAAATTGCTGGAATATCTGTTGTGTAAGATTTACGCCAAAATCCCACTCTAATTTATGAAATTTCCCAACATCGGCAACATCTGGTAAAAATTGGCCAACGTGAAACGTATATGGAACGCATGTAAGATCGTCATCAGCTGACATCGAATCAATTGCAAATTGGACTTTCTGGCAGGAGGAGATCTAATGATACTACACTCTTTTCTACCAAGGAACACTACGGACTAGGATTAGAAGGATTAACCAACTGAACACAAACTTAATACCGAACTGAATTTACTAAACAGAACTAAACGACTAAAACGGTGACCAAAATTTTAACATAAATACTTAGTCATTTTTCATTTGCACATTTTAAAAACTTATGCAAATTGAAGTTAACTCTGATTTTATTTTTTCCCTATCAGTTTGTCAATCGATTCAGAGTTCAGTATTTTAATGATGAAGATTTACTTGTTAAAAAGGCAACAAAACACTTTCGTTTCATTTAAGGCTTTTTAAAAATGTTCGATATTATGTTGTTTTTTTTTTTTGTCACTTCTTTTAAAATTGTTAGTCATTTTACTTTTATCTGATGAATATATCTTTAGCCGTCAAATTTAAGTCATTCTTCTTCAGCTTTTAGTGTCATTTTATTGGTTGGTTGGTTGGTTGGTTGGTTGGTTGGACTTTACGGCATTTCAACTCTTGGGTTATTCTAGGCCCAAGATTTTTTTTGGTTTTATTTATCCTTGTTGGATATTCAATTTTTTAAAACACATTTTAAGACTCATTTTTTGATTTATTTAAACTATGACACCCTAACAGGTAATAACAAAATGAACGTGGGAGTAATGGCAATGAAGGAGTACTCCACTCTCCAAAGCCTCAGAATTGAAACCTCACCACTTGATGCGGTTTACCTAGAATACTACTTTATTGGGGAGTATCAATTCTTCAGAAAGTCAATTAGATTTACAACAGGCTTGACCAGGGACCATAGTGAATAATGTCCCTTGCCAAGCTGGCGTGGATTGTTAGGTCCACCAATTAGAAGCCTGCATCCGACATATATAGAAACAGTGTGCTCTTGCCCCCTTTTCTTCGATTTCAAGTCACGATTCAAAGTCAGGTCACGACTCGAAAGAAAGGACAAAGGCAACTATTGTATGGGAACCTTCTTCGAGAGAGCAACAACTTTTAATAGCAATTGAGAGCGGTCATATTGTTAAAGGAGACATATTGTTCCGGTAGCGGCCATTTGCAATTATATCCAAGGAAGAAAGCAGCTTCATAGAACATTTGCTTCCAGGATGCATAAAGCTAATAACATCCCAACACATCTGACGTTGGGATACAATATCAATCAACCCATTGTTGATTGCTAGTCCACTGAGTATGAGTAAGCAAGCAAGCAAAAATTCTTTAACGCAATACATATACATGCAACTCAAAATGCACATGCTCATGCATATACATATATTTACCAACCCCTCCGCACGAGCAGGATGTGACACAAGGTCAATTTATTAAGCGGAGTTCAACAGGTTTGAATTCCAAGTTTTCCTTCTCCTAGACAGGTTGCCTAACCAAGGTTAAAGAGCCCAGTCTACCCTGCTATTTATCCATAGCTGGAGGGAGAGTATGATTCATACCTTTCCCAAGAGTATTAGCACTAAGTGAAATGCAATTACCATGTTACTCACGCATATATACACACACGGAGATGTCGAAAACGGGATTCCAAATGATAAGTTACAAGATAGGTACTCAGCACTTAAAAGATGAGTGTCATATAATATTCAAGCTTCTATCCTTCTCTACAACTTTGACTAAGTACAAAGCTAAGTTTAGTAAATATTAAAATATTTGTAAATCGCAATACTTGATATCTGTTTTACACTCATACCTTATAATTCCACAAATTTTACGGACTAGTATCCTTATCTTTCTTATTTTCATGTATCTTTTCGGTCGACAACTTGTAAACGCTTCTTGTACTTGAGAAATCACTTCATACTTTTTTTTTACTTTTTTGTCTATATTTCAAATCTCCATTAAGTTGGTTGGTTGGTTGGTTGGTTTTACGGCATGTCGAGCCTTTTTGGGTTGTTTTATGCCGAAGACAGTTTGTTTTATTCATTTTTGATGAGTATTCAAAAAGGTTTTTTTCAAACCCGTTTTTAAACTCATTTTCCAGCTCATATACGATAAAAAGAGTTAGGGATTTGCCATAAGGGCAATAGAGTTGGGACGATCATATAAGTGCTAAAGCTTGACGTGACCAGCCGATTGATCAGAGGGGGTCTCTCCGACCGCCCGTCTGGCCTAAGTAAGGGCTAAAGTGGGGTGTTTCAAGTCATGTAGCCACCAGGATTCCGACCTTAAGCATCATATGTCACCACTCACGGCCAACAGGTGGCTTTATTGAGAAGGTGGGATCTTATACATTTGTAGAGGTGTAATCAGCGTATTCTACATCCCCAGCCGACACGTTCGGCCGAAATGTTGAGTATATAACAATGAAGATGAGGATATTAATCCGAATAATACAAATAATACAAAGCTGATAATGTTACTGAACTTCAAAAAGTCAGATTTTTATTTTTAAGTCAAGGAGAATGTACAGTCTACAAAACAGCAACCAGTCAGACCTAGATAACAACAATGATAGTTTTGCTTATCAGACGCAGTATAAAATCATACCAAGGATGTCTGCTTTGAGGAGAGGGGGATACAGTTAGCATATTCTAAGTCTCACTGTTCAAGAGACTATAACAGTTAGTTTTGTCGTCGATATCCTAATTTATATATATATACATATTGTGGGAGATTATGTGCTTAATTAAAGTCATACCTAATTTGTTAATTAATTAATTATAATTAAATGAATTAGGCGTGCATATCGGTTTAAATGTGAAGCGTAAACAAATCGAGAAAAAGTCGATCTCTGTATGTACATTTCAGCCAATTAGGCCTCATCAGCAGAGCTATAGACAGGGCAGTGCTTTGTCAGCCTGACAGGTAGGGTTCGAATTACGCACAAAGCACTGCCCTGTCTATAGCTCTGCTGATGAGGCCTAATAGGCTGAAATGTACATACAGAGATCGACTTTTTCTTGATTGGTTTACGCTTTACATTTAAACCGATATGCACGTCTAATTCATTTAATTATAATTAATTAATTAACAAATTAGGTATGACTTTAATTAAGCACATAATCTCCCAAAAATTGTCGGCCTTCGCCATTTCAAACACATTGTTTGTCCACTTCATATATATATATATATATATATATATATAATATATATATATGTGTGTGTGTGTGTGTGTGTGTGTGTGTGTGTGTGTGTTACATACAAGGTGTGTCCAAAAATATCGAGATGTTCGGTACTTTGGCACACCTTGTATTCTGAAAAAATAACGTTCCATTCATTCTTCATTTATATCTTGGTAAATACAGCTTCAATCTCTCAATACTTTTTGACACACCTTGTATATATATATATATATATATATATATATATAATTTGTCAAGCACCACTCCCACGACTTAAGGTTACTTGCGGCTACTGAAGCCCCTCCCGCTTTGAAAACCACGTGCGTATTTCTCTAGGCGCATTTATTATAGCGTTAACGACCATTACGCGTTACAAAAGTTTCGGATAACGGAATGAAAAATTGGAGTAAAACCGGAAAGTTCTGAAATAAAAACAAGGGCTTGAAATTCTCCTGTCGAATCAAGACTCTTTTTTTTTGTATTTGGAAATCAATCGATAATTTATCCACTAAATAAAATTGTCCAGTTCAATGATTTTCATTCGTCTTCACATGAAACATCCGTATCAGATGGTTTTTGTCACGCAACTAAAAGAACAGCAGCAATAACAATCAATCAATCAATCAATCAATATATATTATATATATATATATATATATATATATATATATATATATATATATTATGTTAATACTCGTGTTCCTTAATTGCACGACCGTTATCATTTTACAACACCCTCTGGTTAAAAATGAGACCGTCCACATCGTCCAAGATAAAATACAAAAATGTAAATGCTGATTATCTGGTGCTAATTATGTTGCTAATCTGCCGAATTCTTATTTCTTATGGGTGTTGCCACCTCAGCTATATAATTGATCATTCCGTTTTTATTATGAAGGAAGAAAGGGAAGGGACATGCTACACAGAAAAAATATAAGAAAGAAATATATATATGTATATATGTATTACCCTTGATAGAAATTAGTAAATATATACTAAATATTTGTTTGTATAAGCTTCTGCTAATATATATATATATATATATATATATATTATATATATATATATAAAGTGAAAAAATGGAAGTGAATCCGACAATTATGTTGAAAGATAAATGGAAAGAAAATGTTATATGGATAAAATTATTTATTGAGATGCAGACACGTGTTTCGACCAAGAGTTTATCCTTGTATACATTGTATTCTATTTAGTATCATTTTAAATACAAAATAAAATAATAATAATAATAATAATAATAATAATAATAATAATAATAATAATAATAATAATAATAATAATAATAATAGAGAAACATAAAATTTAAGTATGCAAGAAAGCGATCTTCTTCGGGGCAAGATACACTGTATACAAGGACAAAATCTTAAAAGATAAATGGAAAAAAATGTTGTATGGATGAAAATTATTTATTGAAATGCCGACAAGTGTTTCAACCAAAATGTTGTCCTTGTATATAGTGTATCTTGCCCCGAAGAAAATCGCTTTTTTGCATACTTAAATTGTATGTTTCTCTATTATTATTATTATTTTATTTTGTATTTAAAATTATACTAAATAGAATACAATGTATACAAGTACAAACTCTTGGTCGAAACACGTGTCGGTATCTCAGTAAATAATTTTATCCATATAAAATTTTCTTTCCATTTATCTTTCAACATATATATATATATATATATATATATATATATAATATATATATATATATATAATTTGATGTCTTACCATCGAACGTCACTATTTTATCTCGCCATCTTCTGTCACGTTTTTCTTCCTGCAACGCTTATTTTGGACACAGTTCTTCTAATCTTTTACATCTTTTGTTATTCTCACTTTTCGGTGTTTCGCGCCAACTTCAAGATTTAATGTTTAATAATTTCAATATCTCTTACCTTTATCTTTTCTCTAACTCATATTGATCTTTGTTTTTATCTCTTTGATTTTTTTCCTAATTATCACCTTTTTCTATTGATCTATGTGTGACTAAAAGATTTTGTCTTAGTGATTACATTATTGCTATTAAGGTACCAACTATTAGTGGAAACATTCCAACTGGCCACTATAGTCTTTTTTTTTTATTTATAAAGAAAAAATGTTTCTTTCCTGGCCATCTTACGTATCTTCTATTACCACCTAAATATTTATACACCGTCCATATATATATATATATATATATATATATATAATATATATATATATATATATATAGGGGAATTTCGTTGTGTAGCAAGGAAATAAATTTCTCAATTATAGGTGTAAGGGCCATAGCTATTTATTTATAAAATATTATACAAATATTTATGTATTTATTTCTGTAGTATTCTCCCCCCCTTCTCTTTCTCTCTCTCTCTCTCTCTTTCTCTCTTCTCTCTCTCTCTCTCTCTCTCTCTATATATATATATATATATATATATATATAATATATATATATATATATAACAAACTACGGGAGTGAATGAATGAGCTCTGATGATGATTTTGTAAAATCGAAATATTGATCAGTATCAGCTATGATTATATTATAAATTGTTTTCTTCTTTAACAGCATTGTGTGATGTTTTCATTCCACCTTTTCTTACTCATATATATATATATATATATATATATAATGTGCATTTGGGCAGAATTCTTTCATTTATACATGTAGAATTAAACAAAAGGCACATCTCCTGTTTAATAATTTTATTTTTGATCTTTTCTAATTGTCTGGCCAACTTTCCAATGTTTGGGTGGAATTGGTGGACAAGTCAATCAACGTTCCCGAGTACCTTCGGCACTTCGAAGTGCCATCATCAGGGGTGATGTATTCCAGTTTTTTTTTTAATTATATTAATGTGCAGGCTGGAAGGAGAATATAATTTTTTTTAAAAACTGGAATACATCACCTCTGATGATGGCATTTCGAAGTGCCAAAGGTACTCGGGAACTGAACTTTGGTGGACTTGTCCACCAATTCCACCCAAACATTGGAAAGTTGGCCAGACAATTAGAAAAGATCAAAAATAAAATTATTAAACAGATGTGCCTTTTGTTTAATTCTGCATGTATATATATATATATATATATATATATATATATGTGTGTGTGTGTGTGTGTTCATGCTATGTATATATTTGGGTGTGTATATGTGTAATTGTATACATATCAAAGGTGAGAGAGGGAGATAGAGAGAGATAGGTTTAGTTAATATCTAAACTCAGACTTGTCTGCCAAAAACCCATGGTAGGAAAATTATCAAAGTCTTGCGAGACTGTCGCTGCAGTTTGTAGCACCGTACTAGGTCTTCTGTGTGGCATTTGTTTCTTCATATTCTATGTGCATGTATTGTGGCTTGAATGTGTAAGAGAGTGTTTTAGTGTCTAATCATCTTTAATAGTATATATATATACATATATATATATATGTGTGTGTGTGTGTGTGTGTGTGTGTGTGTGTGTGTGTGTGCATGAATACATGCGCGTGTTTGTTTCTAGTCATTAATTCTGTCTAGTTTCCAACCAGTGATGAAGTTCATGTCTCAAAGGAGATGGGAAATGGCGGTTACCAACGAAACTATTTGGCACTTGGAGGATCTCGGCACCGTTGGCGATTGGCTCGCGTCGCCGCTGTGAACGATGGCAAGCTCAGTTCGGGGACGTTGAAATAGAAAGTTCATAAATCTGCCGTTTCACCGTTGCGCAAAGCTGTCAGTGTGAAGCCTCCTCCCCAAGGAGGACAACGTTGAAAGACCAAACGACAGGGAATCAAGAAAACAAATAACAGAAAAAGAAGGAAGTGTTTGCAAGAAAGAGACGGAGAATATATGGTAAGAAATCGACAAAAAACAGAGAGAGAGAGAGAAAAAAAGAGAGAGAGAGAGAGAGAGTTGTGAGACAGAGAAAAGAAAAAGAAACAAAAATATGAGATAGAATTTAGATTTAGAGGAAATAAAGATAACATTGGAAAGAGAGAGAAAGATTAGAAGAGGAAACTAGACAACTACAAAAAAGTGAATTTCAAAAATAACATAAAAATAAAGATAAAGATTTGATGAAAGAGACGGATAATAAAAAAAATAGAGAAAGTTATAAGACAGAAATAAAAAGAAACGGAAACGAAAATGTGTGATAGAATTTAGATTTAGAAGAAACAAATATAATATTGGAAAGAAAGAAAAAGATCTGAAGAAGAGAAAACTAGAGAACAACCACAACAACAAAAAAGATGCAGTGAATGCTAAAATATGGCGTCTATAAAAAGGAATAGGAAAATAAATTGAACAGGAAAATATTATTTGTCTGTATTTTTTAGATGAGGCTTAATGTAAATAATTTTGATGTTTCAGACTGTTGTCCTCATCTTTATTGTGGTATGGATAAATACAACGTTCGGGTTGTTGTATCATCAGGTGTTCTTTATTTATCTTAAACTAAATTCGTCATCAGACTGAGTTCAAGCTCGGTTTCGGAGCTTTAATAGGAGCACCCTAAATTAGTGGTAACGATATTGAAGCTCCGAAACCACGCTTGGATTCAGGATTATCGTCCCTATGATGCCAACCCTTGTTGGGTTATTATATGCCGAAGACGTTGTTTTATTCATTCTTGAAGGGTACTCAATTTTTTAATTCAATTTTTTAAGGACTGATTTTTTTCTATTTAAACCATAGATGGGGCCTTAACAGGTACTTGGTTCAGAGTGGACCTAAGAGTATTGGCAAAGAAGGTGTACTCCACATTCCCCAGAGCTGTAAATTTTGAACTTCACCATTAGATGCAGTTTAATGTCATACCTAGAACACTGAAGAATAATGTACTGGTTGGCTGGTTACGGCATGTTGGGTCCTTTTATGTCAAAGTCACTAGTAATAATAATAATAGCTCTTTTAATGAATTTTTATCTTTAGATGAAGTATTGTCATTAGAATTATAAGCATTGTTAATTTTCGCTGTTGTGTTCTTTCATCTTTTAATTTTAAATAATTGTTTTAATGAACGTAAACCTGATCATTATTCTATGACATCCTCAAATTTCAGATTATAAATAAAGAATAATGTACTGGTTCTTTTTGTAATGAATATTCATACCTTCATTTCAGATATATAGACCATTAACGGAACCTACACGACCCACTATTTTATATATATATATATATATATATATATATATATATATATATATATATATATATATATATAGTTATAGTTATAGTTATAGTCATTTACTATGCTTAGAAGAGTAGATGTATGTGGTGCCCAGTCATGTGTGTGCGCGTGTCTGTATGTGTCTGTGTCTGGACTCTCTCTGTCATGTAATTAATATATTTTATAGTAACACTTAACTGTTTTTAACCGATTCGTGTACATTTCCCGTTGACAGAACTGTCAATAAACATTATCTAGAAAAATAAAATAACGACATAAATTTATTTTAGTTATCTTTTGTTCCGGTTCCACTGTGTCTGTCTTAGAATATTTGATTATTGAATCGTTTTTAGAAGCATATAACCAGTGTAGACAGGTGCCTTAGCTAGTTTATGGGTATTTTATTTCTGGTATGTTCGTGTACTTGTGCAGTATTTATACTACGTATTTTTTTCCAAAATGGTATGAACAAATTTTCGACTTACCTATGATATATATGTATGTATGCATGTATGTATGTATTAGTTGTTTGTTTTTTATCATTCATCTGTGCATTCATGTATTAAAATATAGATATAGGTACATACTTACATATGTATATTCATGTAGCAAACATATAAGAAGAAAGATGTCAGAGGTATAGTGAAATATTTTTCTCTTAGAAAGATAGATATGTACAGTAATTTTTCATAGATATATGTACTAACTACATAGATATATTGATTGGTTGATAGATATGTACATACAGATTTTTATATATATATATATATATATATATATACGGACATCTGCTTAAGACATATATACGATTCTGGTTTTCTCTTCCTTTGGTTCCGCCCACCATCCCTTCCCTCTCTATATATATATATATAATATATATATATTATATAGTGAGAAAGAGAAAGGGAGAGATAGAGAGAGAGGGCGAAGAGACGAGGGCAAACTGAGGTCGATAATGAAGTGTTCTTTCTCCTGGCCAACTCCCATATCATACGGTGTAATACAAGGGGATGTCCCTTAATTATCGGCATTCGACCACTTGCCAAGCGGGCCGCAATAGAGCCATCACTTTGTCCTTGCCTGCAACCCCAAGTGACCCCACTTTCGCTGACACTGCTCCCGGTACACCGTGTTCACACTTCGTGCTCTCTGCCAATTCCGATGTGCGTTCTGCTTACCCACCCCCCACGGTGTCAGTTTAGCCGAACTCAATCTCCCATGGATCGATTCATAGGCCAACTCGTGATAGGCCCAATGGTGTCCACTCCATTGCAAAGGATGTATAGGGTCGTGTCCACGATTGAACCTTACTACTGACCATGTGTCATCTGTTTCTATTGTTTGGATTTATCCTAGATTTTATTCATTGATCTCAAAGTCGCTGCAAGTTTTGTGCTTGGAAATTTGCACTACAGGATTTTCTCTCATGTCACAACGCGCCTTCGGACTACAGCCAACGTCTAATATCGATTTACTGGTCTCAATAATGCAAATGGTACCAGCCCTTCGTTCAATATTAAGCTATACAGTCTTCCTGGTTTGTATGAGCCAAGAGTTAAGTGTATTGGATATATATATTTTATGTAAGCCCTCTCCCTTCTATTTACTCCCCTGCTACTCAGTCGTTTTACCAAACATTGCGTGTTTAAATAGAAGCTGGATCACACTCAATTACCATCTCCCTGATGATGGCACTGCAGAGTGCTTAAAGTACTAGGATGAAACTTTGGTGTACTAATCAACAGAAAAGTTTCCGTCTTTTCAACACTGTATGCATTAAAGAAAATTGCCCAAATATAAATATATATATATATTATTATATTTGTGTGTGTGTGTGTGTGTGTGTGTGTGTGTGTGGTTGTGTGTGTGTTCAGCCGGTGTGAGATATGTGCACTCCTGTATATACACATTAATATAATGTATGTCTTTTACATCGGAATAATATCGGATTTTACTGTTTTTCACTACTTCTGTAAATGTCTGCCTGCCTAGAAAAGCAGGGTTTTATCGCAACTCTTGAAGAAGAAGAATGGAACTAATGTATCGAAGTAAGCTAGATAGATTGAAATAGATAGATAAATGTTAAAACGTTTGATTACAGAAAGAGAAGTAGCAAAAGGACAAAGCAAAGAAAAAAGAAAGAATATTTTATAGGAAGCTCTCTAAAGGATGAAGGAAAGAAAATGTAAAAGTTTAATTAAAATGGAAATCTGCATACACATATGAAGAAGTGAAATAATTATGATAAATATATATATATATATATATTATATATATATATATATTAATATAGATAGATAGATATAGATAATAGATAATAAAATACACTGTCCAAATCATCTAAAATTATGTGTTATATGTTAAAATGAAAACATTCATCACTTCACTCATCACAAATTAATATGCAAAATATTTGAAGTCGTTTGCTTGATCATATCACAATCTATATATTAATACGCTAGCATACCAATGTTTATCACAGCCTGTCCGTTCCTCAAACGATGAAACATTCCATTAAAGTAATAAACCAAGACAAACGCTTCGAATGCTTATGCAAACATTTCAAGTAAGATCAAAACAATATAAAACTATTCCTTGATTACACTGGGCAACAAAAGATGGGTAAGTTTGTTAAGATTTTTTAAATGATTTATAATAATTGTTGTATGCTGAAATCCGTAAATGACATCTTTTTTTTATCAGGTTCAGGTTTTCTTTGCTTAGTTGATTTTTTTAAATCTGCTTTTCTAACTTAATCGATTATATTTTTTGTGATATTATCGATTAATTTTTTTTAAATATTTCTCATTTGGCAATATTTTTTTAGAGAAAAACTGTTTCTATACTAAATCTATGATTAAATGTACTTAACGTTAAATGTATTATAAATTTATTAGTAGACATTAATAAAGGTAAGCACATGTAAAATTAAAGTGTTAGCGCCAAATTCAGGCTTGAACTTCGCGGGGGGTTGGGGGCCGGTTTTTTTTTGAACTTCTAAAATGCTCAGCAGCAATGGATGTCTCTCCTCAGAGTTCAACTAATACAGATAATGTCTCATCCAGCGTCTCTTCAGTCCTGATGGAACATCTCCCCGCTTGTTGCTCCTTGATACCAAGATTCTCAGGAAACGATTCATATGTAAATAATAAATAATATATTTTGATGCCCACAGTTGCATCAACGTTTTGCAAGCAGTTCAGCATATTAGTGACAGTCTGCGTAGTTTCTAAACTCAAGATTGTGTAGAGCTGTGGCAATATTGTTCAATACACAAGTTCTTCTCTTCAGAGAAAGGTACTCTGATTTCCGTTACGGTAGAAGGTGATGTTGAAACTGTTAGAGAAGAAGTGTTTTTTTTTTTGTCAATTCGGATTGTCGCCAGTAAAAAATACCCGTTTGCCAGTTTTCCCGCTGGTAATTTCCTTTTTATGGAAAGTTTACCATGTCTGTAAATTGGAACTATTTCATGAATTTGTCTGTCAGAACAGCGGATCAAATACAAATAGTAAAATTACTTATGATAATTTTGAAAACCAAAAATCCTTCAAAATTCCACATTAACATCTTGGTTAGTTTTTAATTGTTAAATCCATATTTCGTAATTTCATCTTGTATTCTAGTGGCACCATGAGAGAATATAGGATGCTACATTTTCATCGAAAGGAACATACACTGAACAATTTAATTCTATTGTTAAATAATCTTATCTAGTGCAGGAAGTTTTAACGCAATGTTCAAATGAACAATGCAAATTTAAAACATTGAATATATTTTTCCATTCATTTGTATTTAATGAAGATTATCAATTTTATCTGATTTGTTCTTGAAATAATGACTTTGATGGTCAGCACAATCCTGTGGAATCAGGTATTGTGCATATTTTTGCTGGCGATCTGTATAAAACTAAATGTTCAAATGACAATTCTGCTTCATCTTCTTGAAAATATGTGGCGAGTTCAAATTTTACTGATTCGAGGAAAACAAAGTAATTCTTGGATTTGGCACCTCATATGTTGTTCTGAATGATTTGATTATAATTGTTTTATGTAAGTGTTATTACTCTTAAAAAAATTAAAGGCCAACAATCTTGTGCATTTAAACAAAACGAATTCCTTCTAGAAAAAAAGTAAATAATATTTATTCCGATATGACGCACATCGCATTGCAGACTTTCGTTAGGATATGCAGCATATATAAAAACATTTCGAGAAATTCAGTGAACAAGAAAATTCCGTTGTTTGAAGAGAATTGATCAAATATTTGAAAACAGAGAGAACAGTTTGTCAGCAAGAATTTTTTTTCCGGAACAGACTAATATCTACAGGAGCTAAAGTTTGACAGATTCATCAGAAAAGAAAAAGTTGATAGAAACAGGGACGGCAAATTCTCATCGACTAACCAAGAATTTAATTGTCAAATGCAAATCGTCTGTCTAAATAGACGATGGACAAGATAGCAGCGTCTAAACGAAATTTTCAGACTAGATGTGCCAAAGAATTCTTTTTCAGTCTCAAAATGTCAGGTTCTGGTGCCAGTGTCAACGCGTTCAAATCTCCTTGTCCTTCATCCTTACTTTCCATATGTCCTGTTCTTCACTGACTTGGAGATGATAATAACTCTAGTGAATTAGACATCAACGACTCGATTAAAAAACACCCAAAAACTAAGATAAAAGAATACTAGTTAAAATCATTATTATCACTAGCAATTAAAACCCCCTCTGGGCGATGTAAAGATAAATTTTTGAAGAATATTGCTTGAGAAGTGGGAAGTTAAACATTAAATGTCGGAGAGTTTGAAACATAAATCATGAAAGTCATCAAATTTTTAAAGAAGTAAAAAAAATAAAACAATTTGACATCGAACTAAGTTCTAATTAACTTTGAATATCTATTAAAATAAAACAAACTATATTATAAAAGATATGATACTGGGATGTACCTATTAAAACTTTGTTTTAACAACAATGAGGATGTCTAATGTTGCATGCCTCAAATTTGAGTGGTATTAATTCTATGTTATGACGATTTCGGGTATAGTGACGTAGGCAGTGACGTAGTTTTGTTTCAGACAAAAACCGGAAGCAAACTCCATTCTAGCTAGATTATCTCAAGTAATAATAATAATATAATAATAATAATAATAATATAATAATAATAATAAGTAATATATAATATAAAGCAAATAATAGATAGGACACAAGAGAATAGCAAGTATAGAATGTGTGGGGGAAGAAGAAACAGTCCAATCACATAATATGCGAATGTATTAAATCTAGCACAAGAGAGTACACGACTAGGCACGCTGGTGGGAAAGGTGATTCACCTGATAATGAGCAAGAAATTCAATTTCCACCATTCAACTAAATGGAATATGCACAAAGAAATCAGTCTTAGAAAATGAGACGCAAAAATTCTCTGGACTTTGTACAGACGGATCCCTAATCCGGCCAGGAGATCAGACGTAGTGTTGATTACAAGAAGAGAATTGTCATCTCATGATTTGGCGTCGGCCGATCACTGTGTGAAATTGAAAGAAAGCGAAAGATAGACAAATACTCAGAGAGCTGAGAAACTGTGGAATGAAAAGTGAAGATTGTGCTAATTGGTAACTGTCACTCTTGTGGAGGTCATGCAAGGCCTGGAACACAGTCTTGATGAAC
>CM042142.1:67285537-67293037 GCA_023376005.1 Doryteuthis pealeii
TATTTTAAGTATCGTATTTTGAGCCTATTAAAGCAAATAGGAAATAGTCCTTTGGAAACATTGATTCACTCAGCTTTAGTATAATATATATATATATATATAATATATATATAATATATATATATATTATATATATTTATTTGTGTGTGTGTGTGTGTGTGTGTGTGTGTTCTGTTCTGTCTCTGTCTCTGTCTGTGTGTGTAGTTTGTAGTCGTTCCCCAGGTTCACGCCAAGAACCAAGTTTCGAAAAGTGAATATTCTAAAAGGTCACGTATCTTACCGATGTGTTATGATCTCACAAAAAGGTCAACCTCTTATTCTAATTAGCTTTATTCTTTTCATCGGATGCCTCGTTATTGTGACTTGGTGTCAGATCTTCTCTAATACCAGACGACAAGTATTGATATTTACAAAGCTTAGTTTAGTACGGAGTAAGTAAAGTTAAAGGGGCTGTGTGAGATACAGGGAAAGTAAGATTGTTTTGATCAAGAGCCTGCAACTGAGGGCACTGAAAAACTTCCTCGACCGCTGGGCAGTTCTCAAAATAGATAGGTGCTGCTACCGTGTTTACCCGAAAATAAGACCTACCTGCTGTTGAAATTCATATATATATTTACCAACCCCTCCGCACGAGCAGGATGTGACACAAGGTCAATTTCTTAAGTGTTCAACAGGTTTGAATTCAGAGTTTTCCTTCTCCTAGACCGGTTGCCTAACCAAGGTTAAAGAGCCCAGTCTGCCCTACTATTTATCCATAGCTGGAGAGAGAGTAGCATTCATACCTTTCCCAAGGGTATTAGCGAAATTCATATAAGGTGTTCAGTATTCAGCAGTGTTGCAAACTGAATCTGTTCTGAGAAGCCGGACCTAGTAGATAGTTTAAATAGCAAGTTGGGCCATTCCACCGTGTACTCTGGCCAATCTCATTCCTAGGACCCTGATTGGCTGCTAGTTCAAATGTGGATAGTTGGATCCATATACACCCAAAACATGACTGTGCTCTGGCAGCCGGCACAGAGCCTGCATTCGGTTACAGTCTATCTTTATTTTCTGGTGACTTGGATGCTAGTCACAGTCTTCATGTGAAGGTGAGGATGATGTTGATTCTACATCTTCAAAAAAGAACTAGTGTTATTTTTCAGGATGATTTTAATATAAGCCCTCCTCTTAAAATAAGCCCTAGTTGAGAGCGGCAGACAGGCGAAAGAACTAAGCATCTTCATAATCACATCATGCGACGTAAACACTTGGCATCCCCCGAAAATAAGTCCTAGTGTTATATTTCGGAGATTTACTAGGGTCAGCTTAATACAGTACAAGTTGAATGATGTAGAAGTTAAATAAAAATGGAAGACTGTATTGCGCCAATCATTGAATCTACTAAGAATTGCGCAAACATAAATCACAAGCCAGACAAGTATTGATACTTATAAAATTCCGATTAGAACGATTAGAACGATTCAAACAAAATAAAAAAAGGAAGGTATAGTTAGAAGAATAGGAAGATTGTGTTGCGCCAATTTTCTCAAATATTGTCATTAAATCTAGGTAGAAATAGACAATTGACTCAATCACCAGGAAAGATGTAAAGCCAACTGATATTTGATATTTACTTATTTTGCTTAGTATGAAACAAGGAAGCATAGGAAGAAATTGACGCCAGTTTATAAATACATAACTCAGAAGGCTGACGATACAAATTTCTATCAATTGATTTGATAAATATATTAACTATATGTTCAGGTCCTTATTGTACAGTGGATTTGACCAAATAAAACTTCTATTCCTGTGGTTTACTTAATTTGACAGTGACTCTCTCTCTCTCTCTCTCTCTCTCTAATATCCTCTATATATATATATATATATATATATATATATATATATATATATAAGGTGTGTCAAAAAAGTATCGAGATTGTTTGTATTTTTGACACACCTTGTACTTTGAAAAAATAACGTTGCATTCATTCTTCATTTCTATTAATATCTTCGTAAATAAGCTTTAAACTTGGTACTTTTTTGACACACCTTGTATTCTGAAAAAATAATGAATGGAACGTTATTTTTTTCAGAATACAGGTGTGTCAAAGAATACAAAAAAATCTCGATACTTTTTGGGCACGCCTTGTATGTATATATATATATATATTATATATATATATATATATATATATATATGTATGTATGTATGTATATATTTGTAAAGAAAAAAGGTTTAAAGACCGGGTATTCAGCGATTATGGTCCATTTCCACCCGTGGGTATCTGGGACCAATGAGTTACTTCAGATCACTTTATTCAAACTCTGAATAAAGTGATCTGAAGAAACTCGTAGGATCTCAGATACCCACGCGTAGAAATGGACCATAATCGCTGAATACCCGGTCTTTAAGCCTTTTGTTGGAGGAAAAGACCAGTTTAAAATCATCTTAATATCAAAGGAATTGGTACCCCACCAAAGAATTTATATATATAATATATATATAATATATATATATTATATATATATGTGTGTGTGTGTGTGTGTGTGGTGTATGTGTGTGTATGTGTGTGTGTATTGATAATGTGGTTTGTGATATTTATAAATAAAAATATCTCAATATCGGTGAACGATGATATATATATATGATATGATATATGGTTGGATAGATACTCAACGATGATAAGTAGGAAAGTTGTGTTATTCTCGGGAGAGGTGTTTGCCACCCTTTAAAATCAACATTCTAACATTTTACCACAAAGAAAGAATTAATGGTGAACAGTATGCAGCATTAGCTGGTCATACCCTGCAAGGTCATGATAGTTCTTTATTTAACAATTCAACCGTTAGTTAGCTAATTCTGTAGCTCTGGGGAGTTTTGAGTATCCCTTCACCACCATTACTCCACCTTGATCCGGAGTGGTAGTACCTGTTAGGGTCCTATCTATGGACTAAATGGATAAAAAAATAATTTTAAAAACTGTGTTTAAAAAAGAATTGAAAATTAAAAATTGAGTTTAAAAAATTGAATACTCAACAAAAATGAATAAAACAAAACGTCCTCGGCATAAAATAGCCCAACAACGGTTGACATGCCGTAAAATCCAACCAACTAACAGATTAGAAATATCTCTAAAACTCAGGTTATCTGGTCCTAAATCATTAATAAATTGGAGCCTTGTGTTTAGGCATACGCCCGTCTGATAGAATCTCCCTAGTGTACACCCCGATATCGGTATTGAGGGTTGAGGGAGCCAGACAATTTCTGGATCATCCATCATAAAATACGACGTTAATTTGTGTGCCGTATCGGACAGGTATAGAAATTCCCATCCCCAATGAGTATATGATCGTCCTCCAACTTAATAATGATTATATATATTTACCAACCCCTCTGCACGAGCATGATGCGACACAATGTCAATTTCATATTGGCGGAGTTTAACAGGTTTGAATTCAGAGTATTCTTTCTCCTAGACTGGTTGCATAACAAAGGTTAGAGCCAATTCTGCCCTACTATTTACCCATGGCTGAAGGGAAAGTAGTTGGGTGCATACCTTTCCCAAGGGTATTAGCGCTGTGTGAAATGCAAACATCCTTAAATATCACCAACTGATGGCCCTATTGGTGGGGTCTTACTCCTCTGCAGAGGTGCAGTCGATGTATTCTCAAGCCCCAGAAAACAGATTTGGGAAAAGACAAAATTTCTTCTCTCTTCAGTATTCAGAAGAGTAGGATAACCTCGCCTCCGTAGTATTTGTAAAGGCAAAATTCCTTTCTCTTCTCTCTTCAGTATTCACAGAAGAGTAGGATAAACTCGCCTCCGTAGTATTTGTAAAGGCAAAAATTCCTTTTTTTCTTCTCTCTTCAGTATTCGACAGAAGAGTAGGATAAACTCGCCTCCGTAGTATTTGTAAAGGCAAAATTCCTTTTTCTTCTCTCTTCAGTATTCGACAGAAGAGTAGGATAAACTCGCCTCCGTAGTATTTGTAAAGGCAAAAATTCCTTTCTCTTCTCTCTTCAGTATTCGACAGAAGAGTAGGATAAATTCGCCTCCGTAGTATTTGTAAAGGCAAAAATTCCTTTCTCTTCTCTCTTCAGTATTCGACAGAAGAGTAGGATAAACTCGCCTCCGTAGTATTTGTAAAGGCAAAAATTCCTTTTTTCTTCTCTCTTCAGTATTCGACAGAAGAGTAGGATAAACTCGCCTCCGTAGTATTTGTAAAGGCAAAAATTCCTTTTTCTCTCTCTTCAGTATTCGACAGAAGAGTAGGATAAACTCGCCTCCGTAGTATTTGTAAAGGCAAAAATTCCTTTTTTCTTCTCTCTTCAGTATTCGACAGAAGAGTAGGATAAACTCGCCTCCGTAGTATTTGTAAAGGCAAAAATTCCTTCTCTTCTCTCTTCAGTATTCGACAGAAGAGTAGGATAAACTCGCCTCCGTAGTATTTGTAAAGGCAAAATTCCTTTCTCTCTCTCTTCAGTATTCGACAGAAGAGTAGGATAAACTCGCCTCCGTAGTATTTGTAAAGGCAAAATTCCTTTTTTCTCTCTCTTCAGTATTCGACAGAAGAGTAGGATAAACTCGCCTCCGTAGTATTTGTAAAGGCAAAAATTCCTTTTTTCTCTCTCTTCAGTATTCGACAGAAGAGTAGGATAACTCGCCTCCGTAGTATTTGTAAAGGCAAAATTCCTTTCTCTCTCTCTTCAGTATTCGACAGAAGAGTAGGATAAACTCGCCTCCGTAGTATTTGTAAAGGCAAAATTCCTTTTCTTCTCTCTTCAGTATTCGACAGAAGAGTAGGATAACTCGCCTCCGTAGTATTTGTAAAGGCAAAAATTCCTTTTTCTTCTCTCTTCAGTATTCGACAGAAGAGTAGGATAAACTCGCCTCCGTAGTATTTGTAAAGGCAAAGATTCCTTTCTCTTCTCTCTTCAGTATTCGACAGAAGAGTAGGATAAACTCGCCTCCGTAGTATTTGTAAAGGCAAAAATTCCTTTCTCTTCTCTCTTCAGTATTCAACAGAAGAGTAGGATAAACTCGCCTCCGTAGTATTTGTAAAGGCAAAAATTCCTTTCTCTTCTCTCTTCAGTATTCGACAGAAGAGTAGGATAAACTCGCCTCCGTAGTATTTGTAAGGCAAAATTCCTTTCTTCTCTCTTCAGTATTCGACAGAAGAGTAGGATAAACTCGCCTCCGTAGTATTTGTAAAGGCAAAATTCCTTTTCTCTTCTCTCTTCAGTATTCGACAGAAGAGTAGGATAAACTCGCCTCCGTAGTATTTGTAAAGGCAAAATTCCTTTTTCTCTCTCTTCAGTATTCGACAGAAGAGTAGGATAACTCGCCTCCGTAGTATTTGTAAAGGCAAAATTCCTTTCTTTCTCTCTTCAGTATTCGACAGAAGAGTAGGATAAACTCGCCTCCGTAGTATTTGTAAAGGCAAAATTCCTTTTTCTTCTCTCTTCAGTATTCGACAGAAGAGTAGGATAAACTCGCCTCCGTAGTATTTGTAAAGGCAAAAATTCCTTTTTTCTTCTCTCTTCAGTATTCGACAGAAGAGTAGGATAAACTCGCCTCCGTAGTATTTGTAAAGGCAAAAATTCCCTTTCTTCTTCTTCTTCAGTATTCGACAGAAGAGTAGGATAAACTCGCCTCCGTAGTATTTGTAAAGGCAAAAATTCCTTTCTCTCTCTCTTCAGTATTCGACAGAAGAGTAGGATAAACTCGCCTCCGTAGTATTTGTAAAGGCAAAATTCCTTTTTTCTCTCTCTTCAGTATTCGACAGAAGAGTAGGATAAACTCGCCTCCGTAGTATTTGTAAAGGCAAAATTCCTTTTTTCTTCTCTCTTCAGTATTCGACAGAAGAGTAGGATAACCTCGCCTCCGTAGTATTTGTAAAGGCAAAAATTTTCTTTCTCTTCTCTCTTCAGTATTCGACAGAAGAGTAGGATAAACTCGCCTCCGTAGTATTTGTAAAGGCAAAAATTCCTTTTTCTTCTCTCTTCAGTATTCGACAGAAGAGTAGGATAAACTCGCCTCCGTAGTATTTGTAAAGGCAAAATTCCTTTTTTCTTCTCTCTTCAGTATTCGACAGAAGAGTAGGATAACCTCGCCTCCGTAGTATTTGTAAAGGCAAAAATTCCTTTTCTTCTCTCTTCAGTATTCACAGAAGAGTAGGATAAACTCGCCTCCGTAGTATTTGTAAGGCAAAGATTTTTCTCTCTCTCTTCAGTATTCGACAGAAGAGTAGGATAAACTCGCCTCCGTAGTATTTGTAAAGGCAAAGATTCCTTTCTCTTCTCTCTTCAGTATTCGACAGAAGAGTAGGATAAACTCGCCTCCGTAGTATTTGTAAAGGCAAAAATTCCTTTTTTCTTCTCTCTTCAGTATTCGACAGAAGCGTAGGATAAACTCGCCTCCGTAGTATTTGTAAAGGCAAAATTCGTTGCTTAAGTAAATACTCATGAATGCCTGCAATAAATTAATAACCGGTGTGAATCAAACTCGATACAATGATTGAGAGTATTTTACTTTCAATAGTTGATCCTCATTGGGTACTCCGCAGTGTAAACTTCTAGGTATAGTACACGTGTATCTTATTGAATGTATTTACCCAACCCCTCCGCCACGGGCAAGACGTTTTGAAGTGCATCGCCTTTATTTTCTATTTAAGTGTGCTAATTGAAAACCAAGAAACTTGTGTAGCAACATTTAGAACATGTAAAATAACATTGGGCTTGTTATTTTAGCAAGCCCCTTATGGATCCATAATGCAAAATATGCTTTATAAAACCGGTCTTCTTCAAGAGCACATATATTGATGGAAGAAAGATGGAGGAAAATTTAACCGTTTGACACGAGAGGTTCAAATTACGCTTACGTTCTGGTCCGGAATGTCTTTAAAATTTGTATAAAAAATGTGTATTTTGGATTAAAAATGATATACATTTTATTTTTAAACCTGAAAGTCTCAACATCAATGAGAAATACCTAACATTGAACATTTTGGTTGAATTTGAAAAATATTGGTGTACGTCAAAATCTATTGAAAACAAGTCAAAATCAGCCTGTTTTCACTGTTTTTGCGCAAGTACAAAAGATAGAAACTGATGTAGAAGGACTTAAAACTAATAAACTAACGTTCAAACTGTTGTTTCTAGCAAGTTTCTTGGTATTGCATCGTAACTGATAGTTGGTAAGTTCGAAACCCTTGAGAAAATTTAAAAAAAAAGCATGTTTGCACATACAACACTCGACTTTATTTCATTGTCAATTCTTAAACAAAGTAAAGTTTGAATTTAGAGCTTTCTTTCTCCTATACTGGTTGTCTAACCAAGGCGAAAAAAATCAAATCTGTCCTACTATTTACACATAGCTGGGGTTAGAAAAGATGGTTTCTTGGAGTGAAAATTTTTTATTTCCTGAACATATTTTTTGGTATGCTGTATAAAATCCTTTCTCTCCTTCTTTATCTTTTTTCTCTATCTTTCCCTTTCTTGCTCTCTTTCCCTCTCCTTTTA
>CM042142.1:67298037-67305537 GCA_023376005.1 Doryteuthis pealeii
CTTTTCTCTTTTCTTATCTACCATTCAATTTTACAGTACCGATCGAAATTCTTCAGAAAACTCAAATTTTTTTTAAACGTAGATGTAAACATGGTCACATACAAACAAATATGAAAAATATGGGTTACCCTTCCTAACAGAATAAACCCGATAACCCTGACAGCCTGAAGAAGCAGGGTCCGAGAGTCCCAAACATGCTTAGAACCTCATTTGCACGACACCGGCAGTGGACAGACCAGGGTAGCAAACCATTTAGATAGACAGCACGAAGAACCCCAGAAGAACCTTAAAAAACCCTACAACGAGAAATCTTAACGACACATCTATATATATAAAAGGAAGTTTGGTATGTACGTGCCGACTTATAATACCGAAAAGAGACGTCGCTCCGATTTGAAATCTCGCATACAGATTAATATGCTTATAACTAAGAAACACAAAAAATTGGTTTTGATTTTTACTAATTAAGTGATATAATTCAATATATTTAAAATAAAAATACCGATACAGACACTTTCATCCCCACTCCACTCCAGTCGACAAAAAAAAAAAATCCGAAAATAAACATTGTAATATACAAATTCTCGGTGATTTCTTAAATTTTATAAATTATTTTCCTCTTATTCTCTCTCTTACAAACTCACTCCTTGGTGTTCTTAAAATTATTTTAGTCCGGGCATGGACAGGGTACTTTTGCTAGTATAAAATAAGTGTCCAATAGGTTAATTTAAACTGTTACCTTTATAAGAATATTGACCTCTAAAAGAATATGTTTCAACAATTCATACGCACAATATATAAAAGTTATTTTTAATTCATCTGTTTGCGTTGTTTTTCAGTTCGTACGACTTTTATGGGAAGTCGATATAATTTCCCATATAAAAGAATAAGCATCAAATTCATTTACAAATGATGGATAGCAAATCCTGAGCAGATGAGAAGAACGAGAATGTTTTCCTGTGTTGTTTAGCTCTGTTGGTAGAGCATCCGCGTAGGAACCACAAAGTTCCGGGTTCGATACCGTGTCTCACCAATTTAGTGCCTGAACGGCACAGCTCGGATCTGTGCAGTAAAGTGAGTAGCTGATGGTGGGTCTGACGGTCCATCTCAGACGCAAAAACAATCTCCCTGGTCTATTGCAAGTGAAAAAGAGATAGCCTCCCTTGCTGATACCAACAATTGGCCGCTCCATCGACATTACTTTTACTTGACATGTTTTCGGTAAGGTAATTATTTACTATATCTTTGAATACATTTTCACAATTTTCTTACGTTAGAAAATTGTGTTAAGTATATATATAAGGAAAATTCTTATATATATATATATATATATATATATATATATATTATATATATATATGTGTGTGTGTGTGTGTGTGTGTGTGTGTGAAGAGATGGAAGTGAATCCGACGGTATGTAGTATATTAAGAAAATTGACCCCCCCCAAAAAAAAAACCACAGGTTTAAATAAGTTGAGTAGTAACATACTGTCGGATTCACTTCCATCTCTTCACATCTTGTCTCTGAAAAAAACACACACGGCGAACAATGATAAACTAACAATTACCACTCAACTTATTTAAATCTGTGTTTTTTTTTCAATTTCTTATATATATATATATATATATATATATATATTATATATATATATATATATATATATATATATATCACTTCGCTTGAGCAGGATGCGACACAAGGTCAATTTCTTAAGAGGTGTTTAACAGGTTTGAACAGTTTTTCCCCTTCTTAGACTGGTAACATAGCCAAGGTTAAAGTCTGCCGCTACTATTCACCCATAGCTGGAGGGAGAGCTGAAGGAGGAAAGTTGGATACATATATTTCCCAAGGGTATTAGCGCTATGTTAAATGCAAACGACCTCGTCCAGGATCGACGAGTCCATTTCCTACGAATCTAGGTAGGTGTGGTGCTCCACCTCAGACGCAAAAACAGGTCTAGCACTTGCAAACAGGTGATATACTCTCAATCAGGTGATATACACCCATAGGCTGTTTGCGTACTCTCATACTGTCGTGCAGTCTCCAAAAAATGTAGAATGTATCAGATTAAAAACAAACGAGAAATCTGGAAAAAACAGCTAGTGTAATGGTAAGAATCCCCGCCTGCCAGCCTGGCAGTCAGGGTTCGAATCACACACAAAGCGGCTTCCTGTCTATAACTCTGCTGATGAGGCATAATAGGCCGAAATGTACATACAGAGATTGACTTTTCTCGATTTGTTTACGCCTTACATTTGAACAGATATATTCGCATAATTCATTAATTATCAACTAATTAATTTTCAAATTAGGTATGACTTCAATTAAGCGCATATTCTTCCAAAAATTGTCGGCTATCGCCATCTCAAACAAACTGTTTGCGTACTGTCATATATATATATATATATATATATATATATATATATATATATATATATACTCATCAGATATACCGACAAAGAAGCATACGTGGACCCCATAACAACATCATATATATATATATATATATATATATATATATATATATATGTGTGTGTGTGTGTGTTTGTGTGTGTGTGTGTGTGTTTGTGTGTGTGTATGTATGTATGCATATGTACACTAATTTGTAAATATCACTTATCTTTCTCGTGTGCAGTAAAAGCTTGTATGTTGGATTCATCTATCCATCTATGTTTGTATTTAGCGAATGAGAACCCACTTATTTATTCAGCACCGTGCATCCCTTTACTCCCCAAATGTCGATGCCATCAGTATCCATTCATTGTTCGGCACAATTTTCCATTGAACAACAAAAGCGTCGAGTAACATCAGTCAGTGTAGAATCAACACAACACTTTTCCAGGAAACCTTTCGATGCCATCTCTGGAGAATACACCAGAATTTCTATCACGATTCGGTTATTTGTGGCCTCATCTCCGAACATGTCAATATTAAAACACTGAATGCTCAGGGCAGACCCAGCAGCAACAAAGGCACAGATTAAGCTATCAAATCAAAGCTGACAAAACGCGGGAGATTGGGTGAGTTTACTTTGAAGGCATTCGTATAATATAATATTCGGCCGCTAAAATTTGTAGATGTGACGGTGAGGGACAAATGTGTATGTGTCACGAATGGAAATATAAAAAAAGAAGAAGATGAAATGTTGCCATCTGGCTTGACGATCGTAAATAACTAAGTCAAATGCAAATATATTTCATTTATTTATTTTAGATGAAAAAACAAATGAATAAATGGAATATGCTATTAACATATATGTCACAAAAGGAAATATATTAGTTTGGTTTGGTTTGTTTTGTTTTACGGCATATCAACCTCAGTGGGTCATTTAATGCCGATAAAGTTTTGAAATAAATCAATTCCTAATGGATAATACAATGTTTTTATAAATACATTTTTCTATTTAACCCATAGATGGGACCCTAACAGGTACTACCACTCCGGGTCAGTGTGGACCAGGGAGCAATGGTGATGAAGGGGTGCCCCACATTCCCCAAACCTCCAAAACTGGAACCTCACCATCAGATAGAGTTTAACGTCATTCCCAGGACATATAGACCCGCAGTCACCACCTTCTAGCACCCATATGATAAAAAGGGGTTGGGGCTTGCCATAAGGGCAATAGGGTTGGGAAAATCATATAGGTGCTAGGGCTTGACGTGACCAGCCGATTGATCGGAGGGGGCCTCTCCGACCGCCCGTCTATCTCAAGATAGGGCCAAAGTAGAGTATTGCATGTCATGAACTGCTCATCCACCTGGGATCTATCCTTAAGCATCACGGGTCGCCACCCACGGCAAACAGGTGGCCCCATTGGGGGAGTCTTCCCCCTCTGCAGAGGTGCAGTCGGTACATTCTAACGCCCCAGCCGACAGGGCGGAAATGGAAATATAAAAAAAGAAGATTGATGCCATCTGGTTGGTTGATTGGATTTTACGGCATGTCAACACTTGTTGGGTTATTTTATGCCGAAAACATTTTGTTCTATTCATTCTTCGTGGATACTCAAATATTTAAACACATTTTTGAAACCCATTTTCTTATATTTAACCTATCCTTACGAGTCAGATTGGACCTTGGAGTAATGGTAATGAATTGGAACTTCTCTATCAGAGTTTAACGTTCTATCCAAGACATTAAGAACTTCAACCATTGCCTTCTAATACATATACTATAAAATGGGTTGGGTCTTACCGTGAGGATGATAGAGTTGGGACAATCATATAGGTGCTACAGCTTGACGTGACTACCGGACTGACCGTGGAGCGCTGCATGTCATGGACTGCTCAGCTACCAGGATTGCATCCCTATGCATCAACTGGTGCCCCCATTGGCGGGGTTTTACAGAGAGGTGCAGTCGGTATTTTCTAAAGTCCCAGTCGACAGGGTTTTGTAGATGAGACGGAGAGGGACAAATGGGTATGTGTCACCAATGGAAATATAAAAAAAAGAAGAAAAATGATGCTATCTGGTTCGATGACCATAAATAAGTAATTAAAATGCAAAGATATTTCATTTATTTATTTTAGATGAAAAACAAATGAATAAATGGAATATTTTATTAACTCTATTACTCAGCTGTTATGCCATTAAACAAAGAAACCAAACCAAACCAAACCAAATCAAACCAGATATACGGTTACAACGCAAAATTATGAGAAACAAAATTTAGTTTAGTATTATTTGTATTATTCGGACTATTGACCTCATCTTCATTGTTATCTGTACAACGTTTCGGCCGATGTGCCCTCCGGCCTTCTTCAGGTATTTCTTGTCGGACTCGGGAACCATCTCGGACTCGGGAACCTTCTTGTCGTAATCGGGAGCCATCACAGAACTTTGAACCTAACCCTTTATTCAGTCCACGGGGGTATCCTGTTCTCATTCCGCTAAACATAGCTGGGGTAGAGGCGTTAAGCTGTATTAATTATTATTCTATGTTACTGATGTCCCTGACCAGGATTGAACCTGCAGTTTAGAGATTACTGTCACTTAGAACTGTCTTAACCTAACCTAACTCCTTTATCCACTAGGCCATGTGCCCAATTTAGTTTCTTGAAATGTCGTTTACATACCATAAAACATATAGTGTTTTTATTATCCTGAATTTTTAGCGTAACGGTTATCCTCGCTGGAAATGGAATCTGTGGTCCGAGTTCAAATTCTGAACGATGCTGTTTGCGTTTCAATTTTCAATAATTCCCGTGGGAAAAGCATGGATTTATTTATTCTCCCTCTCCTCGGCTGTAGGCAAATTGTTGCGGAAGCAGGATTATTCAACCCTGGTTAGACAATCAGTCTAGGAGAAAAACATCTCTGAATTCAAACCATGTGTACTCCGTGTCGGGATAGATACATAATCCCCAAAAGTAAGGTGTCCAAAGCGCTGGGTATGCAGTGAAATTGCAGAGTCGTATCAGCAAAATTACACGTGAGTTTACGCAGAAACAAAAAGCAAGCCGGTGAATCTATACGATGTGATCGGTCCTCACTTGCCAACAGTTATATATGCAATCACGATTCAGTAACAGTAAGGAAGAAGTTCGATATTCTTCAGGAGACACCGGATAGTCATCCTATTATAATAGAGATTCGGTGTCTGTCTGTAACCGAAACTACGTCACTGCTTACATCACAATACTCCCAGAAATTGCATAAGTTTATCAAGGAGCATTCCATGTATAGCCAAAATCATTAATTAATACATAGAATTAACCTTATTTATCAACGATGTCTCTATTAAAATCTGAGTTAGATTTGCCTTGAAACAGCCCATGTTATAAGTGCGTTTAAAATCATGCAATGTATCTTATATATCCCTAAGAAATAACGGTTTGCATAATATATGGTGCAGTAAATTTGCATACTGGTTTCAACAAACCTACGTTTAATAAATAATTACTTGGTGTGATTGATCTCTAATATTATTGTTTTATTCTCCAATCCTATGAATTATTTTATATAGAAACCAATTAAAATATAATTAAAGTAAGTCTAAACTTTTTCAAATGCATTCTTATCTAATTTCGTTAGTCTTTCTAATTTGATATATTTAATCACATTAAACCGTAAATGCTTACATCCGAAGGGCACATATTCTTGCCATTACTCCAAAGGATGAATACGAAAACTTTGCCAGCGCCCACTGAGAAGCAGCAACAAATGAATACATACCGACCAAATTAAGAAACAAATACACTGTCCCCTGGGACAGAAACTTAGAGAAAAGAGAAATAATATAAAAAATCATCGCTATGTAATAAAACAAACCCAACTTCTGCCAATGCGCAAAATATTAAGAAATCCCAGAGGGAATTAAATAAAACGTACAAAAAAGAACAAATAAGATAAATAAAATCAGAAATTCGGTAGAAGATAGACATTCAAAATTTAACGTGGCAAACGGTAAATGAATTTAGTGGTAGATGGAGTACCTCAAGACCAAAGTTAAAAGCAGGCAGCCAAGAAGGCAGACTTATGAAGTGGAAAGACTACTTCAAGAAAGTGCTGGTATAACCATAAATCATTGAAAATAATATAGAAAATCGCTGATAGCCAGCTAGACAATAAAAAATAACTGCTAAAATGGCGCCGAGAGAACTTAGGGAATGAATTATAGGTTGGATTTAGATTTCCAATGTTTTTTTTATAGTAAAAATCATTTTCAATGCATTTTATAATAAAATCCTTTCCAATGCATTTTTATAGTAAAATAATTTCCAATGCTTTTTTTATGGTAAAAATAATTTCCAATGCTTTTTTAAAAGTAAATATCATTTTCAATTGATTTTTATTGTAAAAATCATTTCCAATACATTTTTATAGTAAAAATCATACCCAATGCGTTTTTTTGAGTAAAAATAATTTCCAATCATAACTTAAGGGTAAAGGAACTGGTGCGTGTAACCAGCCTTTCTTAAGGCAAAAGGGAATGGGAATTTCAGTCTCACTGAGATTTGATTATTGTTGTCTCTGATACGTGTTGTTTTACGTTGTCGGAGAAGTTAGGAATCCGAGTTTTAAAAGGAAAACGATAAATAAAAAGCAATAAAATTAAACGATAAGAAAGAAAATAATAATAATAATAATAATAATAATAATAATAATAATAATAATAATAATAATAATAAATTTTGTTATGAAAACGTCTCGAGAAGAAGAAAAAACAACTATTTGAATACTTCAAGCGACAAACTGGAGAGATTGCACACGAGGAGACCTGGGCCTGACTAAGTTTCTTCGCTTTTTTATTATTATTACAGTTACATGGGGGAACTTTCATTTTTTTGTTTTTTAGTCATGAATGTTGATTTTGATGATGTTTCCGATAACATTAGGCATGCAACTATAACTTAATTTCACAGTGTTTTTATTAAATATTTTATATAATTTATTTCTGGACGGAAAATGTTTTTTTTTAAAAATATTTAAAAAAAGATATTTCCAAATTTATATTTAATGACTATATTGAACGGGGGAGCGAACCAATGAATATTACTC
>CM042142.1:67310537-67330537 GCA_023376005.1 Doryteuthis pealeii
TCAGTATTTCCATTAGGAGTCATACTTTAACAGGTTTATTTGAAAGACGGTCTTCTTGCTAATAACTGCATCGCAAAGACGCCAAATCTGTACTAATTTACTGAGCTTAGTCTGGCACAATGCCAACCTTTTGGAGCACCCAATTAGGATTAACCTAACTATATTAGCTAATTGGTTTTCAAGACATGCTAAGTAGCCATCGAGTCATGGTGAGAACCAAATTATAGTTTTATACTATTCTTAAATAAGTATGGCACGGTGATACAGCATACGAGCACTTGACAATGGTCAGAATCAGTAAAGAGAATCATCTTCAATGATGTACTTGTAACTTTTACGTTAAACTTTAACGCTAAAACCATTTATAATCAGTAAAATATTTACTGTGGTCTATTCACAACAATACATAGATGTATCACAAGATTTTCAAATGTAATAAATTTAACATCGAAATGATTCTTATGACAATACTGGCAGAAACTCTAAGTCGTGAGTTTTATACTGTCTTTACTATTCTGTTCTAACACACACACACACACACACACACACACACATATATATATATTATATATATATATATATATATATATATATATATAATACATTAATAATGGGTATGCACTAAAGCCTAACATACATTACATTCAAATGTAATAAATTTAACATTGAAATGATTCTTATGACAATACTGGCTGTAACTCTAAGTCGTGAGTTTATACTGTCTTTATTATTATTCTGTTCTAACACACACACACACACACACACACACACACACACACACACACATATATATATATATATATATATATATATATAATACATTAATAATGGGTATGCATGGACAAACCCAAAGCCTATACATATATAAATATATATATATATATATATATATATATATATATATATATATATATATATATATCTTGAAAGAAATGTGTTCATTCCTCTTTATCCTTTAATCGCCTTAGTGACGCAGCTAAATGGTTCGGAATTGAATTCGATTCTTGGGACAATTCAAATGCTCGCTGTCTTGTGACTGTAGTCTATAATCTGGGTTAATATCTTCCATTTCCAGACAGAAAACTAAAAGCAAACTTTACATGACTGAAGCTACACAGATTTCGCTAACCGAAATCTTGCAGATAACTTTTTCTAGCGAAATCGTTTCTGTATCAAATTCATATTTTCTTCGTTGCCCATTGCGAAATGTACTGGTCTTAATCTCTATGCACTTTTTGCTAATACAAATATGACCGTATAATTACGTAGTCAAGTTTATGTACAGCGTGATACTTTCAAAGTTTCTTTGTCTCGTTACTCAGTATTAAAAGAGCATTAGGTCAGACATTGTACTGATTCTTTCTAATGTCAAGATTTTTCATTGTTTTCCTGAGTGTCGATTAGCACAATTCAATTTTGTTATTTTTAGCAAGCCTCCAACGGATCTAATAATTCCTGATAATTAGCAACTTTGAAAATTTTATTTCTCTGAATGTTTGAGATGAGACTTGAAGATTAGTATTATCTGCGTTATTCGGACTATTGTCCCCATCTTCATTGTTATTTGTACAACGTTTCGGCCGATATACCCTCCGGCCTTCTTCAGGTATTTCTTGTCGGACTCGGGAACTTTCTTCTTAATTAACACAACTCCTACCCCAGCTATGGTTAGCGGAATGAGAACAGGATACCCCCGTGGACTAAATAAAGGGTTTAGTTCAAAGTTCCGTGATGGCTCCCGAATACGGCAAGAAAGTTCCCGTGTTCGAAAAGAAGGTTCCTGAGTCCGAGAAGGTTCCCGAGTCCGACAAGAAATACCTGAAGAAGGCCGGAGGGTATATCGGCCGAAACGTTGTACAAATAACAATGAAGATGGGGACACTAGTCCGAATAACGCAGATAATACTTTGAAAATTTTGCTAAAATTTAAATAAAATTCGTATACCTTAAAATTTAGTGAAAACACGTCAAAAATCGGCCTGTTTTCACTATGTTTTGGTGCAAGTAAAAAAAAAACAAACAAACAAAAAACAACAACAACAAAAAAACCCCCAAAAAACCCGAAAAAACAAAAAAAAACAAAAAAAAAACAAAAAAAAAACTTTAAAACTCTAGTAGAACGCCTTAAAACTCTGAAATTAACGTTCTAACTGTTGTTTATAGCAAGGCTCCGTGGTATTTCACCATACCTGATTGTTAGTACGGTCGAAACATTTGGGAAGGTTTTTAGAAATCGCACTTTTAAAGCTTTATTTACTACTCCAAAATAGTATTCTTATTTAATGCTATTGGTTGGTTGGTGGGTTGGATTTTACGGCATGTCAACCATTGCTTGGTTATTTTATGCCGAAGTCATTTTGTTTGATTTATTCTCGTTGGGCATTCAATATTCTTTTATAATTACATAGAGTCAAGTGAATATACAGCGTGATACTTTTAAAGTTCCTTTGTTTGGTTATTCAATACAAAAAGAGCATTAGTATTATATACCCACTGTTCTGGTCTGTACTTAAATAAAGAGAGAGTTCTTAAGCGGGTTATGAGGAGATGAGAGATGGGGGCATTCGTATATGTGTCCAGAATATTTAAGTCTTTATCTTACTTGAGATATAAAGATATGAAATATACTGATATGAGTGCATCCGTGGTCATGCTTCCATACCCAAATCTTTCTACTTGCTTGCGTAGCTTGGCTGGTATCTTCTTTCGTAGTCTATTTCTTGACTAGCTGGGACATTTCTTCTAACTTGTCTGGTTTATAGTCTGTAACTTGACTGGTCTTCTATTTCTTCTAACTGGTCTTTCTTAAGTTCTGTTATTTTTATTTCTTCTAATTGTTCTAGTTCTGTAGAAACTGGTTCGCAAAGGCTGTCATTAGCAAAGACAACACAAGGCTTATATTTTATGGGATCACATTTTTTAATTTTTTAACCAGACTTCTAAACCGCGCCGGACACGATCATACGTTATGGCTTTTATCGCTTAACTGACTGACTAAGCTCTGACCCTTCGTTCCCAGGCCAGTCTGTGTGACCAGAAGGAAGGTCCCATAATGGTTATTACCAATCAATCATCTAACCCTACTGATTTGAATTTCAACGATTTTTAATTCAAAATCTTGTTATACTAACGGCCCAAAAACAAAGGTTTATCAATGTACAACATTAAGTCAGATAAAGTACTACTTTCGCTAATATCAATATTTATCCTTATTTTTTATGTGTAGCATTCCCATTTAATGCTGTTTAATGTGAAGTTTAATCGAAAAATGTTAGGAAAACTCCATAATTGGTCACTAAAAGTTTATGGTAATGATACAGTAAGTGCAAGCATGTTCTCTGAATGGGTTAAAAAGGAAAATAAAACTTTTAAAGCCGTTAAATTTAGGAATTGGAGAAATACCTTCAAATGTTTGGTGCGTTGGTATTATTTTACAGCATTTTGCCGAAGACATATTGTTTTATTCATTCTTGTGGGGTATTTTAATATCTTTTTAATACTCAATTTTTAAACACATTTTGATACTCATTTAAAAAAAAACATAGATGGGAACTTAACTGGCACCACCATTCCGAGCAAGGGTGGATCTGGGAGTAATGGCGATAATGGTGTACTCCACATTAACCAGAGTTCTAGAATTGAAACTTCATCACTAGATGCAATTTAACGCCATACCCATATATATATATATATATATATTGGTCGTAACAGCTGTTCAGTGTTTTGCCCGTCGCACGTGTTGTTCGACGAATTTGCTTGTCATGGTCATTTAATTGTATATAATTCCTCTGTACGTCTCTCTCCCTCTGTCTGTCTGTCTGTCTGTCTGTCTGTCTCTCTCTCTCTCTATATATATATATATAAAATGTGCGTTTATCATTAAAAAAATGGGTATAAAGCACAATAGTGAAAGGAGTAAAATACAATAGTTGTAAAAATATTCATAAATGTACACTAAGGGAATTTTGTTTATAACAACATCTATCAATACAATTGAACCTTTTTTAAACAAAGTAAAAATTTGTCAAAAAAATAAGAAAAAATAAGTTCACAATTAAAGGGAGAAAACTCTGGCTTAGTAAAACAGGTCGACACACTAGAAACGATTGACAGAAAAGAAAAAAAAAGTTGAACTGGCAATTCATCATTTAAGACCGTTGAGGAAAGGTATTAATGGCAACCACTGATAATTGGCCAATTCATTTGGTGTCAGTTTCCCGCCAAAATGTTTATGGCTTTTTCTTCTAACGATATCACTTACTCGATTGGCGAAGACTTTTGACAAAGAGTGCCAATAGATCAAAATATAGATGTGGTGACGGACATTTCTATTGAACGGTGATGGTTGGCTCAGGTGGATTTTGATCTGGCTGGACGAGAAATAATCTAAATGCTTTGAGAAATAGGCGTGCAAATTCCGAAGACAATTAGGACCATTTTCTATTGATTCTAGCGTTCAAAATGTCTATTTGTGGTCTAGGAAGAGACTTCGAAAGCGATCACTCAGAATTGAAGAATTGTATTGCTTTAGAATTACCATCATCACCATCATCATCATTAACATTATCAAGGCGTGTTGATAGCATGGATTCTCTTGACTCTCTCTCTCTCTCTCTCTCTCTCTCTCTCTCTCCCCATATGTCTCTATTGGCCATCGCTCGTTAAGTCCTCTAGTCGGCATCTAATATCCACACAGAGCTGAGAGGTGTCAATTTTTTCTGGTCGGCCAACATTGGTGTGTAGTAGTCCATAGGAGTTTGTTCTTATTTCTCCAGTAGTGTACATCATGTCTTGTTCGGATTGCTTGGATGGTTTGTGAGATGGGAAGTAAGTGACCGCACAAGTGTTATTTTGTTGTGGCGTGTTTTTAGGAAATTTTGCACGCAGCATGCTTGTGTAGTTCCCATTTAGCTTTTTATCCAAATAGAGCAACCATACAATAGTACTAACACGTTTACAGCATGGAAGAATACCAATTTTCTTTAATCATGGAGAAAAGATTTCCATAGGCTTGTTAACCAGTCAATAGCAGTTCATGCTTTACATATGCGTATGTTGACATTGCTGTCAGTAGATGAGATATTGCTACCGAGTTATATGAACTAGTCTACTCATTTCGGTGGCTTGAAGTTTAATTAAGAGTTTGAATCACCTTTATTAAAGCCCATTTTTCAAAATCGTATATATATATATATATATATATATATATATATATATAAATACACAACATATATATATATATATATACATAAATACATACACATATATACATAGATATATACACACACCTATATATATATATATATATATATATATATATATATTAAGTAAAGATCTTCAACAAACACCATGGGATCTAACTCAACGGCCTGATGATTGCCCCTTGGCATGAAACCTGGGTAGCTGTTTATAATGAACATTGATCTATAAAAACTCAGCAAATTAAATAAATATTAGCTCTCACAATTTGTGATTGAGCACTGTATTTTCTTTGTTTCATCAAAAAAATTGTATATATATTATATATATTATATATATATATATATATATATATATATATATATAAGCACCGTTACATCAACATCTTCAGGAATAGCCTTCACATGCGACATTTGTGGTCGAGAATGTTTTCCGAACATTGGACTTCACAGTTACAGGAGGTGTTATAACTTCAGGGGCACAACAACTATATAGTCTTCCGAGACTGCAATGCCAATGATTATATATATATATATATATATATATATATATATATATATATATATATATATTATATATAATTAGACATTAAATATTTCTAAAAATATTTGAACAAATTAATACTATAAAATAAGAATATTCGAATAATACTGTAAGTTCAAAATTATTTGTCAAACAAATATTTAAAAAATCTCCCAACCAATCAACGTTTAGCCATTATTTTCCTCCAATATTTACATCAACATTTGCGGAATGATTTTAAAAAGAAAATTTCATAATATCTGATGAAGCTGTAAAAACGAAACATTTTATACGAATAAATTTTTATTGTAACAAGTTGGTTTTCATTTTGGTCGTCACTCTTTTTAACCACTTTGTTGGATATAATTATCCAAAATATTTATCGTATAAAAACAGAAATGGGTAAACGAATTTAAAATTTTTTTTATCTTGCTTGAAAATTATTATTACCTCAAAAATATAGTCTATAAACTTAGAATTTCGATAAATACTCTCCTCCCAAATATAAAAAACAGGTGCTAGACTTTGAGATAAATACAAAACAAGTAAATAGAATTCATCATTACTGCTCGAAAAATGTTGATGTATACTTAGTCGAAAATTCAAACAATAATGTTAAATTCCCAGCAAATGACATAGGAAAGGAAAACAATCAACCCCCTAAAAACAAAAACAAAACAAAAAAAAACAACAAAAAAAACCCCAAAAAAAGCTAAAACAACACAAAAAGAAAAAAAAAAGAAATACGTAAACGAATTTTAAAATTATTTATTTATTGTTTTATTTTTATCTTGCTTGTAAGCTATTCCCTCAAAAATATATCTATAAACTTAAAACTTCAGTAAACACCTTCGCCCACCCAACAAATATAAAAGACAAGTGTTCGATTTAACTTGAACATTACTTTGAAATAATGAATAACTAGCAAAAATATGCGCCCACCGGGCGTAAGTATTTAAGTTTTAATGTAATGAAATATATTAAATTAGAAAGACTAACGAAATTAAATAAGAACGCATATAAAAAATTGCTGTTATTTTAATTAGTTTCTATACAAAACCATTCATAGAATTGATTTTAATACGTTGAAAAATAATCAAATGATAATATATATATATATATATATATATATATATATATATATATATATATATATACACCTTTCTCCACATATATACCTTCTCCACACACACATATATATATATATACCTTTCTCCACACACAATATATATACCTTTCTCCACACACACACACACACACACACATATATATATATACCTTTCTCCCACACACACACACATATATATATATACCTTTCTCCACACACACACACACACACACACACACACACACACACACACACACACACACACATATATATTTATATTATATATATATATATATTTCTCTCTCTATATATATATATTCAAGGAATATATATATACTCAAGGATATATATATATTCATTAAAACTTAAACTTGTTTCTCTATCTCATTCGATATCTTTGTATTCATTTTTAACTATTTTTTCTTTCTTTCTCTCGATTTCTCTTTCGCACATATTTCTGTCTCATATGTAATTTCCATATACGCATATTTATTAGGTAAGATCATTGCATTAATGATTAATGATGCCTTCGAGCCTTCTTTGTATTTGATTTGATCTTTAATTGATACCCTTAAAACAATGACCTCGTGGTGAACTATTCTAATCTTATTTACCTGTTTACTTAAAAGTATCTAATTAAACCTATTAACCCAGTGATTGGCAAGTTAAATTCTCTAGCAGGAAGTAGCTTGAATCTTTCTTCCTTTTCTGAAACTGATTTTTACTCATGAAATAAGCTACGCACATCTACCTGTCTATATATATGAGAGAGAGAGAGAGAGAGAGAGAGAGAGAGAGAGAGAGAGAGAGAGAGAGAGAGAGAGAGAGTAGAATAGAATAGAAAGACAACGTATTTCGAAAAAGATGAATTTATTTTTTGATGGTAAAGTCGACATTAAAACGTTTCGGTTTATGTTAAACCTTTGTCCGGACGATACAAAAGAATGGAAAAATTATTGTATAAATAATGATGGATGTTTTTTAAATGACGGAGTTAAGAAAAAATATTTAGAGTATAACTGTATTTTGTCAACCGTTAAGTCAGGTGTAATTGGTACACGCGAAAACGAAAGACACTATACGTATTCAGAGTTCGAACCTTGGTAAGAGATAATGTAAGTATAATTTGGCTGTGATCTTTTGTATGTATATTATGCTTAGAGTATGAAATAATCTTAAAATAAGTTTTTTCTATCACAAAGAAATCAATAACAATACTTAGTTTCAAAAGAGTGCATCAGAATTTGTATATGAAAGAACGACCACTGAAAACAGATTACACAAAATAGTCTATATTGTATTATTGCCCCAACACTATTGCCCTTATGGTAAACTCCAACCCTTTGTATCATATATGTGCTAGGTGGTGGTGAACGAGGGTTTTAGTGTCTGGATATGACGTTAAACTGCATCTAGTGGTGAGGTTTCAATTCTGGATCTCTGGAGAGTATGAGTACCCCTCATCTATCACTGCCAGGTTCACTCTGACCGGAGTGGTAGTACCTCTTAGGATCCCATCTATGAGTTAAATAGAAAAAATGAGTTTAAAAATGAGTTTTTAAAAAATTGAATTTGAAAAAAAAAATGAAAACCCTTGAAAAATGAAGAAAACAAATAAAATAACCCAACAAGGGTTGACATGCCATAAAGTTAAACCGACCGACTGGCTACCTGATTTATTTTCTTTGGTGTATATGAGTGTCTTAGTAGTTATTAGACAGTAATTAGTGAAAAATTTATCTACGATGTTATACGCCTTGTATCAGAGTCAATTTCCTGTGAATTTTAGCCAAAGAACTTCCGATTTCGGCAAGTTAGTTCATCAAATTCCCGTATATAATTTAGTATTTAAAGCTGTTAGCCACCGACTCTTTCTCTGATATTTTCTGATATTTTCCAATTTCCATAATTGGTCATTTTTATCTCGGTCCCCTGTTCCTATGTTGTTTTTCTCCCACTTTCTAGGCCCTGGACAATTAACTATATTTGCTTATCTATATCTTAGTACTCTGTTTCTAGGTGAATTCTCTCCTAACCTGCTTTCTAGTCGCGGCCAGTTCCAAATTGGACAAACCAAAATTCGACTTCTTATCTCGACTCTACTTATTCATATATTTACTAGCAGGACCTGTGGATATACCGCAGTAGTATAATGTAATTATTACAATGTTTGACAAATTTATTTAAGAGCTATTGATAAATATTTCATATGTAAAAAGTAAAATAATCTTGATTTAACTCACTCTCTTTTTTTTTCTTTCTTTCATTCTTTTCCCCTTTTCAATAGGTTCAGTTTAAACAGGTTAGCGTTATCGCTTCTGCGCGTTAACCCATATCTTTATCTTTCCCTTGCTCTCTTTCTGCGTAGCATGTCACTTTTCTTTCCTTTCTTTCTTTCTAATAAAAACGGAATGATCTACTATTTAGTTGAGGTGACGACACTTAAAGAAATAAGAATTCGGCTGATAAGCAATACCAGATAATCAGGATTTACATTTTTGCATTTCTTCTTGGACGCTTTGTACGGTTCATTTTTAACCAGAAGGTGTTGCAAGATGATAAGCAAACGTACTTTGAAGGAAACACAAGTATTTATGTATAGATGGCATTAATTTGTTCTTCTCTAAAGAAAAGGAGATTAACAATTGAAATATTTATACAAATATTTTCCGTCCTGTCGGCTGGGTCATTAGAATATACCGACTGCACCTCTGCAGAGAGATAGGACTCCCACAAATGGGGCCACCTGTAGGTCATGGGTAGTGACCCGTGATACTAAGGATAGAACCCAGAATTCTGAGCAGTCCATGACTTAGGCTAGACGTGCGGTCGGAGAGGCCCCTCCAATCAATCGGCTGGTCACGTCAAGCCCTAGCATCTATATGATTGCCCGAACCCTATTGCCCTTATAGCAAGCCCTAACCCTTTTTATCATATGGGTGCTAGAAGGCAGTGACTGAAGGTCTTCATGTCCTGGGAATAACATTAAAATCTATTTGATGGTGAGGTTCCAGTTCTCGAGGTTTGGGGGATGTGGATCACCCCTTCATCAACATTGCTCCTAGGTACACTCTGACCCGGAGTGGTACTTCCTGTTAGGGTCCTATCTATGGGTTAAATGGAAAAAATGTGTTTGAGTATTCATTAAAATTAATTTATTTCGAAAGTATTTTTCCAAACTTTTGCAGAACGTTCCATGGTGCCAATTCTAATTGATACCATCTGATCTCATGTTCCACAGTTTTTCTTCAGTCTCCCTGCAAGGTCCAAGCATTTGTCCATCTTTTCGTTTTCTTTGACTTTCACTCTGTCGTCCAACGCAACGCCAAGATTCACTTTTCTTTTTTCCTTTTCTTGTAAGTTAACACTCGACCTGGTCTTCTAGCCGGGATTAGTTGATCAGTTTTTATATCAAAATCACAGAGAACCTTATGCATCTCATTCTCGAGATTTGGGTATATATCTTGTGGTAGTCTGGTCAAATTCTAATCTACTGCACACTTTCCAGTTGATCATCCTTTCCACCAGTCGTTCCTAGTATTGTACTAGCTCAGTCGGTAGAGCGTTCGGCTGGAAATCACAAGGTTCCTAGTTCGATACCGGTCCTCGACAACTCAGCGTATGAGTAGCACAGGATGTCTGCGGTAAAGTAAGGAGCTGATGGTAGGTGTGGCGCTCCACCTCAGATGCCAAAACAATCTCCTTGGTCTCGCGCTATTGAAAAGGGAATAGACACCCTCGCTGATTGGCTGATACCGACTTTAGGCCGCCCCGACGAATTTACTTACTTTACTTATTATTATTTTAGTTCATTCGAGTTTTTCATACCCACATCAGCCGGTGGTTCAGTGGAGGCTGAGTGACAGCAAGTACTCTTTTGAGTATTTCAGCCGATCTCAATAGTGCTGTATTTTGGATGGTCTCGATGCTTCCTCTGATTTCCAGATCATCAAGACTGTTTTCCAAGCCCTTGATGACCATCCAAGAGCGACAGTTACAATTAGCACAATCTTCACTTTCATATTCCACAGTTTTCTCAGCTCTCTGAGTATTTGTCTATCTTTCGCTTTCTTTCAATTTCACTAAGTGATCGGCCGGGACGGCCAAATCCACGAGATGACAAGTTCTCTTCTTGTCAATCAACACTACGTCTGGTCTCCTGGGCGGGATTAGGTGATCCGTCAGTACCTCAGTCCCAGAGAATTTTTTGCGTCTCATTCTCTTGGACAGATTCTGGTTTGTGCATATTCCATTTAGTTGAATGGTGAAAATTGAATTTCTTGCTCTATTGCCAGTGAATCACCTTTCCCACCCAGTCGTGCCTAGTCTCGTACTTTCTTTGTGCTAGATTAATACATTTGCTTATTATGTGATTGATTGTTTCTTCTTTTCCCCACACATTCTATACTTGCTATTCTCTTGTGTCCTATCTACTTTTGCTTTTATATAATAATAATAATAATAATAATAATAATAATAATAATAATAATTATTATTATTATTATTATTATTATCTGGTGATAATCTATTAATAATGGAGATTCGCTTCCGGTTTTTGTCTGTAACAAAAACTACACCACTACTTACGTTACTATACCCGAAATCGTCATAACATAAAATAAATACACTCAAAATTTGAGCATGCAACATTAGACAGTCCTCATTGTTTTTTAAAACAAGTTTTAATTGATACATCCCCAGTATCATATATTTTATATATAGTTTGTTTTATTTCAATAGATATTCAAAGTTAATAGAACTTAGTTTCGATTTCAAATTGTTTTTTTTTTTTTACTCCTTTAATAAATTTGATGATTTCATGATTTATGGTTCAAACTCTCCGACATTTAATTTTAACTTCCACCTCCTCAAGCAATATCTTTCAAAAATGTATCTTTACTTGTTTTTAAAATTTTGCAAGTGATAATAATGATTTTACTAGTATTTTCTTTTATCTTATTTTGGTTGTTTTTTAATCGAGTCGTTATCTCTATATTCACTAAAGTTATTATTATCTCCAAGAGAGTGAAGAACAGGGACATATTGGAAAGTACGATGAAGGACAAGTGAGATTTGAACGCGTTGACACTGGCACCAGACCTTGACATTTTGAGACTGAAAAGAATTCTTTTGGCACATCTAGTCTGAAATTTTTGTTTAGACGCTGCTATTCTAGTCCATCGTCTATTTAGACAGACGATTGATTTTGACAATTAAATTCTTGGTTAGTCGAGTGAGAATTTGCCGTCCTGTTTCTATCAACTTTTTCTTTTCTGATGCATCTGTCAACTTTTTACTCCTGGTAGATTTAGTCTTTCCGGAAAAAAATTCTTTGCTGACAAATGTTCACTCTGTTTTCAAATATTTGATCAATTCTCTTCAAACTAGACGGTATTTTCTTGTTCACTGAATTTCTCGAAAAGTTTTATATATGCTGCATATTTAACGAAAGTCTGCAATGCGATTTTAGGCGTCATATCGGAATAGATATTATTTACTTTTTTTTTAGAAGGAATCGTTTTGTTTAAATGCAAAATTGTTGGCTTTAATTTTCTTAAGAGTAATAACACTTACATGAAACAATTATAATCCAAATCATTTAGAACAACTATGAGGTGCCAAATCCAAGAATTACTTTGGTTTTCCTCAATCAGGTAAACATTTTGAACTCTGGCCACATATTTTTCAAGAAGATGAAGCAGAAATTGTCATTTGAACATTTAGTTTTAAAGATCGTCAGCAAAAATATGCACAATACCTGATTTCCACAGGATTGTGCTGACCAAATGACTTCAAAAGTTCATTATTTCAAGAACAAATCCAGATAAAATTGATAATTTCATTAAATACAATGAATGGAAAATATATTCAATGTTTTAAATTTGCATTGTTCATTGAACATTGCGTTAAAACTCCTGCACTAGATAAGATTATTTAACAATAGAATTAAATTGTTCAGTGTATTTTCCTTTCGATGAAAATGTAGCATCACTCATATTCTCTCATGGTGCCACTAGAATACAAGATGAAATTACGAAATATGGATTTAACAATTAAAACTAACCAAGATGTTAATGTGAGATTTTGAAGGATTATTTTGTTTCAAAATTATCATAAGTAATTTTATATTTGTATTTGATCCGCTTGTGACAGACAAATTCATGAAATAGTTCCAATTTACAGAATGGTAAACTTTCTCATAAAAGAAATACCAGCGGAAACTGGCCAACGGGTATTGTTACTGGCGACATCCGAATTGAAAAAAAAAAAACACCTTCTCTAACAGTGTTCACATCACCTTCTACCGTAACGGGAATCAAGAGTACCTTTTTCTCTGAAGAGAAGAACTTGGTGTATTGAACAAATATTGCACAGCTTCTACACAATCTTGGAGTGTTAGAAACTACGCAGAACTTGTCACTAATATGCTGACTGCTTGCAAAAACGTTTGATGCAACGTGGGCATCAAAATATATTATTTATTTTTACATATGAATCGTTTCCCTGAGAATCTGGTATCAAGGAGCAACAAGCAGGGGGAGAGGTTCCATCAGGACTTGAAAGAGACGCTGGGATGCAGACATTATCTGATTAGTTGAACTCTGAAGAGAGACATCCATGCTGCTGAGCATTTTAGAAGTTCGAAAAAAAAACCGGCCCCCAACCCCCCCGGAAGTTCAAGCCCTGAATTTGGCGTAACACTTAATTTACATGTGCTTACCTTTATTAATGTCTACTAATAAATTTATAATAATTAACGTTAGTAACATTTAATCAATAGATTTAGTTAGAAAACAGTTTTTTCTCTAAAAAAATATTGCAAATGAGAAATATTTAAAAAAAAATTAATCGATAATATCACAAAAATATAATCGATTAAGTTAGAAAATCAGATTTAAAAAAAATCAACTAAGCAAAGAAACCTGACCTGATAAAAAAAGGATGTCATTTACGGATTCAGCGATACAAAATTATTATAAATCATTTAAAAAATCTTAAACAACTTACCCATCTTTTGTTGCCCAGTGTAATCAATGAATAGTTTTATATTGTTTTGATTTACTTGAAATGTTTGCATAAGCATTCGAAGCGTAGTTTGTGTTATTACTTTTAATGGAATGGTTCATCGTTTGAGGTAACGACAGGCTGTGATAAACATTGGTAGTTGCTAGCGTATTAATATATAGATTGTGATATGATCAAGCAAACGACTTCAAATATTTTGCATATTAATTTGTGATGAGTGAAGTGATGAATGTTTTTCATTTTAACATATAACACATAATTTTAGATGATTTGGACATGTGTATATTTTAGTATCTATCTATCTATCTATCTATATATATATATATTATATATATATATATATATATATATATATATATTTATCTATTTATCTTACTTCTTCATATGTGTATGCAGATTTCCATTTTATTAAACTTTACATTTTCTTTCCTTCATCATTTAGAGAGCTTCCTATAAAATATTTCTTTCTTTTTTCTTTGCTTTGTCCTTTTGCTACTTCTCTTTCTGTAATCAAACGTTTTTAACATTTATCTATCTATTTCAATCTATCTAGCTTACTTCGATACATTAGTTCCATTCTTCTTCTTCAAGAGTTGCGATAAACCCTGCTTTTCTAGGCAGGCAGACATACAGAAGTTGTGAAAACAGTAAATCCGATATTATTCCGATCTAAAAGGCATACTTATATTATGTGTATATACAGGAGTGCACATATCTCACACCGGCTGCACACACACACACACACACACACACACACACACACACACACACACACACACATATATATATATATATATATATATATTTATATTTGGGCAGGATTTTTCTTTAATGCATACAGTGTTGAAAAAGACGGAAACTTTTCTGTTGATTAGTACACCAAAGTTTTCATCCCTAGTACTTTAAGCACTCTGCAGTGCCATCATCAGGGATGGATGTAATTGAGTGTGATCCAGCTTCTATTTAAACACGCAATGTGGTAAAACGACTGAGTAGCAGGGGGAGTAAATAGAAGGGGAGGGGCTTACATAAATATATATATCCAATACACTTAACTCTTGGCTACAAACCAGGAAGACTGTATAGCGTTAATATTGAACGAAGGGCTGGTACCATTTGCATGAGGACAGTAAATCGATATTAGACAGTTGGCTGTAGTCCGAAGGCGCGTGTGACATGAGAGAAATCCTGTAGTGCAAATTTCCAAGCACAAAACTTGCAGCGACTTTGAGATCATGAATAAAATCTAGATAAATCCAAACAATAAACAGATGACACATGGTCAGTAGTAAGGTTCATCGGTGGACAGACCCTATACATCTTTGCAATGGAGTGGACACCTTGGGCTATCACGAGTTGGCCGCTATGAATCGATCATGGGAGATTGAGTTCGGCTAAACTGACACCGTGGGGGGTGGGGTAAGCAGAACGCACATCGGAATTGGGCAGAGAGCACGAAGTGTGAACACGGTGTACCGGGGGAGCAGTGTCAGCGAAAGTGGGGTCACTTGGGGTTGCAGGCAAGGACAAAGGTGATGGCTCTATTGCGGCCCGCTTGGCAAGTGGTCGAATGCCGATAATTAAGGGACATCCCCTTGTATTACACCGTATGATATGGGAGTTTGGCCAGGAGAAAGAACACTTCATTATCGACCTCAGTTTGCCCTCGTCTCTTTCGCCCTCTCTCTCTATCTCTCCCTTTCTCTTTCTCACTATATATATATATATATATATATATATATATATATAAGAGAGGGGAAGGGATGGGTGGGCGGAACCAAAGGAAGTAGAGAAACCAGAATCGTATATATGTCTTAAGCAGATGTCCGTATATATATATATATATATATATATATATATAAAATCTGTATGTACATATCTATCAACCAATCAATATATCTATGTAGTTAGTACATATATATCTATGAAAAATTACTGTACATATCTATCTTTCTAAGAAAAATATTTCACTATACCTCTGACATCTTTCTTCTTATATGTTTGCTACATGAATATACATATGGAAGTATGTACCTATATCTATATTTTTAATACATGAATGCACAGATGAATGATAAAAAACAAACAAACTAATACATACATACATGCATACATACATATATCATAGGTAAGTCGAAAATTTGTTCATACCATTTTTGGAAAAATACGTAGTATAAATACTTGCACAAGTACACGAACATACCAGAAATAAATACCCATAAACTAGCTAAGGCACCTGTCTACACTGGTTATAATGCTTCTAAAACGATTCAATAATCAAATATTCTAAGACAGACACAGTGGAACCGGAACAAAAGATAACTAAAATAAATTTATGTCGTTATTTTATTTTTCTAGATAATGTTTATTGACAGTTCTGTCAACGGGAAATGTACACGAATCGGTTAAAAACAGTAAGTGTTACTATAAAATATATTAATTACATGACAGAGAGAGTCCAGACACAGACACATACAGACACGCGCACACACATGACTGGGCACCACATACATCTACTCTTCTAGCATAGTAAATGACTATAATATATATATAACTATATATATATATATATATATATATATATATATATATATATATATATATATATATATAAAATAGTGGGTCGTGTAGGTTCCGTTAATGGTCTATATATCTGAAATGAAGGTATGAATATTCATTACAAAAAGAACCAGTACATTATTCTTTATTTATAATCTGAAATTTGAGGATGTCATAGAATAATGATCAGGTTTACGTTCATTAAAACAATTATTTAAAATTAAAAGATGAAAGAACACAACAGCGAAAATTAACAATGCTTATAATTCTAATGACAATACTTCATCTAAAGATAAAAATTCATTAAAAGAGCTATTATTATTATTACTAGTGACTTTGACATAAAAGGACCCAACATGCCGTAACCAGCCAACCAATACATTATTCTTCAGTGTTCTAGGTATGACATTAAACTGCATCTAATGGTGAAGTTCAAAATTTACAGCTCTGGGGAATGTGGAGTACACCTTCTTTGCCAATACTCTTAGGTCCACTCTGAACCAAGTACCTGTTAAGGCCCCATCTATGGTTTAAATAGAAAAAAATCAGTCCTTAAAAAATTGAATTAAAAAATTGAGTACCCTTCAAGAATGAATAAAACAACGTCTTCGGCATATAATAACCCAACAAGGGTTGACATCATAGGGACGATAATCCTGAATCCAAGCGTGGTTTTGGAGCTTCAATATCGTTACCACTAATTTAGGGTGCTCCTATTAAAGCTCCGAAACCGCGCTTGAACTCAGTCTGATGACGAATTTAGTTTAAGATAAATAAAGAACACCCGATGATACAACAACCCGAACGTTGTATTTATCCATACCACAATAAAGATGAGGACAACAGTCTGAAACATCAAAATTATTTACATTAAGCCTCATCTGAAAAATACAGACAAATAATATTTTCCTGTTCAATTTATTTTCCTATTCCTTTTTATAGACGCCATATTTTAGCATTCACTGCATCTTTTTTGTTGTTGTGGTTGTTCTCTAGTTTTCTCTTCTTCAGATCTTTTTCTTTCTTTCCAATATTATATTTGTTTCTTCTAAATCTAAATTCTATCACACATTTCGTTTCCGTTTCTTTTTATTTCTGTCTTATAACTTTCTCTATTTTTTTTATTATCCGTCTCTTTATCAAATTTTATCTTTATTTTTCTGTTATTTTTGAAATTCACTTTTTTGTAGTTGTCTAGTTTCCTCTTCTTCTAATCTTTCTCTCTCTTTCCAATGTTATCTTTATTTCCTCTAAATCTAAATTCTATCTCATATTTTTGTTTCTTTTTCTTTTTTCTGTCTCACAACTCTCTCTCTCTCCCCCCTCTCTCTCTCTGTTTTTTGTTGATTTCTTACCATATATTCTCCGTCTCTTTCTTGCAAACACTTCCTTCTTTTTTTGTTATTTGTTTTCTTGATTCCCTGTCGTTTGGTCTTTCAACGTTGTCCTCCTTGGGGAGGAGGCTTCACACTGACAGCTTTGCGCAACGGTGAAACGGCAGATTTATGAACTTTCTATTTCAACGTCCCCGAACTGAGCTTGCCATCGTTCACAGCGGCGACGCGAGCCAATCGCCAACGGTGCCGAGATCCTCCAAGTGCCAAATAGTTTCGTTGGTAACCGCCATTTCCCATCTCCTTTGAGACATGAACTTCATCACTGGTTGGAAACTAGACAGAATTAATGACTAGAAACAAACACGCGCATGTATTCATGCACACACACACACACACACACACATATATATATATATGTATATATATATACTATTATAGATGATTAGACACTAAAACACTCTCTTACACATTCAAGCCACAATACATGCGCATAGAATATGAAGAAACAAATGCCATACAGAAGACCTAGTGCAGTGCTACAAACTGCAGCGACTGTCTCGCAAGACTTTGATAATTTTCCTACCATGGGTTTTTGGCAGACAAGTCTGAGTTTAGATATTAACTAAACCTATCTCTCTATCTCTCTCTCTCTCTCACTTTTGATATGTATACAATTACACATACACACACCCACATATATACATAGTATGAACACACACACACACACACACACACACACACACACACACATATATATATAATATATATATATATATATATATATTATATATCATATATATATATACATGTAGAATTAACAAAAGGCACATCTGTTTAATAATTTTATTTTTGATCTTTTCTAATTGTCAGACCAACTTTCCAATGTTTGGGTGGAATTGGTGGACAAGTCCACCAAAGTTCAGTTCCCGAGTACCTTCGGCACTTCGAAATGCCATCATCAGGGGTGATGTATTCCAGTTTAAAAAAAATTATATTCTCCTTCCAGCCTGCACATTAATATAATTAAAAAAAAACTGGAATACATCACCCCTGATGATGGCACTTCAAAGTGCCGAAGGTACTTGGGAACGTTGGTGGACTTGTCCACCAATTCCACCCAAACATTGGAAAGTTGGCCAGACAATTAGAAAAGATCAAAAATAAAATTATTAAACAGGAGATGTGCCTTTTGTTTAATTCTACATGTATAAATGAAAGAATTCTGTCCAAATACACATTATATATATATATATATATATATATATATATATATATATATATATATATATAGAGAGAGAGAGAGAGAGAGAGAGAGAGGGGGGGAGAATACTACAGAAATAAATACATAAATATTTGTATAATATTTTATAAATAAATAGCTATGCCCCTTACACCTATAATTGAGAAATTTATTTCCTTACTACACAACGAAATTCCAATATATATATATATATGGGCGGTGTATAAATATTTAGGAGGTAATAGAAGATACGTAAGATGCCCAGGAAAGAAACATTTTTTCTTTATAAATAAAAAAACAACTATAGTGGCCAGTTGGAATGTTTCCACTAATAGTTGGTACCTTAATAGCAATAATGTAATCACTAAGACAAAATCTTTTAGTCACACATAGATCAATAGAAAAGGGTGATAATTAGGAAAAAAATCAAAGAGATAAAAACAAAGATCAATATGAGTTAGAGAAAAGATAAAGGTAAGAGATATTGAAATTATTAAACATTAAATCTTGAAGTTGGCGCGAAACACCGAAAAGTGAGAATAACAAAAGATGTAAAAGATTAGAAGAACTGTGTCCAAAATAAGCGTTGCAGGAGGAAAAACGTGACAGAAGATGGCGAGATAAAATAGTGACGTTCGATGGTAAGACATCAAATTATATATATATATATATATATATATATATATATATGTTGAAAGATAAATGGAAAGAAAATTTTATATGGATAAAATTATTTACTGAGATGCCGACACGTGTTTCGACCAAGAGTTTGTACTTGTATACATTGTATTCTATTTAGTATAATTTTAAATACAAAATAAAATAATAATAATAATAGAGAAACATACAATTTAAGTATGCAAAAAAGCGATCTTCTTCGGGGCAAGATACACTGTATACAAGGACAACATCTTGGTTGAAACACTTGTCGGCATTTCAATAAATAATTTTCATCCATACAACATTTTTTTTCCATTTATCTTTCAAGATTTTGTCCTTGTATACAGTG
>CM042142.1:67335537-67370537 GCA_023376005.1 Doryteuthis pealeii
GCGTTTACAAGTTGTCGACCGAAAAGATATATGAAAATAAGAAAGATAAGGATACTCGTCCGTAAAATTTGTGGAATTATAACGTATGAGTGTAAAACAGATATCAAGTATTGCGATTTACAACTATTTTAATATTTACTAAACTTATCTTTGTACTTAGTCAAAGTTGTGGAGAAGGATAGAAGCTTGAATATTATATGACACTCATCTTTTAAGTGTTGAGTACCTATCTTGTAACTTATCATTTGGAATCCCGTTTTCGACATCTCCGTGTGTGTATATATGCGTGAGTAACATGGTAATTGCATTTCACTTAGTGCTAATACTCTTGGGAAAGGTATGAATCCTACTCTCCCTCCAGCTATGGATAAATAGCAGGGCATACTGGGCTCTTTAACCTTGGTTAGGCAACCGGTCTAGGAGAAGGAAAACTTGGAATTCAAACCAGTTGAACTCCGCTTAATAAATTGACCTTGTGTCACATCCTGCTCGTGCGGAGGGGTTGGTAAATATATATATATGCGTGAGTATGTGCATTTTGAGTTGCATGTATATGTATTGCGTTAAAGAATTTTTGCTTGCTAGCTTACTCATACTCAGTGGACTAGCAATCAACAATGGGTTGATTGATATTGTATCCCAACGTCAGATGTGTTGGGATGTTATTAGCTTTATGCATCCTGGAAGCAAATGTTCTATGAAGCTGCTTTCTTCCTTGGATATAATTGCAAATGGCCGCTACCGGAACAATATGTCTCCTTTAACAATATGACCGCTCTCAATTGCTATTAAAAGTTGTTGCTCGCTCGAAGAAGGTTCCCATACAATAGTTGCCTTTGTCCTTTCTTTCGAGTCGTGACCTGACTTTGAATCGTGACTTGAAATCGAAGAAAAAGGGGCAAGAGCACACTGTTTCTATATATGTCGGATGCAGGCTTCTAATTGGTGGACCTAACAATCCACGCCAGCTTGGCAAGGGACATTATTCACTATGGTCCCTGGTCAAGCCTGTTGTAAATCTAATTGACTTTCTGAAGAATTGATACTCCCCAATAAAGTAGTATCCTAGGTAAACCGCATCAATTCTGAGGCTTTGGAGAGTGGAGTACTCCTTCATTGCCATTACTCCCGCGTTCATTTTGTTATTACCTGTTAGGGTGTCATAGGTTAGATAAATCAAAAAATGAGTTTTAAAATGTGTTTGAAATGAGTTTTAAAAAGTTGAATATCCAACAAGGATAAATAAAACAAACAACAAATATTGGGCATAGAATAACCCAAGAGTTGAAATGCCGTAAAGTCCAACCAACCAACCAACCAATAAAGTAACACTAAAAGCTGAGGAAAAATGACTTAAATTTGACGGCTAAAGATATATTCGTCAGATAAAAATAAAATGACTAACAATTTTAAAAGAAGTAAAAATAACAAAAAAACAAAAACAAAACATAATATCGAACATTTTTAAAAAGCCTTAAATGAAACGAAAGCGTTTTGTTGCCTTTTTAACAAGTAAATCTTCATCATTAAAATACTGAACTCTGAATCGATTGGCAAACTGATAGGGAAAAAATAAAATCAGAGTTAACTTCAATTTGCATAAGTTTTTAAAATGTGCAAATGAAAAATGACTAAGTATTTATGTTAAAATTTTGGTCACCGTTTTAGTCGTTTAGTTCTGTTTAGTAAATTCAATTTGGTATTAAGTTTGTGTTCAGTTGGTTAATCCTTCTAATCCTAGTCCATAGTGTTCCTTGGTAGAAAAGAGTGTAGTATCATTAGATCTCCTCCTGCCAGAAAGTCCAATTTGCAATTGATTCGATGTCAGCTGATAACGATCTTACATGCATTCCATATACGTTTCACGTTGGCCAATTTTTACCAGATGTAGACGATGTTGAGAAAGTTCATAAATTGCAGTGAGATTTTGGCGTAAATCTTACACAACAGATATTCCAACAATTTACCTTACCCCTCCACCACGGACAAGGATGTGCCTGAAGGTCAATTTTTAGGACGTATGGACGAACAACAAAAGACCCCAAAAAATTGTTGGTCTCCATAGACATTCTTCCCTTAGGAGAGGTCTCGATCATCAGGCAATGAACTTGACCCCTCCAGCCCTTTTAGAAAAGGGGGCAGATGCTGCATGAGGGACGGACTTCTGCAACGACAGGAATTAAAGTTATCCCATTTTTATTCTAAAAATGATTCATCTGTGTTTGAATTGATTGTTCATGTAGTAAACTAGCAGAAGGTTTTTAATATCCACATATTAATACTCGTGTTCCTTAAAAGTATGACCGTTATCATCTTGCCACATCCTATGGTTAAAGATCAGACCGTCCAGAGCGTCCATGATGAAATACAAAAATATAAATCCTGATTATCTTGTGTTCTAATCTGCCGAATTCTTATTTCTTATGAATGCCGTCACCTCGACTAAATAATGGACCACTCCGTTTTTATTATAAAGAAAGGGAAGAAAAAGGACATGCTACACAAAAAACATAATAAGAAAGAAAGAAAGAAAGTAAGAGAGTGAGGGGAAATATAGAAATAGTGTGTGAGCGCGTGGAAGTGATAGCGATAACGCTAACCTGTTTCAATCGAATATAATGAACTTTCGTACCCTTGCGTTCGACTTGTCGAGAAGGTATTGAAGAGTATCATGCCTTCGAGGTAAGCACTGGCACTGACAACCTTATATTCGTGGCCCTCTTAAGAGAATACTGCCGTTAGCATTCGTCAAGCCCCTCTTTCTAGCATTCTTTTGTCGAGCTGTTCTGTTCGAACACGCACATGCATACCAGAGAGAGAGAGAGAGAGAGAGAGAGAGAGAGAGAGAGAGAGAGAGAAGAGAGAGAGAGAGAGAGAGAGAGATTAAAACAAGATTATTATACGTTTTACATACTGATGTATTTGCAATAGTTCTTAAGTAAACATATCAAACGTTGTAATAATTGAATTATCATACTGTGGAATATTCACAGGTCCTGCTAGTCATTGTATTTCTCGTCTTGCACACCTTTTGTTGATAAGTGTTACACGACCTTTCAAGATGCATCCACCTTAATATACCTACAAACATATAGATGTCTTCAGGTCCATAAACGTGTCAATATTTAGAATGAAATTTTCGCTCGTTGTCGCGGCCATGCATACAAAATTGAGGTTTAAGTGATAAAGTTGGTGTCAGAGGGAGACACTTCTAAGCAGAGTTAACATGAATTAAGTCTGAAATAGCGTCATAAGAAAAAGGATAAGTGTCAAAACCAACATAAAATACAATCCACATTCTTTTTATCTGACTTTGGTCACGCCCAATTTCAATTCCTCACATCGGACAATACAAGAATCGATCAGATAACTATAACACTAGCCACAGTCTTTTTCAGTAATTTGTCGTCAGAACTCAGATTTATAATAGGTGGTCGCAATATTCATCCCTTTTTGTTGTTGTTATTCATCATCATCATCTTCTTCTTCTTCTTCTTCATCTTCTTTCTTCTCTCATCTCTTCTTCTTCTTCATCAATTTCTTCTTCTTCTTCTTCATCATCATTCTTCTCTCATCTTCTCTTCATCATCATCATCAATTTCTTCTTCATCAATTTCTCATCATCATCATCATCATCATCATCATCATCAATTTCTTCTTCTTCATCATTTCTCTTCATCATCATCATCATCATCATCATCTTCATCATCATCATCATCTTCTTCATTCATCATCATCATCATCATCTTCTTCATTCATCGTTCTCTTCATCATCGTCATCATCATTCTTCTTCTTCATCATCATCATCATCGTTCATCATCATCATCATCATCATCATCATCAATCATCGTTCTCTTCTTCATCATCATCGTTCTTTTATTTCTTCGTTTGTATATTTTTCATTCATCAACTCTTGACCGTTTCAGTAGTTCTCCTACATTTGCCAGTCTTCCTTCCCACGCCTACTCTGACTTGGAGTGGTAATACATGTTAGTGTCCCATCTATGGGTCAAATAGATCTGTTTGCAAATGGAAGGGAATGCTTGAAATTATATAACTGTAGGCAAACAAATGATTACTGTTATTGAATAGAAATAGTAAGTTGAAGTTATATAATTGTTTATAATTCATTAATATTAGATAGGAATATTTCATACCAAATAACTGTATGCAAACAATGATTATTATTATAGACAAAAAAGTGCAACTAAAAACAGAACAGTGAAAAATGAAAAGTTTATGATTATAATCGAAATGTGCAAATGAATCCAATTTTGGTATTAAATAACCCAGCAAGGGTTGATATACCGTTGATATACCGTTAATTAAGCCTAACTAAAGCAAATCAAGACAAACCAAACCAAACTTCATTCTTTCTTTCTTTTTTGTGTTCATCATTCCTTTCTTTCTTAATTTCTTTTGTTCGTGTTTTCTTTCTCTTTTTCTTTGGGTCATCTTTCTTTTTTTTTTCATTCTTTCATATTTTCTTTCAATCTTTTTTAATTCTTTCTTTCTTTCTTTGATTCATCATTTCTCTCCTAATTCCAGTTTTTTGTGAGTCTTTTTTTTTCTCCTTTTAGATAATCTTTATTTCTTTATTTCTTAATTTAATTAATTACTTTCTTCTTAATCTTTATATCCACAAACTTCATGCTTTCATTATTTTCTTTTCGCTGGAAAATCACCCACATCATTCCAATTTAAGAGGGAAATATTTTCCTTCCTTTAAACTCAATTATTTCTGCGGAAAGGTTTTCTATTTTTCAGTTTTCAATTTCATATCAGTTGAAACGTCATCCTTAACATCATTAAACTTGTTAAAGTTATCTCTCTCTCGCTTTTCAATAAGTTGCAGTTTTTAACCAAACCAGATTTTTGCACACAGAATTCTACCAGACTCACCGGGGAAAAACAACATCAAAGGGGATTACAACCCCCCCCCAAAAAAAACAAAAACAACGAAATAAAAATCAGAAAAAAAAAACCAAAAAATACTCACACAAAAAACAAACAGATCCCCCCGCCCCCCAAAAAAACCCCATATAAACAAAAGGAAAACAATGAGATAAGCAATAAAAAATGAATGTTTAATTGGCAGGTAAATAGGCACGTAGGTAGGTAAGTGGAGGCGCATGGTATAATGTTTAGATTCGTAGGAAATGGACTCATCGACCCGAGTTCAAATCCTAGACGAGGCTGTTTGCATTTCACATAGCGTTAATACTCTTGGGTAAATGTATCACTCACCTACTCTCTCTTTAGCTATGCGTAAATACTAGGACAGACCAGGCACCTTAACCTTAGTTAGATAACCAGTTTACGAGAAGGAAAACTTTTACTTCAAACCTATTAAATTGCGTTTAAGAATGTGACCATGTCACATCCTGCTCGCACGGAGTGGTTGATAAAAATGTATATGTTGGTAGAAAAAGGAATAACTTGGTCTCATGGATGTAATACATGTTGATTTTGATATAGAGAGATCGTCTTGCGTCTGATTTGAAAACTATCACTGAAAACTAATCTAGGAGAAGGAAAACTTTAAATTCAAGTCAACTTGACCTTGTGTCACATCCTTTCTATGATGGAGGGGTAGGGTAAATACATACGCGTGCAAACACGCTCACGCACAAGCATATATATATATATATATTTTTTTTTTTTTTGGTGGGGGAGAATATGTGCTTAATTGAAGTCGTACCTAATTTTGAAAGTTAATTAATTAATAATTAATTAATTAGGCGGGCATACCTATTTAAATGTAAGGCTAAACAGATCGAGAAAAATCAATTGTTTAGCCTTACATTTAAATAGGTATGACCACCTAATTAATTAATTATTAATTAATTAACTTTAAAAATTAGGTACGACTTCAATTAAGCACATATTCTCCCAAAAATTGTCGGCTAAAAAAAAGCCATATCAAAAACACATCGCTTGAGTATTTACTTCTCATATATATATATATATATATATATATATATATATATATATATATATATATATGTGTGTGTGTGTGTGTGTGTGTGTGTAGTATATTAAAAAAATGAAAAAACACAGGTTTAAATGGGTTAAGTGGTGAGTTTATTCGCCGACGCTGCAGTGTTTCGATCTATTAATTAGAACATCTTCAGGGCATTTGTTGGTATGTGGAGGTGATAAGAAATTATTTATCACAGAATAACGAGAAAAGCGAGTGGTAGTCCTTGTCATTCAGTCTGTTTACAAATTTTTGAGGTTTGAAAAAGGAGACGGTTTTGAAGTATAACATCAAATATTCTATTTTATGGCGTGAGTATGGGACGCTGTAAGTGTGTGTATCGAAAGGAAACATTGTGCATTTTTTAGGTGCTGAACTCCGCTTAAGAAATTGACCTTGTGTCGCATCCTGCTTGTACGGAGGGGTTGGTAAAATATAATATATATATATATAATATATATATATATATATATATATGTGTGTGTGTGTGGTGTGTGTGTGTGTATGTGTGTGTGTGTGTGTTTCTTACCTCTTTACTTATCTTAAGCTCCTCTCCCACCACTGCGATTCTATCGCACGTGTCACTTGTTTACACTGAAAAATCACCACGTGAACACCTCTACCATTTTTGTTTTGTCTGTAAACCAACCCTGAGACTGGCACTTAATCCTTTTGCAATAGGGAATCAGTTGAATGGAATTTGGTACAGCCATGGGGATGGAGAAAGTTGCTAGGCAAAGAGATAAAGGACACAGCCCTATATATATGTGAACAGAATTTTTATTCAACAAATCTTTTTGCTACAATATTAGTAATGTGGCTATACTGTACTCTAGGAACAACAGTATTTCGTACTTGAATTGTGTCATGCGCTAGTCTCATTCAAGCATCAACTCTTTTATGCTGACTTATTTGGCCTATTAAAAAAAGGAAGCGCGTGGTGTAATGGTTAAAGTCGTGGGAAATGGACTCGTCGTTCCGAGTTCAAATCCTGGACGTGGTAATTGCATTTCACTTAGCGCTAATACCCTTGGGAAAGGTATGAATCCTACTCTCCCTCCAGCTATGGGCAAATAGTAGGTCAGACTGGGCTCTTTAACCTTGGTTAGGCAACCGGTCTAGGAGAAGGAAAACTCTGAATTCAAACCTATTAAACTCCGCTTAAGAAATTGACCTTGTGTCGCATCCTGCTCGTGCAGAGGGGTTGGTAGATATATATTTGGCCTATTAATCTAACAAACGTGTGAGAAACAGACAATCAATTTGATGTGCCTTAATTTTGTATGAATAATAAGCGAATATAGGAACTGGCATCAGTGTTATTTATACTAGTAAATATATGCACCCTCCGGGTGCAAGTATTTGAATTTTAATGTAATGAAATATGTTAAATTTGAAATACTTTTGAAACTAAATAAAAATCCAAATAAAATGATTTGAAACAGAGGGGGTATAATCGAAGAATAGAACAACTTTGAAACTAAGTCTTCCATCATTTTTCATCACTCCCTCCTTTTATTGCTGAATTTTCCTAATTTAACTATTTAGTTAAATTAGAAAGTAAAGAATAAAATTACTGTTATTTCTTTATATTAAAGGATTTCTTTTAAGATTTATCCCCGAGTTTTTTGCTCATATTCAATAAGAAAAAAACAAACAATTAGAAATCAATAATACCAAGCGCATATTTAATAAAATTAAACTTTTAATATCAATATGCAAATTAGCTTTCCTGTTCACACTGTAACCCGCTATTTTGTTGCATATATAAATACAATTGCATGTTATTAGAATGTAGATAAAGTCAAAAGTATTAATAAGGTATAACAATTTTATCAATAACTGAGGTTTAAATAAAAATAAATTCATGGTGAATGTGACGTCAATAACTAAGGGAATTGTGACTTGAGTAGTGATTTAGTTTCGGCTTCAGACAGACAAACACACAATCTCCATTATAATAAGATATAAGTTGCCAGTCAAAGAAAGCTTTGGCGAGGATTAGTTTAAAATGAATGTACAACTTATTTTTTTAATATATGGTTTCACCAATATTACAATACAGAAAATTAGCATTTCATGGAAACACTTACATATATCTTTAGACAACTTTCTTTAATATGAATACAAACTATTAACTTGAAAACACCAGTAGAGTAATGCCTCCTGCATAGATTTCATCAGATAAAAGTACTGGAGTCAGGCATGGCCTAGGGGCTTCAACATCACTATTACTAGCCTAGGGCAATCCAGCAATATATATATATCTATACACATACATATATCTCTGTGTGTGTGTGTGTGTACGCGGGTGTTTATGTGTTTATATATATATATATATATATATATATATATATATATATAGAGAGAGAGAGAGAGAGAGAGAGAGAGGGAGATGAATAATGTTGAATGCAAGGAAGAAGTGGTTTGTCTGTGTGATACGTATTAGCTTTGCTGGTAACCATTACGTTTCTGCTGCATACACCCACGATGGAGAGGTTGAAATTATTTACTAAGCTTTGCTTAGTCTGGCACACCTTCCCAAAATTGCGCACGGAAAACAGTCACCAATCTAAATATTGAACAGACACATCACTGCTTAACTTCGGTAATTTTGCAGGAATCGATGATTTCAGAGTGGCTTGGCCGTAAAACAATATGAAGGGGTTGATCTATAATATACTAATGCTCTTGTTACTTAAAATCGCTATTATCTTGCAACACCCTCTAGTTAAAAACGAGACCGTCCTAGATGAAATGCAAAAATGTAAATTCTGATTATCTGGTGTTGCTTATTCGCCGAATTCTTATTTCTTATGAGTGTCGTCATCTCTGTTAAATAATGGACTCTTATTTGTTTATTATAAAGAAAAAAAGTTGATGCTACACAGACAAAAACATAATAAAGAAAGAAAGAAAGTAGGGATAGATATAGAGGGGTGAGTACGTGGAAGCGATAACGCTAATCTGCTTCAGTTGAACATGAATGAAAGGAAAGAAAGAAAGAAAGAAAGAAAAAAAGAGTGAGAGAGTTAAATCAAGATTATTATTCTCTTTAGATATTGAACTATTTTGATATAGCTCTTAAGTAAACATACTAAACATTGTAATAATTAAATTATCATATATCCACAGGTCCTGCTAGTTTAAATTTAAATCTTAGAAACGTAAAATTCTTAAACATTGTATGGATACTTATTGCAACCCATATGTTGACGTTAATAATCACGTTTGTGAATGGTTTTATTCGAAACGCTTTTATAACAGTTGTACATACAAAAATTGGCAATAACATTTAATTAGTCTGATTCAAATCCAAGTGACTAGAATTTCTTGACATAGCTACACGGTAACGAGGCATAACCCCCCACCCCCAAAACACACACACACAAAAAAAACCCAGGTGAAAACGCAGCGATATAAGTCTAGTTTAGTATATTTTTCTCCCTAATAACTTTGTTAGAATGCTCGATAAAATGTTGGCTACAAAATAAATCTGTTAAAATTCCTATAGCGAAATAAAGAGAATATTTATAACAATGAAAAAAAAAAAAAACTAAAATAAAGAAAGTAAAAAAAAAAATGGTAAAATCTTAATAAAGATTAAAATCTATAAATTCTCATATTTTCAAGACATTATGCAACTTTAAAATATTTCTCTTCAGTCTAAACCGATGCAAAAAAAAAAAAAAAAAAAAAGAAAAAGAATAAAAAAAAGAGAAGGAAAAAAAAATTCAATTTTGGCAACTTTTTTTTCTTTTCTCTTGTCGCAAATTACCTTCCCGAAAAAAAAGTCAGGCTGGCTGATAATTGTTCGGCAATATGTTCGGTGCCAGCTTGAATTTCAAATGACATGAGTCAAGTCCAATCCTCCATACTTAAATCTTTTTTTTTCCTTCTTCTTTGTTACTTTTTTTTTTTTACATCGGCACCCGCAATCAGTTTCTTCACTCTTTTCTTCCCTTTTAAGCACACCCCCATCTCTCCCTCCCACCCCAATAAAATGCACGGCACTAAAAGGCGAGGCGGTGCCCGTTGTTAGGAAGGAGGCTGGGAACGTGGGGTAAGGAAGACGGGTCAACAAGCATCTCGGTGCCGGCCAGAAACGCTTGAGCTCGATTTTAAAACCCACGTCACATACTTTTCTAAAACGGTCTTTTCCCCTATTCACCACTAAAACTAATTTCATATTCGTGGCCATATTCTTGCCGTTCATTGAATTATTTGGGGGAGATCCTGCGACAGTCAGTCTACAAGTTTACAAGTTAGGAAATGCAAACTGAATATATAAACCGGAATGGTTCGCTTTTCTTCTTCGAATCTGTGTGGCAAAATACTGTGAAACTCCGAGTTTCCAGTTGGCTGACCCTAATTTTGCAGGTTTTTTTCTTTTCTTAGTTAGAATCGGTATTCAGATAGCAGTCGAGAAGAAAAGAAGTCTGAAAATTTGTAGAATAAGAAAAAGGAATTTAAAAAAAAATAGAATTTCTTTAAGAAATAAGAAAGAATATTTCTTATTTCTTAAAGAAATTTATTTTCATAATTCCTTTTTCCTATTCTACAAATTTTCAGACTTCTTTTCTTCTCGACTGCTATCTGAATACCGATTCTAGCTTAGAAAAGAAAATTATCCGAACAAAGATTTGATTTTTTTTCATTATAGATCCATTGTATTAATTGAAGAGAAAATAAAGTTACAGACAAGATTTTTCACCTCCCCTGGGTATGACATTAAATTGCATCCAGTAGTGAGGCTCCAGTTCCGGGAGCAGTGAAACACAGTGCAATTTAAAAGAATATTTCTCTGAATTTTTTAGATGAGGTTTGATCATTTGTATTATTTTGATTATTGAACTATTGTCCTCATCTTTATTGTTAACAACGTTTCAGCCGATGTGCAATTGGACAGATGGCGTAGTGGATATAGATGTTGATTTAATACAGTTCCAAGTGACTGTTATCTCTAGACTGTGGTTTCAATCATGGCCTAGGACGATAGTAACAGAGTAATCAACACAGCTTAACACTTGTACCCGGCCATAGTTAACGGAATGAGAATAGTTTATCACCGTGGATTGAATAAAGGGTTCGGTTCGAAGGTCCGTGAAGAGGTTCCAGAGTTCGACAGAAATATCTGAAGAAGACCGGAGGGCACATCGAGTGAACATTATGCAGATAACAATAAAGATGACGACAATAGTCCGAATAATACAAATTTAAAAGATTATGCAAAGAATTAAACATAGCTCAGTCGGTAGAGCATCCGCCTAGGAATCTCGAGATTTCGGGATCAATACCAGTCCCCGCCAACTCAGTGTAGGTAATCTCGTCTGTGCGGTAAAGCGGCGACCCACCTCAGCACAAACAATCTCCCTGGTTTATTGCTAGCGAAAAGGGGACATACTCCCTCGCTGTTCGGTTGATACCGACAATAAGCCACTCCGTCAACTTTACTTACAAATAAATTAAATTTTGGCCTTAATTAACCCATAAGGAGTTGATATACCGTCAAACAAATAAACCAGATACCAGGAATAAATAAAATTTTTTATGTGTTGTTGTTTTTAAAAAACGGGTGTTTAGTATTACGACATCAGTTGCGTGCACACACACACACATATATATATATATATATTATTATAATGGAGATTGTGAGTTTTTCTGTCTGTAACCGAAACTATATTCCTACTCAAGTCACAATTCTCTTAGTTATTGCCATCACATTCTCCATGATTTTATTTTTATTTAACCTCAATTATTAATAAAATTGTCATACATTATTAATACTGTTAACTATGTCTCCATACTGACAACATGCAATTATATTTATATATACAACAAAATAGCGGTTTACAGTGTGAACGGGAAGGCTAATTTGCATATTAATATTAAAAAATCGAATTTAATAAATATGTGCTTAGTATTATTGATTTCTAACTGTTTGGTTTTATTTTAATGAATATAAGCAAAAATCTCTTCAATGAATCTTAAATGAAATCCATTAACAAGATAAAATAACTGTCATTTTATTTTTACTTCCTCTTATAACTAAATACTTAAATTAGAAAAAATAACAATGAAAGACGAGAGTGATGGAAGAGTAAGTTTCAGTTGTTCCATTTTTTATTATACTCCCTCTGTTTCAAATCTTTTATTATACTCCCTCTGTTTCAAATCTTTTTATCTGTATTCTTATTTAGTTTCATTAGCCTTTCTAATTTAATACAATATTTTATTACATTAAAACTTAAATACTTGCACCCGGAGGGTGCATATATTTGCTAGTATATATAATGCTAGTATATATAATGCTGTTTACTCCCACGTTTGTTCCTAATTATTTTAATTAATTCGTTGCAGTTAACTCTGATGATCCTTGGGTGAAACGTTAATAAATTTTCTGTCTATAACTTTTACTAAATCCGCTCTTCTAATGTATTGAGAACTTTTATATTCTATATAACCACACTTATTCTGTTTATTATTTATCGACGGTCGAATTTGGACTAACTTGATATTATATTCCCCGGTAAGTCCCTCACTTTATATATATATATATATAAAGTAAAGTAAGTAAAGTCCACTAAAGTCGGTATCAGCCAGTAGTCTATCAATAGTGCTAGACCAAGGAGATTGTTTTAGCATCTGAGGTACCTACCATCATACTTTACCGCACAGATCCCTGTGCTACTCATACGCTGAGTTGGCGAGGACCGGTATCGAACTAGGAACCTTGTGGTTTCTAGCCGAACGCTCTACCGACTGAGCAGTATTCAGGTAGCAGTTGAGAGAAAGAGAAGTTTGAAAATTTTTAGAATAGGAAAAAGGAATTAATAATAATAATAATAAAAAGATTTCAGTAAGAAGTAAGACAGAATCATAGAACAAACATTTGATTTTTCCTGTTATAAATCCATTGTACTGAATGAAGACAAAATAAAGTTACAGACAAGACGTTTCACCTGTGCTGGGTAGGACATTAAATTTCATCAGGTGGTGATGCTCCAGTCATGATGACGATGATACAAAGGTTAGTTTTAGCACTCGCGAACATATGGAAGGTGATTTGTTGACGGATATTAGATATCAGTGCAGCTGCTATGTATTCTCATTCCCAACAAATTGATTTATATGCATGTTGTAACGAAAGAATTCACAGTGAGGCGCGTTGTGCAATGGTTATTGTCGTAAGAAATGGAATCGGTGACTCGATTTCAGATCCTGTACAAGGCTGTTTGTGCTTTGCATCGATCTAATGCCCTTGTTATCCCTTCCCAGCTAGAGATAATAGACTGGATTCTTTAGCATTGTAGGAGAAGGAAAACTGAATTTAAACCAAGTTTACACAGAGATGGTCAATGTACATCTTTGCTGGCCGTGTTACGTAGCGGCCTTCTTCGCTACTCTAAATCGTGTATGTTAGTAGTCGTTGCGGGTATATATGGTCACGTAGCGAAGTATATAGTAGTCGGCTACTACCGACTACTCGACTTCAATAAACAACAGATACGTATATACAAAAATAGGACCCTGCTTTATTTCTCTTCAGTGTGTAGGTAGGTGAGGGGCGTATAGCTTCACAATGAATATGCCGGTGGCTGGCGAAGACGGCGACGAGTGTTCACAGTGGAAAATGCCCGAGGGTTAACAGGAGACGACGTGATGCTATCGGCTGTTCGCTGGGGTCTGTCTGTCTCGGCTCGAATCCTCTTGCCTTTATATTGACAACACGCCTACGCATCTTTATCTTTTGATCTGGTTTTTACATCCGCTAATATGCATACGCATTTTTATCTTTTGATTTGATAACGGACATTTTATATATTTCTTTATCTTCTCCCTGCTTCTTTGACCAGAAAGCCTCGCTTCCGTTTTCCCCTTTTTTAAATATATATTTTTATATTTCTCTTTGTCTTTTTGCCGGAAGCCCCGTCTTCCGGGCGAGGACAATACAACAGCCGGCCCACACTAGCGTGCCCATGGGCTGACTTCCTCAGGAGAACGTCATTTATGAGTTCATCCTTGCTTCTCCAGCAGTGTCCTGTGTGTCTTGTTCGTCTTAATCGGATGGTTTTGGTGATATGGGGCTGGTGACCGTACAGCTGTTTTCTCGTCGGGTGTTATTTCCATGTTTTGTTTAAGATCGCACGCAGCATTCTTGTGCAGCTCCCATCTAGTTTATTCTCTAGGCGTTTCGTTAGGGTCCAAATGGTGCAGCCACACAGCAGCACTGACACGACAACGGTTTGAAAAAAAAATGTCTCTTTAGCTTGTCCGTGAGTTCGGATTTCCATATGACTGATAATCTATTTATAGTGGACCATGCCTTTCCTATGCGCGCATTGACATTGCTTTCTGTGGATGAGATATTACTGCCTATAGGTGAATTTAAATACCCGCGAAATCGTGCTATAATGTTTTTTCCATAACAATTTGTTTTTTTTAAGAACTATTCAAACCCTTATTGTTGCTCATAACTGCGGCATTTAAGAAAGGAATATAAAGTCGTCGGGGCGGCCTAAAGTCGGTATCAGCCAACCAGCGAGGGAGTCTATCCCCTTTTCAATAGCACTAGACCAAGGAGATTGTTTTTTGCATCTGAGGTGGAGCACCACACCTACCATGAGCTCCTTACTTTACCGCTCAATCCCTGTGCTACTCATACGCTGAGTTGGCGAGGACCGGTATCGAACTAGGAATCATGTGGTTTCTAGCCGAACGCTCTATATAAAGTACTCGAATCAGGAGTAAATGATTATGTACCTCTAGTATTAACTTACGCAGTTGTTACGAGGCAGTAGATGTCATTCTTGTTTTCTTTTCACTAATCAAAATGCTTTGGTTCCTCGCACACACACACACACACACACACACACCATATATATATATATATATATATATATATATATATATATATATATATATACATACATATATATATCGAATCACGCACAAGGCGGTTTTCCTATCTATAGCTCTGCTGATGAGGCCTAATAGGCCGAAATGTACATACAGAGATTGATTTTTCTCGATTTGCTTAGCCTTACATTTAAATAGGTATGCCCACCTAATTAATTAATTATTAATTAATTAACTTTCAAAATTAGATACGACTTCAATTAAGCACATATTCTCCCAAAAAAATGTCGGCTAAAAAATGCCATATCATAAACACATCGCTGTGTATTTACTTCTCATATATATATATATATATATATATATATATATGCAAACTAACACATATTCCATGTATCTATCTACATGTATATTGAATCCAATATATTTAAATTCAGGTAAAACGAATATGTATGTACATAGATGTATGTACATAGATGTGTATATGTATATGTATATGTTTTGTATGCGCACTCGTACAGTTGTTGTATATATAAATGCATACATACTTGTATGAAAGTAGACACTGAAAAAGAAACGAGGAGGACAGACATGATTTCCGTAAAAACAGAAAATAAAGAAGAGGAAATTGAAATGAGGAAAACCTATGCAACAAATAAGCGAAAAATTACACGAATAAGCAAAGCAAATATCTCATAATGGAAAAATATTTTTGACAATTGATTTTCTTAGTCAGTGCTTGAAAAACTGATAAAATATCTCAATAAAAATGAGAAATCGCAAACAATAAGGGATAAAAAAAAGGCTTACTTAAGAATCATGGGAAAAATAATTAGATTTGAAAAAAAAAAACAAAAAAAAACATGTATAACAAAATGTAAAAATAAAACATTTGCGAAATATGGTTAAAAATTACGACGAAGTAGATTTCATTAAAAACATGAAAATAATAGTAAATAATGATTTCTCGTTCTTCGAGTGAACACAAAAAAAGCGTAAAATATAACGTAAAAAATATAAAAAGGAAATTTATTTTTAAAAAGTAACAAAGATGAAAAAATTATATAAAAATAGGTAAAATCAATGTCTAGCGAGGTAAAAGACAACATCTTAAATAGAATATATATATATATATATATATATATATAAGAATGTGTGCTCTGAAAAAATAAGTTTATATGAAGCTTACAGAAAATTAAGCTCAGACGATTGATTTTACCTAATCATTACGTGTACTGAGACAAAAATTTATATATATATATATATATATATATATATATATGTGTGTGTGTGTGTGTGTGTGTGTGTGTGTGTGTGTGGTTCCTTTCTTTAATTTTCTTGATATAAACACGTAATTCAAGTCATAGCGTCCTCGTAGAGAGACACTGAAGAAAACAGACATTTCATATTCCAGTTCTTGAGAATAGTCGTAAGTGCTTCGACCAGTAAGGAAAGAGTATGGAGTGTTCTTCAACTCACTTAATATTTATGTATATTTTTGTACGCTAAGAAAAGTTGAATAAATATTCTTAAGACATTAATTGTCCCTCATATACAATAACTTGTAGACACATTTACGCACACACACACACACACACACACACACACACACATATATATATATATATATATATAGGTTGATATGCTATTAAAGAAGAAACCAAACACACGCACATTATATATATATATATATATATATATATATATATATATATATATATATTATGGACTCTCCCATCGATTTTCGACGTATGAGGGTTCACACAATGAACACCCACACAGTGATTTGTTTATAGTGGTGAAGGCTTGTGTTGGACCATCCACACAGTCGATAGGAAAGAATTGGTGTATCAAGGGTTGCTACAAACCCAATCAACGACCGACCTCAGGAATTTTGAATTCAGAGTTATCCCTCTCCTAGACTGGTTACTTACCCAAGGCCGAAGCGCCACACCTACCATCAGCTCCTTACTTTACAGCACAGATCCCTGTGCTACTCATACGCTGAGTTGGCGAGGACCGGTATCGAACTAGGAACCTTGTGGTTTCTAGCCGAACGCTCTACCGACTGAGCTAACCCTTATTATTAAATGAGAAATAACTAAACGGAGGGTGGAAATGAAATGGACATCTTTATAACATTAACAAAATACAATACTTGCTAACAGCATGGCGAAAGTAAACCATTACTAGTGGTATAAGACTACCCACTTATAATACTCCCGTATTTATGAGGATTGGAATATATCCATTAATAGTTCGACTAGTAAATAACATTGGTATTTGTTATATTAACAAATACCATGTTATTTATTAGTCGAACTATTCCGTTTGGAACTTAAAGAATCAAAATATAATACCTATCATTAAATGGTAGGTTATAAAGAAATCTGATATTTGCCGTAGTTTAACTGATCCTTGCTTTTTGTGTTTACAAGAAAAGTTAGCGATAATTAGATTCCCGGATAAGAAAAATCTCCTTAACAAAAAAATGAATTTCTAAGGAAGTGCCTCATAAAATTAATAATTCATTAATGTTTTATTAAGATTAACCCCATTAAGATTATATATATATATATATATATATATATATATATATATATATATATATATATATATATAAAGACCAACTACGATAAATAGATTTACCAGAAGACATTAACTCCAGTAGTATACACAATATATATTCTTATCATAAAAATAACCAGAAACACACACACACACACACACACACACACACACACACACATATATATATATATTTATCATAAAACTAACCAGAATCACACACACACACACACATATATATATATTTTACATAATAAAACTAACCAGAATCACACACACACACACACACACACACACATATATATATTTACATAATAAAACTAACCAGAATCATAATATATTTACATAATAAAAATAACCAGAATCATATATATATATATATATATATATATATATATATATATATATATATATATATATATATATATATATATATTCTCAAAAACTAGCCAGAATCATATATATATATATATATATATATACGATTCTGGTTGTTTTTATGATGAGAACAACCCCAATATATATATATATATATATATATATATATATATATATATATATATATATATATATATATATATTGATTGTTAGTAAACAAAAATTATGTGAAAGTTATAGATAGTTTTCAGACGCCGTTAAGCAGTGAAAATCATTCCAATCACTTATGGCAATAAAATCACCGAAATGAGAATGGGATGAATCCGATTACTGCAAATAAATCTCAAGAGTATGCAATCAAGAAGAAGAAGAAAAAGAAGACAAAAAAAACTATTGTGCTGATAATCATGGCGTTATTTAGCCAAGCAACAGATCTGTATTGGAATTGTTTTGCAGGAAAATAACCTAACCCACTGATCGCTATAAAAAAATGGCCTGATAGTTTCCCCCGTTCCTGTTCCAATTTAAATCTCTTCGTACTTTTTTCTTACGTGCTGTTATTTTCTGTTCTTTTTTTTTGTATTAATACAGGAAATCTGGTTTTAATATATTGACGACTTTTTTGAGTTATTTCCCTTTTTGTTTCTGTTATACACTTAGGGTCTTTTTTTTTTTAAAAACTCGCAATCTTTATCTTGTTTTTAACCCTTAGTCCTTATGACCTTCTTCTTATTCAGATTTCATTTAAAACTTCCTCTTTCTTTTCTGCCACTTCTAGTTTTTCCTTATTTGGAACCCTTTATTTTTCTATTATTTTGTTTAAGGTAACGGTTTAGCTCAGTCAGTAGAGCACCCGTCTAGGAATCGCAAGGTTCCGGGTTCGATAATGGTCCCCGCCAACTCAGCGTAGGAGTTGCACAGTTTGGTTAATCTGAACTGTGCGATAAAGTAGGTGTGGCGTTTGTACCTCACGAATGGCACAGATTGGGTAATCGAATATGTACGGTAAAGTGAGGAGCTGATGGTAATTGTGGCGCTCCACCTCAGCAAAAAAACGATCTCCTTGGTCTAGCGAAAAGGGATAGACTCACTCGCTATCCGGCTGATACCGACAAAAGTCCATTTTGTTTATTTTCTTTTTTTCTTCTTTTTTCTACCTTTCCAACTAACACCCATCTATCTTGCCTTTTTTCCTCTTCTTTCTTTCTGTTATACTTCTTTCTTTCTTTTTCTTCTTTTTCCCGCTATTAGTTTTTGTTAGTAACTGCTGGTTAAATTTGATCTTGGTGTGTTTTACACGGTTCTCTTCTGTTTTAATTCTTCTTCTTTCTGTTCACAATTTTATTTTCAACCTTTCTAAAAACAGAAATCTTATTACTGGGAGAAAATGTTGGCTTTTGCCCCTATCAGTCCCATATATATATATATATATATATATATATATATATATATATATATATGCATGTCTTTATATATAAACACACAAAGACATACATATACGCATATATATATACAGGCAGATTCACATGTAGGCACGCAAGTTTTCACTTTCACATATGTATATATGCGTATGTGTGCGTATATTCCAAGGAAAATGACTCACACAAACACGTACACACACACACATATGTATAGAACTGTGATAAGTTAATGCACAACCAATAACCAGCCTGGATGTCTTTTCGCAGGTTCGCGTGATTAGACATCGCACATCCATCCTCCACTACGGTTTCTCACCGATGTCATAAAAAAGTTTTAAAAAAAATATATAAATCATCTAACTCGGCCAAAAAAAAAAAAATGGGATAAAAACAATAAAATTAACAGTAAAAAACACACACAACTCCCGCTAGTGAAAAAATAAAATAGAATAATAAATAAAATAAAAAATACACACAACTCCCGCAAGTGAAAAATAAAATAGAATAATGAATAAATAAATAAATAAATGAAAAAATAAAAAACCTAAAAATCTGACAAGATAAAAATAAATAAAAAGTAAATAAAAACGTCTAAAAATGGCATGTTGGCTGGTTGGTTGGTTGGTTAGCCAAGTTTCTACCTGCTCCCGCTCTTACCTTATCTCATCTCTTTCCAACTTTTAGAACTTTTTACTAAGCTCTTCCCTGCGCATTCCCTTCCCCCCTGTTTAAGGCAAATCACATTTATCCGTAAAATGTCGCAACCGTCACAAATGTCTACGGGGCAAAAAGGGTTCAACGTGCTGGGGGAAGAAAGAAAAAAAAATAGAAAAAAAAAAAAAGAAAAGAAAAGAAAAAGTAAAAGAAATAAAGAAAAAAGAAAAATAAAGAAAAAAGACTTCCCGAAAAAAAATAGAAACAAAAAAAAAAGCCCAGCCAAAAACAAATAAAACAAAGCAAAAACAAAAAAAAATCCAAAAGACAACGAAGATTTGAAAATAAATAGTAGAAAGAAAGAAAGAAAGAAAGAAAGAAGAGAAAGAAAAGCCCAAATTTGTTTCCGACATTATTCGTCCGATGGGATCCTGGTGCCACACACACACACACACACACACACACACACACACACACACACACACAGAGACAAAAATAAAACAAACAAACAAATAAATGAATAAATAAATAAAAGAAAGAAAAATGAGCAAAAACATAAAATAAAGAACAAGACAATGGGGATAGAAAATCTATTTAACTATAAAAACAATAAAAAAAATAAACAAGTGAAAAAAAATGTGTATATAAAAAATGAAGAAAACAGACAGAAAAAAATGGCCCCCGTAAAGGTTTTAGATTTATTGTTTTGGGTGTTTTTTGTTGTTTCCTATGCAAAAATCATTTTATTCATGCATTGACCAGTCGGATTCGAAATAAAATGAAGAAGAAGAAGAAGAAGAAGAAGAAGAAGAAGAAGAAGAAGAAGAAGAAAAGCAAATTCCATTCCGAAATGCACTCAGAAGGACAATTTCTGCATTTACTGCCAAATATGATCGTATGCGACTTTCCTGTCTCTTGTCTCCAACTCCATGATGGTTTTGCTCATTGCATCCGGTCGGTTTTGTTGCTAGCCGGAAATAGTATTCCAACACGGAACGTGAATCTTGTGTGTGTAATGTGTAGGACATTAATACCATCCACTGTTCATTATTGGCTGTGAAAGGCGTTCGAAGGAGAAAGAAAGAAGGAAAGAAAGAAAGAGAAGATATGAAATATGAAGACATTGAAGTGCAAAGAAAGAGAAAAGGAATAGATGAATAATATTGAAAAATTAATATCAAAGAAAGAGAGAAAGGAAGAAAGAAAGGAAGAATGGAAGAGAAAAAAGAAAGAAAGAATGATATATTAAATATGAAGATATTAAAGTACAAAGAATGGGTAAAAGAATAATAAATATGAAAGAAGGAATAAACAACGGGACAGAGGAAAAAGAGAAAAATCAAGGAATAATAATGAAAACTGAAAACAGTTAAATGTAAAGGGAGAGAAAAATGGGTATTAAAGAAAGAGAAGAAATACATAATATTATTTATTGACAGAAAAAGAAGAAGTAGAGAAAGAATAGAACGAAGAACATTAATAAAGAGAAGAATTATGAAAATGGACAGGGAAGAAAAGTGAGTATTAAAGAAGAAAACGTTGAGAAAAAGAGCAATTGGCTAAAGAAGAAGAAGAAGAAGAAGTAGAAGAAGAAGAAGAAAATAGAGAAAAAAGAGCAATTGGCTAAAGAAGAAGAAGAAGAAGAAGAAGAAGAAGAAGAAGAAGAAGAAGAAGAAGAAGAAGACTGAGTACAAAAATTAAAGTAAAAAAAGAACCACCGAAGAAAAAAAAATTGTTTGGGATAGACTGGGGACGAAGAAGGTGGATAATGAGGGACGTGAGAAAAAAGAAGGAAAATCAAAGAAGAAAAAGAAGAAATAGTAATAATGAGACTGAAGACAAAAAGCAATAAGAAAAAGGAAAGGAAGAAAGAAAAAGAAAGAGAAGGAAAGGAAATAATAATAATAAGAAATATAGGATCGAGATAAAAAGCATAGTAAAGTAAAGAAAAAAGAGAAAGGCAAGAGAAAGAAAGAAAGCGATCATCATAGAATAATAGAAATATAGAAAGAATAAAAGAAAGAGAGCGGCGAAGAACGTAGAGGGAAAATGAGAGAATCAGGAGTAATAAGGGCAAAGAGGTTAAATTGCAATGTTTCGATATTTTGCCAATAATGGATTCGGAAGTTCATTCCATTCGCCTTAAAACTTCCGCGCAACGCAAATTATACAGAATTGCAATTTCAAAACAAGTTCACTTGTCGCGGTTAAATGTTCCATTTAACGGTAGTTTATTATTATTATTATTATTATTATTATTATTATTTCACTCAATGGAAGTATTTTTTTACATCCACCTTAGCTGGTAGTTCACTAGAGGCTGAGTGACAGCAAGTTTCCTCACTTCTGAGTATTCTAACTGTTTTTAACAATGCTGTTGTTTGGATGGTTTCCATTCTTTCTTTGATATCCAACTATTATCATTATCATTATAATTATTATTAGTTTTTGCACCTGCCATAGCCGGTGGTTCACTGGAGGAGGAGTAACGGCAAGTCTACACAGGTCTCCAGGACTCTTCTGAGTATTTTAGCCTATCTTAACAGTGCTGTAGTCTCGATTCTTCCTCTGATTTCTAATTCACCCAAAATTATTTTCCAGAGCTCTGGAGAACCGTTTCAAGGGCACCAATTACAGTTGGTACGACCTTCACCTTTATATTTCACAATTTTTTCAGTTCACTGGCAAGGTCGTTAATTTTATTTTTTGCTATATATCTTATCTTGTTTATGTCTACCTGTCTTAGTCTGTTCATATATATCTATCTTTTTCACATCTCTACCACACTTTCTATTTCTCTGAATGTTTGAAATGAGGCTTGAAGATTAGTATTATCTGCGTTATTCGGGCTATTGTCCCCATCTTCATTGTCATTTGTTCAACGTTTCGGCCGCTTTTCCTTTGGGAATCCTCGCTTGAAATAAACGCATTTTACAGTCGATAGGCCGGAGGGTATATCGGCTGAAACGTTGTACAAATAACAATGAAGATGGGGACAATAGTCCGAATAACGCAGATAATACCTACTTTCTATATCTTAATCTATTCGTATCTAGGTATTACCCAACTCGTTCGCTCCAGGTAGACTGACATGATGTTGCAAGAATGCCACATCCAGCGAGGATCGAATTCAGTAGTAATGAATCTGAGAGACTAACTTACTAACCATCAAACAACGATAGGACGCCCAGTATCTATCTATCTATCTATCCATATATCTATGTATTTATATAGATAAAAGGTGGCTTACCGGTGTATATAGGCACGATCGTTGGAGGTGCACAGAATCCAGGGGTTAAGTCCGCGATAAAACAAATAAAAAGTGCTCAATACAAAGTAGAGCAAATTTATTAAAGAAATGGATACAATAGAAACCTACTATAACGAAACATCTTATTCAATGAACACACACGGCTGCAATTAATCGGTACCTCGATTAATTCAGTGGATTTAACCCTGAATATCCTTATGGTGAAACTCAGTAGGTTTCTGTTGTATCCATTTCTTTAATATATATCTATCTATATATCTATCTCAGATATACTATAGAGTGAAGGATACAAAATTGAACTCGTAAGTTAATAAGTGAGTTTAAACATCATTTGTTGTTCCCCTTTTGTTGTAATGTATCATACTCGGCTAAGATAAGTAAATATATATTCAGGTTGCTTGGTGGCTTAGACAATTGTAGCTGATACCCGTAGCCAGTGTTCAAATCATGGTCAAGACAATGGTTTTGAATGCTATAAAAATAAACAAATGGAAGCGCGTGGTGTAATGGTTAAAGTCATGGGAAATGGACTCGTCGTCCCGAGTTCAAATCCTGGACGTGGTAATTGCATTTCACTTAGTGCTAATACCCTGGGAAAGGTATGAATCCTACTCTCCTTCCAGCTATGGATAAATAGTAGGGCAGGCTAGGCTCTTTAACCATGGTTAGGCAACTGGTTAAAAGAAGGAAAACTCTGAATTCAAACCTGTTGAACTCCGCTTAAGAAATTGACCTTGTGTCACATTCTGCTCGTCGGAGGGGTTGGTAAAATATATATAAAAACAAACCCTACCCAATATATTCCTCCCGATTATTTGCAAGCTTCTTTTATTTGTACTAGCAAATATATGCACCCTCCGGGTGCAAGTATTTAAATTTTAATGTAATAAAATATTAGATTAAATTAGAAATACTAATGAAACTAAATAAGAATGCAGATTTAAAAAGTTGAAACAGAGGGGGGTATAATCGAAAAATAGAACAGCTGAAACTTACTCTTCTATCACTCCCGTCTTTCATTACTAAATTTTCCTAATTTAACTATTTAGCTAAAATAGAATGTAAAGAACAAAATTACAATTACAGTTATTTCTTCTTGTTAATACATTTCGTTTAAGATTTATACCCGAAATTTTTAGTTATATTTATTAAGATAAAACCAAACAACTAGAAATCAATAATACCAAGCACATATTTAATAAAATCAAATTTTTGATGTCAATATGCAAATTAGCCTTCCCGTTAACACTGTAAACTGCTATTTTGTTGTATATATAAATACAATTGCATGGTATTACTATGTAGATAAGTCCAACAGTATTAACGTAAAACAATTTTATTAGTAATTGAGGTTTAGATAAAAATAAAATCATGGAGAATGTGATGTCAATAACTAAGAGAATTGTGACTTGAGTAGGAATATAGTTTCGGTTACAGACAGAAAAACACACAATCTCCATTATAATAAGATTTGTTTTTCAAAAACCAAAAATATAATTTCTTCTCTTTTCTTCCGTTCTATTTTGTTTATTTTTTTCTCTGGTTGCTTCACTGAATGTAATGGTTAGTGTAATGGTTACTGAGTCAATTTAACAGACTGTTACTAAATGAGTTTGATTCTTACCACGAACCCTAACCTTCTGCCAAAATAAGCAAATATTCTTAAATGACTTATTTTCTCATACGTTTTTTCTTTTGTTTCATTCATTTATCATTTTTCGTCTTTCTTTCTTTCTTTCTTTATTTTGTTTTTCATTCATTAATCATTAATTCTTTCTTTATACGTTCATTAATTCTTTCTTTCTTCTCACATCTCTTTTCATTTTTTCCTTTTCTTTCCCCCCTCCTTCTTCCTTCTCTCTCTTTCGTCTCTTCATCTCCTGTTTTTCTACATTCTGTTTACCTTTCCATTTATCATCACATTTTCTTTGTTTTTATTTCTTATTTTTTATTTTCTCTTTCCTCAATTTATTCGTTTTCGAAACTCTTTTTCTCCATTTTCTCATTTGGTTTCTTTTCGATGATCACGTTATGAGCGTAATTGTCTGTTATTTTCCTAGATACTCAAACGCATTTACTCACGTTTTTGAAACCCACGAATACATACATATCTATGTACCTATATGTCTTCGCCTGTGTGTGTATTTATATAAATATATATATATATATATATATATATATATATATATATATATATTATGTATGGGGTGTGTGTAACAACCCAACGTTGTTATCCAATCCAGGCTAGAAAAGCTCTTTGTAAATCTGAAATTCCACACAATTTCGTATCATTTTACGTCAAGCAACTTCCATTTTCTTCGTCTTCCTCTTTTCTCTCACATTCACGCTTTTCCTTTGGGAATCCTCGCTTGAAATAAACGCATTTTACAGTCGATTTTCACACGATGAATGTGTAATTAGGTGACAGGCATTTTCCCGCCATTAACGTACCCCCCCCAAAAAAAAAAAAAAAACGCCAAAAGAACAGGTTATATAAAGTGAGCATCCAGATAAGCGTCGTCGGCCAATTTCGTATGATTGATTTTATAAAACCATCACTAACATTTATCTGGAACGAGAATGAGCTTTTAAATTGAAATATGTATAACAAAAACAAAAAAAAAAAAAAAAAAAAAAGAAAGAAAAAAAAGAAAGAAAAGTAAATGAATGAACAGATAAGAGATACCAGTTGAATAGAATTCTCTGTAAAATGATAAGTTAGTGAAAAAGACAAAAAAAATAAAGCCATTGTTATGTAAATGACAGCTCTGATTGAAAGGAAGCAAACTATTTTATTTCAATCGTTTTTATTAGAAGATACGTAAATTCCTATAGAAACAATGGAAGATAGAATATTGTTTATTTTTTTTGTATATGTTTGCTTATTTTTGGTAGTTGATGGTAGGTGTTTATATTCTGATTAATCCCTTAAAGAAGAATCAAATATCCATTGGCAGGCAAGAACACCATGCTTGATTTCAAGAATATTTCGACGTTTAATTTCCATCCTATTCAGAATCAAATGTTGCGGGGAGAGAATAAACGTTCTCAGAACACATTACCGTCAAATTAATTGTAAACTCACTAAGATATCCTTGCTATTTAAAGATATACATTTAAGCCATTTGGAGTTATTTCGTTCTTTGTATATATTAAGTGATTGTCAAGAATATGTAGATCCCCCCACAAACACGCACGCGAGAGTGTTGTAAAGGAAGATGTTTCCCCTACAATATAGTTGGACTCGTTTAACGGAACATATAAAGATGCGAATACGAGAGATTATTCGTAGTCACGTTAAGTAGTAGTATTCGAAGTCGAGTGACAACTAGTCTGTTGGAGAACAGCGCGTTGACTATTATTTATATTCTTGTACAAAAAGTAATAAACCTTTTATCCGGATTTTCAATGTTGTATTTGATAAATTCAGTTACAACAGATAGATAGATAGAGATAGAGATAGAGATAGATAGATAGATAGATAGATAGAGAGAGAGAGAGAGAGAGAGAGAGAGAGAGAGAGAGAGAGAGAGAGAGAGAGAGAGGATATCACAATAAACAACCCACTTATACGAGTTAAAAAAAAAAAAAGTTAACTTTCTAGGCCAAAATATACCAAGATTTTATCAGTACTAGATGAACATTATACAATGAATTACAATATTATTCGGTATTATTTATCATTAAATTTACAGAATTGAACCTCTGTAACCATATATATGAATATGCAGCAGTTCAAAAAATAAGATGAAGATGGAAACGACAGAGTATTTTACTTGTATAAAACACTCAACATGAAATTGAAAAGCAATTAACAATCATATCTCTTTTTTCTGTCTTTACGTATATGTCTATATCTGTTGGTAGGTTGGTTGGTTGGTTGGTTGGATTTTACGGCATGTTAACCTTTGATGGATTATTTTATGCCGAAGACGGTTTCTCAGGCATATACGCCTCAAATTGCTTACAGTATCTGCTATTCTTAAGTGGTCACCCATTTAAGTACTGAATAGACTCATCGTTGCTTAACTTCTCTGATGTAGCGCGAACCGGTGCTTTCAACGTGACTTGACTGTAAGTCTTGTTTACTTGATTAGATTTGAAAATATTATCCGATTTCCCTAAATAAATTATTTACGGACCAGAAATATATTCATTCCATCCGTTTTCTATAACAACCGTCTTTATTTTCAGTTTAGACCCCCTCCCTCCCAGATTTCCCTTGTGATTATTGCAAATAGAAAAAATAAAACCGTCTCTTCTTCCCAAAATCTTTTGTTATTCCAGAAAGATTCAGATTAACAGAAATAAGTTTATCATCCGGTCTTTTTTTTCCGTCGAGACAATGACCGATCATTCCGATTCGGACACAATTCTTTATTTAAATGGGAATGGGAAAAAATATGGACTTAAATCCGACAGTACGTAGAAAATATAAAAACATAAAGTATTCCAAAAATATGAATTTATTCTTGATGGTGAAGTCGACGTTATAACGTTTCGGTTTTTTAATAAACCTTCATCAGGGCTTAAGATGGAAAAAGTTTTGAGTGTATAAGTGTGGATGACTGTCGAAAAATTGGAGAATAGTGGTTGCACATGATAAAAGGGACGTAACTAAGTTCGGTTTTCAGATTAAAGATGGGTCGTCTGTTTGAATGTTTTGGTGTGTTAATGGCGTACTTTGTAGTGAAACTAATTACATACTTCTCATCGACGCCAGCATTTAGTGTTCGAGCCTAGGTATCAAAAAAGGCAAGGCTTTAATTCTTTGCCTACGGAATTTCCCCCACTTAAAAGGACCAAGGTCCATTTCACAGATATACGTCTATATCACGTGGCTGGTTGGTGGGGTTTTACGGCATGTCAACCCTTGTGTTATTTCATGCCGGAGATATCTTATTTTATTAATTCTTGATGGGTATTGAATTTGTTTTTTTAAAACTGATTTTTTCCCCTGTTTAACCCATAGATTCACAATTAGATGCAATTTAACCTCATACCCAGGACACAGAAATCAATGTAAATAGTAAAATAATTGTAAAATTGTAAATAAAACAATAATATAAGTAAAAAATTTGGCGGTATGGCCTATTGCCAGACGGTGAGGGAATCTACCCCCCTTTCGCTAGCGCTAGACCACGAAGATTGTTTATTTTTGCTGAAGTGGAGCGCTGCACCTACCGTAATCTCCCCAATTTAGTGCACTAATCAGATTACCCAATTCGTGATACTCATACGCTGAGGACCGATATCGAACTCAAAATCTTGCAATTCCAAGACCAATGCTCTATCGACTGAGCTAAACAGTCCCTTAAAACCGTAATATAAAACTAAATATAAGTAAAAGTAAATACTAACCAACAGATTAAAGGTATATAAATAGCAAATATAATGTATATAACAATGAAATAAACATTCTGATAGATAAAACTGTAGATATTATAAGAAAAAAATGTCTGAAAATGAAATGGAAGAAGTAAATTGTAAATAAAGTGGAATTTCCCGACAGCAAGTCATTCAACTGATTAAGAAATCTGTTTTTGACACTTTCGCCATCTTACCAAACGCGCAAAAATATTAAGCCAATCGCAGTACATTACTCGAAGGGAATTGCACGTAAATCTCCGGTAAAAAAAAAACAAAAAAACAAAAAAAACAAGAAAAAGCGAAAGAGAAATCAAGCAATATGTCGTCCATTTTAGAAACTTCCGTTTTTCTTGACTTTCTTCCTTTCTGTTTATTTCGTCTGTTGAATTATTCGAATATGTTTTTTTTAATCTGATGTCAAACCGTATTGAAGGTGCCATAGTGTTTTTGTTTAATGAAAGATTTAGTAGATTATATAAATGCAACGGCCTAGAAGTCTCCTTTTAAAAATGATTTGAATAAATAATAGAAAGATATATATATATATATATATATATATATATATATATATATATATATATATATATATATATATATATATATATATATAATTCCTCACACACACACACACACACACACACATATATATATATTCTGCATACACACACCAATATATATATAGTTCTCCACACACACACACACACACACACACATATGATTTTATTATATTATTTTCATATAAATGTATATAGTCCTCCAATATTCGTCTTTTACAGATATTCATAAAATATATTTCAAAAGATTGTCTTTAGTTTGTATTGTTTATATTAGAATATCAATAAGAGATATAATGTAAAAACGTGGTAAAATATGTTTTTAATAGGGCCGGTTTAGCTCAGTCGGTAGAGCGTCCGACTAGGAAGCATAAGGTTTCGGGTTCAATACCGTCCCTCGCCAACTCAGCGTATGAGTAGCACAGGGATCTGTGCGGTAAAGTGAGGTGCTGATGGTAGGCGTGGCGCTCGATCACATACGCCAAAACGATCTCCTTGGTCTAGCACTAGTAAAAAAGGGATAGACTCTCTCGTTGTCTGGCAGATACCGACTTTCGGCCAACCCGACGACTTTACTTTTACTTGAAATGGATCAATTTAGTCTTTTGTTGGTCGGTTGGAATTAACGACATGTCAACCCTTTGGTTATTCTATGCGGAAGTTATTTCTATTTATAAACAAATTTTTAAACACGTTTTAAAACTATTTTTTCCTATTGAACCCATAGATGGGACCATAACAGGTACTATCCCTCCAGGTTATAGTGGACCTGGGAGTAATGGGGATGATGAGGTACGCTACACTCCCCTGATATCTAGAATTGGAACCTCACCATCAGATAGAGTTTAACGTCATACCCAGCCCATTAAAAACCCTCAGGCACGGCTTTTAGCACATATATGATAAAAAGGGCTGAGGCTTGCCATAAGAGCAATATGGTTGGGACAATCATATAGGTGTTAGGGCTTGACATGACCAGCCGATTAATCGGAGGGAGCAACCGCTCGCACCTGTAAGCGTCAAAATGGAGTTTTCTACAGCTCAGCCACCGGGGTTCCATCCATAAGGATGTCGTGTCTCGCCACCCATGGCAAACAGGTGGCTCTTGCCTCTCCTCAGAGGTGCATTTGATGTATTATAAAGCCCTAATCAACAGGGTGTGGATCAATTTAGAATAAATAATGAACGAGAAAATATAAAATAGAATAATATATTAATAATTTGAAGGCAATTACAATGCGTATAAAAATAAAAACAAAAAGATGTTGTTTAAAAAAAACAAAAAATTCTTTTTGTTTTTGTTGTTTTTGTTTTTTTTTGTTTTTTTTGTTTTTATTTTTTATACGCATTGTAATTGCCTTCAAATTATTAATATATTATAACATACTTAACAATGCTTCAAGCAAATTACCAATAAAATAGAATATTTTAGAAAAAAAAGAAAGTTTTTATAACTAGATTAAATAACATACTACTCCTAGCAAAATTTAAGAAATTAGCACACTTAGAAGACGTTCACTATGTTCTCTTTTATTTAGCAGTAAATAAACTAACAACAGATGAGACGCAAAATATTTCTATTTAATGGCTGAATCATTCTGCCCTAGATAAGTTTATTTAAATTTATTTTTTTTCAAGTAATGCAGAGGAAAATATGGAACATTTAATCCCATAATTCCCTCCTCAATATTGGATGATTCTATATTTGAACATTTATAAGTTAATCAAATTTCAGCATTGAATAAATCATAAGTTGTTATACAAAAACCAAATAAACCAAACCAAACTAAATAAAATCAAAATAAACTAGTGGGTAAATATCATTTAAAAAAAATTGAAACTTGCTTTGCGTTCGATATATCTGTTGTTGTTATTCCTCCAAAATGAAAAATGATAGCGCGACTGAAGATCAAACTTACTTACTACGATATAACAGTCCAATACATTAGCACTATGACTCCCCATTGATACCAGGTTGTATGGGCAATATATATATATAACTGACAGATTGTATTTATATGTATTTTCCAAACCCTCTCCATGTGATCAGAATGGGACACAAAATCATTTTTAAGTTTAACAGATTTTGATTCAGAGTTTTCCTTTTCCTAAACCAATTGCCTTAGTAAGGTTAAAGAGCCCATACTGCCCTACTATTTACCCATAGCTGGATTCATTTGGAGGGGTTGTTAAATACATATACCTTTATAATGAATATGAGGCTTTTCTTTCGGAGCGATCCTATAAAAAAAATTATGCCAAGTTTAGCTGAGTACAAAGTCCCAGTTAAGAAGGCGAGAATAATCCGCTAACGGCAGGAGTCTGTGCGAGCAAGAACAATAAGGAAGGCGGGTCTAATAATAATAATAATAATAATAATAATAATAATAATAATAATAATAATAATAATAATCTAAAAACAACAAATGAATGATTTTATTCTAGTTTTTCCTTGATGAAATTTATGCTACATTTTGTCTTTCAAGAATTGATTTCCTTTTTGTTTTATTCTTCATGTTGAGAATTGCGAAAAGGTCACAAGTGCAAATTCTTCAAATGTGTAATAAATATCTTCTTTGAGAAAAAGTATTTAAAAAAGAACCAGATTTTAATGGATCTTTAAAACGCAAGGATATTGTGTGCATATATTAATTGATTGGAATTGATTTTTCATTTTCATGAATCCTTTCAGAATAATATTATGATTAACAGCAAAAATAACAAAAAACAAAATTAATTAGCATCACCAGAACCAGAATAAGAAGAAAATAAGAATAATTTGGAAAATTTAGAATATTTTATTCTATGGAATTGAATAAGCACGTGTAAGTTTAACGTACATCTTAATTTTCATTCTAGATATTTAACGCAGATTCAAAAGAATATTTAAGGAAAAGTGTCTTGGTTAAAAGATAGAATTTACGTACATTCAAAAAATATTTGTTTTTGATATTTTTACTGATATTTATTAGTATTAACGTGGCTTAATGGTTAACGACGAAGAAAATGAACTCAGTGGTCCAAGTTTTTGGACGAGGTTTACGTTTCAATTTGCGCTAATTTTGTATAGCTTTACCTTTATATATACTCATTTACGTATAGTGTAGTAGAGTAGGCTATACCTGTATACCCGTGGTTGTATAGAGATATACTTATTTTCTTTATACTTATCTTGTATAACTTTTTCCATAGTTCTGGATTGGCTTTGTCTATCTGTTATCTTCTATCTTACTATATGGTCTGATCTGGGCTGGTAGATGTTCTTTTTAATCAGGGCTGGATATTCTGTACTTAATACTTGGAAGTCTTATGTTGTTGTGGAGTTTTTAATTAACAAACACAAGACTTTGTTTTGTTTAGAGCTGTTTATTATTTTCTAAGATCAAGTCAAACACGCATGTGAGAATTTAGATTCAACAGATAGAGCGGCATTACAATGTGTCCTGTTTAGCGCTCAACTAAAATCTGACTTCCCTAAACTCTTTCTCACATTTACGTTGGCGAACCGAAAAAATGAGTTTAAAAAATTGAGTACCGATCAAAAAAGAATAAAACAAAACGTCTCCGGCATAAAATAACCCAAGAAGGGTTGATATGCCATAAGAACCAATCAACCAGCCAGCCAACTAAAATTGAAGGGACTATTAAAAAGTTGGAGTAAATTAACTTTCATGTTTGGCAACTCTTCTAAATATCAATATCTGTTTGGCTTTTCAATCTCTTTGGTCAATTCTGAATAAGATTTTTGAAGGAGATAATAAACATCGTTTCATTAAAGAAACAGGATTTATAATCACAAAACATGACAAAATTCACGGCTCGTTATTTTGATCTCAATATGATTTTTTTAGTAATTTTTCTGCTTTTAGATCTCAAACCAAATGGTCTGCTTCTTTAATTGTTTATGACAAGTACATATATATATATACGAGTGGAAATGGTCCATTACCACGATACCCATGGTATTTAAGGCCTTTTTATTCACACACACACACACACACACACACACACACACACACACACATATATATATATATATAATATATATATATATATATATACCAACCCCTCACACGAGCAGGATGCGACACAAGATCAATTTCTTAAGCGCAATTTAACAGCTTTGAATTCAGTTATGTTTCTCCTACACTAATTACCTACACAGGATTAAAGAGACCAGTCTATCCTACTATTTACCCATACATAGAGGGGGAGTAGTCGGATGCATAACTTTCCTAAGGGTATTAGCACTATGTGAAATGCACACAGCCTCGTCCGGATTTGAACTAAGACTCTAATCATTACGCCACGTGCCCTTAATAATCTGCATATACAATGAGAACTTGACGTAGATCACTGATTTCTTCTTGTCAGTCAAGACCAATGCAAATCAAAATAATTTCCCCATTTAAATTAATGGGATTTAGATTAATTCGTTTCTGATCGCGACAATAAAGGGAAATTAAAATAATTGATCAGAGAATAATTCATCATAAAAAACTGCTTTAAACCAGCGACGTAACTAAAAAAAGACGGAAGTGACGAAAATCAATCAACAATTATATATTGGCAAAAAGATGTATGTATGTACCCATCTGATCCAATTGATCCTGCGCGAAGAACGTCCTCCCTGTGTCCCATTTGCATCAAAATCTGTAGATCTGCAGTGAGATTGATGAGTTATTCGAGGTCTCATGAGGAAAGGTTCTGGGGGTGGGGTTGTAGGATTGTGATCTTTAAAGATTATGCGATTGCTATGTATGTACTGAAAGCTTCCGCCCTGAGCAGAATACGACACAGGATCAATCTTTAAGCGTAAAAATGGTTTTAATTTAGAGTTTTCCTTCTCCTAGACCGGTTGCCACACCATGCTTAATGAGCCAAATCTGTCCTAATGTTTACCATAATTGAGGAGAATAATTGGATTCATATATTTCCAAGAGTATTAGCGCTATGTGAAATGTAGTCAACAACCTCGTTCAGGATTTGAACTCGGGTCGTTGAGTCCAGTTTTATGACATCAACCATTCTACCAGGAGTCCGTTCATGAAGCTGTCTCGATGTATGTATTTAGATAACCCCTCCACAACGAGCAAGTGCGACACAAGGTCGACTTTTAAGCCGGGTTCAACTTGTTTGAATTCAGAGTTATCCTTCTTTTAGACCAGTTGCCATATTAAGTTTGAATATAGATATATGAACCAAGAGTGCACACACGAACACATACATAGAAACGCATGCACCTGTACATGCATACAAAATGATTATATATGTATAATTTAAATTAGACGAATTGGTCTCCCCAACAAAAAGTTAAGAAAAAAACTTGACAAAAAGGTTTGCTCAATACGCGGAGAAAAAAAGAGCTGATCATAATCTGTGCCGCCTCCGAGACGGAAAGGTGTTAATTGCAGCTACGGTGATTATCAGGGGTCGAATAAATATGTCCTGGAAAATTTTAAATGCTTTAAAACCATAGTCAATATAAAAAAACAATTATAAACAAGACACTCCCATATATACAGGGTGTTCGGGATAAATTTGACATATTTGGTTATTTTTCTCCGTGGTTGGAGGTATTGACTCACAATACACATAATGTACAAACTCGAAATCTTCTTCATTCATATAAGTGACGACAGACAATGGATTACTGGAACCCACCTGAATCATGGAAGAGAATAACTTGTATCATGATGATCTACGCCGGCCCTAAAAATAAGGAGATTATGGTTGATGTCCAATGCTCCCTGAACACTATAAAAACAATCAGGCATTGCAATGGAGTTGAAGAGGCTGTGGCTAGAATAAAACAACATAACAGACGATCTGCCTGCGTTCGTACAGCAGTATTCCTCGAAAATCTGCAGAAAAATGTGAAGACTCTCAGATGCCTATGTGGAGTTGCTAAACACTGTAGTCAAGCCCTGGATAACAATAGTAGCCA
>CM042142.1:67378037-67383037 GCA_023376005.1 Doryteuthis pealeii
CCCACGGCCAACAGGTAGCCCCATTGGGGGAGTCTTACCCCTCTGCAGTCGGTGCATTCTAACGCCCCAACCGACAAGGCGGAGGAACAATTTGAATATTTGAGAACCATTGCGTGTGGCACTCTCTTCTATCAAGCCAAGACTTGAAACATCGACAAAATAAAAGCAATCTTACTGTTCCCATTGACTGGGGGTTAATTTATATTGACGATAGATTCTGTATCAAATAAAGCTGATTTTAACATGCCTGCATAAATACTTTTTATTCGAAGTTTAAGAAATGCTTTAGTTTTATACACCAATCCGTGCATCAATCGAAAAATATCAACCAGTTCTAAGAATTTTAGAAGCACTGATCTATACCATCGTTGAAAGCAACGATTAGGAAGCGCGGGTGTAATGATTAAAGTCATGGGAAATGGACTCGTCGCCCCGTGTTCAAATCCTGGACGTGGTAATTGCATTTCACTTAGCGCTAATACCCTTGGGAAAGTTATGAATCCTAATCTCCCTCCAGCTATGGGTAAATAGCAGGGCAGACTGGGTTCTTTAACCATGGCTAGGTAACCAGTCTAGGAGAAGGAAAACTCTGAATTCAAACCTATTGAACTCCGCTTAAGTAATTGACCTTGTGTCGTATCCTGCTCGTGCGGAGGGGTTGGTAAATATATATACCATCGTTGAAAGACAGAAAGAAAAATCCCAGAAAAAAGATTGACTTAATAAAAGTGCATAAATCTTAGGCAGTTATGAAAGTTCAGTAAGAAAGGAAATATTTGGTCGATGTAAAATGTCAGTATTTTAGTTCATTGTTATAGAAATCTAAATGGTGTTTGAAGTTAACTCCAAACTCAATTGATTGGATGTGAATCATGGGTTATTTGCTGGAGGGGGATGATAATTCTATTTTAGTAAAAGTCATGATTTGATATAATGGATAGTGGAGTCAATATGTTTAAAAGTTATGTGGACTAGATGTTATAAATACTGAGGTAGATAAGTACAAATATATCTATTAATATTTCCTTTTTAGTATCTGTAAGCTTCTTGAAGTAGCTAATTGATAGAAAAATCTGATAAAAGCGAGCATAGATGAAAAGAATTTAACTTATGTTTTGGAATGCATTATATATGCGCATCTATCAATCTCTGTCTGCCTGTTTCTCTCTCTCTCATATATATATATATATATATATATATATATATATATATATATATATATATATTGATAAAGAGAGGTATACATGTATCTATTAGTTCATTATATTTATAAAAGCTGAAAGTTTAAGTACAGTTTTTTACTTTAAAAATTTTCCAATTCATATACCTGCTTAAGGCGGACAACAATTTCTCGAGGTAGAAAATGTAAGATTTTAATTATAGAATACTGTCCATTATTTTTCGATTTATTGAATATGTTTTGTTGTTTGCAATTAATTATGATATTTTTGTAGGGAAGAAATAATGCCCTCTGGAAAGAATGGACTGTTCTATTTTCAATATAAACGTTGCCAGTTTTCCTGAGCTAAGCTTGGCGGCTGGATAAATAAATCGCATGATCCAGGGGACCATTCCTCCAGGCAACATCTAGCCCCTCGATTTGAAGGGCTAGGGCTGGGTTTAATGTAATCGAATGAGTTACAGTTTGTGCATGGCTTCCCACGTTAAAAAGCACTTGTGTCACATCCTTACCTTGTGGGAGGTTGAGGTAAATACCCCCGTCGTCCCTAGCGAGACTAGCTACTTATAATCTTCATACAATGACTGTTATTTACACAGTAGCATTGCAAACAACAAAACCTTCATCAGATGATGACTCTGGATTCAGGCATGGTTTCGGGCCGAAGAATCATTACCACTAACCAGAGCCCCCCAGCAGTATCTCACGATACCACTAGCCTTTGTTGGTTTGATGTCATATTGTAGGATTTCCATATCCACGCTGATGCGGTTAGAGCTTTATCCTGGATCTTTTTTATGTAATACTGCTGTTCACTCATTCTTGTAAATACTATCAAAATAAACCCCTTTTCATTGAAAGTTACAATTCGAGTTATTTAATACTAGCGGGACCTGTGAATGTACAACAATATGGTAGTTTAATTATTATAACGTTTTTATTTAAGAGCTATTGCAAAATACTTCAATATGTAAAAAGATTTAAGTCCTCTCATCTTTTTCCTTTTTCATCCTTTCATTATGTTCGATTGAAACAGATTAGCGTTATCGCTTCTGCACACTCACATCATTTCTTTTTTATTTTTTTCTGTGTAGCATGCCATTTTTCTTGCCTTTCTTTCTTTATAATAAAAACGGAATGGTCCATTATTAGCTAAGGTGGTGACAAGAAATAAGAATTCGATAATTAAGCGAGACCAGTTAATTAGGACTTTCATTTTTGTATTTCCTCCTGGACGATTTGTATGGTCTCATTTTTAACTAGAGGTTGTTGCAGGATGATAACGAATGGAAGATTAAGGAACAAGCGTATTATTATTTAATATAACCAACCCAGTAACATTACAATAGATATAAATTTCGTGCAAACTCCTTTACTGAGAGCTTCGTTTGGCATAAGGCCAGTTATAAATTGTATAAATAGGATGCGTCAGAAGACGGTCTTTAAACAAAAAAAAAAAAAGAAAATATTAAATAGTGCACTTAATCACCAGAATACTTATTTTGTCCCTGTCACTAAATTGGCGGTAATTTATATTCTTTTTTTTTTTCATTTAATTTCGCTCTTGTTTGGAAGTAAGTGAAAAAAAAAAAAAAAAAAAAAAAAAAAAAAAAAAAAAAAATAAAGAACACTTCCAATATATTTTCTTTGACGGTATTTAATTACTTTTGCAGAAAGTGTTTTAACCCAAAAGTATATATCAACTCTCCGCTTATATCAACTCTCCGTTTTCTTGTCAAACTCGAAACTCATCAAAATGTTACACATAAAAAAGAAAGAAAGTAAATCAATCAATAACCAAGAATAAAAAGGATAAAAAGACCCCACAAAAACAAAACTCACAAAAAAACAAAACAAAATAAGAAAACTAAAAAATAAAAAAAAAATAAAATAAAAAATGAACATTTTTCTTTAGCTTCGAGTTTGTGTCATTTATGGAGTTTATGACATTTATGACTATTCAACAAATTTTAAAATTGATCAAGACACCCCCCCCCCACTTCCCCGAATCAACAACCGCCAAACATAGAATAACATGAATGAAAAAAAAGAAAAGCGGGAAAATAAAGGAAAATAGAAAAATATACGTCAATAATGTCAAAAACAAAAAATCTCGACGTGGGAACATTTAAAAAATAAGAAAAAAGAAATATGAAAAAAAAAAAAAAGATTCACAAATTGTCTTTATTGATCGAAATTTTCTTTTTTTATTGGGCATTATAGTAGAAATCAACTTATTATAATCGATGAACGAACTAAGACACACACACACACACACACACACACACACACACACACAGTAACACATATACATGCGCGTATATACACATTTAGCATGTTGTTTTTTCTTTTAAGTTTTCCGACTCTTCATATAATCGAAAATTACCTTTTCATTTCATTTCCATTAAAGATCGTGACAAAAACCGAGGGGAGATAATTCTGTACCCATTATAAATGTTAATCAATAACATGACATCTTTGATGGCGAAGGCGATTCTAAGCGATTCAAAAAAAGGAAAAAGAAAGAACTATCCACAAGTATCAACACACTTTACCTCAAAAGTAGAATATAGAAAAATCATCTCATGAAATGACGTCTTAATATGAACTTTCATCTATTTCCATAAATAAAAATCTACTTTGCTTCAAAATGTCAGAAAACGACGGAACGTGTCAGTTTCGACTTTAAAATCCCGAATAATTAATGTTTTCATAAAGAATTTATAAAAGGAAAATGTATTAAAAATGTTCAAGTTTAAAAATGTGACGAATTGAAATAAAAGTTAAAGTATTATTTAGTAGTACTGGTGGCTTCATACAAAAGGGAGATAACTTTTAGTTACTAAATGCTAACGTATCCTGAGCTGGGTTTGGTTTGAATTGTTAACCGCCTTGATATATGTATGTATGTGTATATATACTTTCAACAAGACAGAAAAACTCAACAGACCATCATTTGGCTATTATAAATTTATTTCAGCCGGTAACTCGATAAAAAAAATCCCAGTTTCGTCGGGTAGTCAACATAAAAAATGTCCATATGAAATACTCCACACTTTCCCCCGTTTCTTGCAAATTCTTTGCGCGGAATGGAACAAACACTACGCTGGACCCGGTGAACCACAATGGACTTTTTTCACACACAATTACTATTCTCCCATTTTTCGAAAGTCATTCACTCTTACTCAAACAACATTCTTTCACACACACACACACACACACACACACACACACACACACACACATCTATATATATACTGAAATTGCTTAAAAAATTACTAGTGTCATCTTTTGTACAATGTCTAGTGAATATTGAAAGTGTCTAAAATGTGTTCATTTGATGGAACCCTAACAGGTATTAGCACTCCGAGTCTGAGTGGACCTGGGAGTAATGATGATGAAGGGGCACTCCAAATTCCCCAGAGCTCCAAAATTGAAACTTCACCATTAGATGTGTTAAGTATCTGGTCGGCATCCTTAGTTCCAGTTGTAGTAAATAAGTAAGCAAGCCAATAAGAATCCGGTGTTATAGTATTCTTTGTAAGTCCGACGTCCAAGATGGTCCGAATAGCAATGAGCCAAGGTTAAGAATCAGACCTCTATAAATACACCAACATCAGCAGCAGCACTGCCTGTGATTGGACAATAGAAATCTTTCTCAGGTCACGTTGTAGTTGACGAGTCTATATTTAGGAGTAAGCATCTACCACACGCCTTATATCTTAAAAACTGCAACAAGATGCAGTTTAACTTCCTACCCAGGACATATCTTAGAATGTATTCGAGAAAAAAAAAACAAAACAAACTCAAGGCAACATTA
>CM042142.1:67388037-67405537 GCA_023376005.1 Doryteuthis pealeii
TGTGGTTGGTGCACTTGGAACAGTCCCAAAAGAATTAGAAAAGGGTTTGGAAAGTTTGGATATCAGAGGAAGGATTGAAACCATTCAGAACACTGCAATCTGCCAGAATACTCAGAAGAGTCCTGGAGACCTGAGGAGACTTAATGCTGATGTGAAAACTCAAAAGGAGTGAATAATAATAATAATAATAATAATAATAATAATAATAATAATAATAATAATAATAATAGTAATTGAAGTTGAAAGAAAGCGAAAAGATGGACAAATACCTTGATCTTGCCAGAGAATTGAAAAAGCTGTGGAATATGAGGGTGAAAGTGATACCAATTGTAGTTGGTGCACTTGGAACGGTAAAAAAAAACTTGAAAAAGAGGCTGGAGGACCTGGAAATCAGAGGAAGAATTGAGACCATCCAGACTACTGCATTGCTGCAATTGGCTAGAATATTCAGAAGAGTCCTGGAGACCTGAGAAGACTTGTTTTCACTCAGACTCCAGTGAAATACCATCAGTTAACGCTGATGTGAAAAACTTAAAAGGAGTGAAAATAATAATAATAATAATAATAATAATAATAATAATAATAATAATACAAATGAAGTATTTGTAATAATCAATTAACCTGTTATCATGTTTTTGTTGTCAATAATTGTGTTATTGACAATTGGATGGTTCTAAATATAATGTTATTTGCGATGAGGAAATATTTCACAAAGCTGATAAAATGATTAATAGATCTAAACACGATAAGGTTTATGTTATATTTCGACACTATTGGACTTGGTGGGCATAATTCTTTGAATATGTCTTGGCTTACGAGTGCATGGTAACGCCTGGTGAATTTATGGCACCGTACCTTCTGAACTGCATCAGGACTGTGTTATCTATTTGAAATATTATAGGTAATTTGCCAGCAAATTCATCTTGCCAAATTCATAACATTAAGACTTGTTTGCAATAGGATTGCATTCACTTACAACAACTGAACAAAGAAAGTTTAATCTTGAATAGTGGGTCTGAGATGAAAAACAGTGTAATTCAACCCATCTAATATAGATGATTCCTCAGCCAGGCTTACACAGGCACAAGGCCAGTAAAAATGAGAGAAGAAAAAAATTATGTTAGGCTAAAGCTTTTAGGAAAAGCCGGGTTAGCTCAGTTAGTAAAGCGTTCAGCTAGAAACCACAAGGTTCCTAGTTCGATACGGCCCTCGCCAACTCAGCGTATGAGTAGTACAGGGATCTGTGCGGTAAAGTAAGAAGTTGATGGTAGGTGTGTGCTCCACCTCAGATGCAAAAACAATCTCCGTGGTCTAGCGCTAGTGAAAAGAGGATAGGCTACCTCGCTTGATACCGACTTTAGGCCACCCCAACGACTTTACTTACTTAAAGTTTTAGGTGTAAAATAATTTCCTTACTTGAAAATCTGCATTTGAAATATTCGATATAATCCAGTTTTGAACTTCGACCCCCGATATCGTTAAGAAATATAAAACTCAGGCGGGAGCACAACTTTTGAATTATATGGTAAAAGTAAAGCATACAGAGGGGCCTATTGTCGGTATCAGCCGAACAGCGAAAGAGTATCCCTTTTTAGCTTGTGCTTGTCCAAGTAGATATTTTGCTGAGGTGGAGCTCTACATATATAGCTCCCAGATGCTTAAACACACAGATCAAATTACTCAAGCTGTGCTACTAACATATTGATGAGAACCAGTATCGAACCTGAAACCTTGTGATTCCTGGGTGAATGCTCTCCCACGAAGCTAACCAGTCGATCAGGAGAACTAAAAAATGAAATAGCGACCTATAATTTTTTTAGCTAGGTGAGGAAGGTGTACCTTGAACACTGAAACCGTGGTAGAGAGGAAAAAAAAACTTTTTCTACAATTATATATATATATATATATATATATATATATATATATATATATAACCAACCAACCAACCAACCGTATTTAGCTTAACACGGAAAGTGGGCACCTCACGTGATTCAATGGTTAATGACAAGCCATATTACCAGACGATTGTTAGTGAGTTCAAATCTCACTAGGTGCTCCATACTTCTGACCTTGTGCCACAATTAAGCCAGTCCTAGTAAATAATTATCACTTCTCGGTCTTGTGTTGGGAAGAATAAGCAATTATTCAGTTCGATTCTCGGAGACCTTCCCTGCGGGCAACGCACGCTTCCTCGCCTAAAATGAATAAGGGCTGGGTTTATTGACTGGTGACTGAGGCGCCTCTGAAGGATATGAGCAATTTTTGTGCCCGCCACTCGGGAGGCAATTTCCCTGCGGGATACCATACTCTGACCTTGTGTCACATTCCAACACCGTGGGGGGATGGGTAAACACGGTTTAATACAGACAGTGGATAAATTAGCCTTGGGTCATCTGAGGCTATGATCAGCAAACATTATGTGCTATCAATTGCAGTTCTTTTGGAAAGGAGTTGCGGTTTGAATTGCTCGAAATCCTATTGCTATCAACGAAAATGATACCTTAGAAAAGCCTATAATTCCCCTATTATTTAAGAAACAGAGAGGCTCTTCTTTATTCGTGGCAGATTTAGTTAACCGCGAGGAAACTGAGAAAATAAACAGTTCATAAATCTTATGATAATGGAGATTCGGTGTCTGCCGGTAATCGAAATTACGTGACTACGCACGACACAATACCCTCGGGAATTGCTTAAGATTATCGACGAGTATTTAATTCATAGTGAAAAACATTAATATACGGAATAAATCTTATTTATTAACGATGTCTCTAGGAAAATCTGAGTTAGATTTTCCTCAAAACAGCCCATGTTATTAATGCATTTTAAATCCTGCCAAGTGTCTTATATATCACTAAGAAATAATGATTTACATAATATATGGTGTGGTTAATTTTGATACTGGTTTTAACAAAACCGGGTTTAATACAAAATTACTTGGTGTTATTGATCTCTAATATTATTCTTTTATTCTCCAATGTATTAGAACCAAGCCTATGAATGATTTTATAAAGAAACCAATTGAAATATAATTAAAATAAGAGTAATCTTTTTATATGCGTTCTTATTTAATTTCACTTTCTAATTTAATATATTTCGTGGCATTAAAACTTAAATACTTACACTTGGAAGAGGGCACATATTCTTGCTAGTAAAGGCAATAAAGCATAATAAATAGCAAAACCAAAGAGAAACCGTTAAATGCTTCATTTCAATTAAATGGTGAATGCTTAGTGGACAAAGAAAACAAAAAGTATGCTAAAATTGCTAAGATCTACGATTAGAACGGACCTTTTATCTGTCACATAATCATCCTCAAGTCACGGTGGGAGCACAGATCTCTCTCTCTCTCTCTCTCTCTCTCTCTCTCTCTCTCTCTCTCTCTCTCTCTCGTAAAGTAGTAGGTACTACTAGTAGTAATACCTAATAGGGTCTCATCTGTCGATTAAATAGATAAAAAATTAGTTTAACAAAATGTGTTTAAAAATTGAGTTTGAAAATTTGAATACCCAACAAGATAAATAAAACAAAAAAAGAAGAAATGATGAAATTACAGATGGGAAACACAGTCATCGTCACTATATGAGAGAATGTCTGAATGTCTTGGACAGTCAAAAATATTATTCTCAGAACTTGGTATTCCATTGCCAAACACTTATTTGATTCTACCAACAGCACAAATAAATTTAGAAATTATTGTTTCACACATTCAATGTTTTGAACAGCAAATTCAGACATTATGTAAACATAATTCAATATATATAAATGAAACATAAATAAAACTTTAGCAATAAAAAGTAATATTAAAAGTAATATTTAAAAAAATAAAAGTATAAGTTATAATTAATATTAAAAAATAAAAGTATATTAAAAAGTAATACTAAAAGTAATAGTGGGAATAAAACAATATTTGTGAATATAAATAAAACAATTCAATATATATTAACATAATTCATCATTATTCAAACATTTTTATTATATGAGAGAATGGCTGAATGTCTTGGCTAGTCAAAGAAAATAATACACAGAACTTGGTATTTCATTGCCAAATACAGATGACTTATTTTTTTTCTTCATACAACACAAATATTAAACTAAACCAAAAGAAGAAAAAGAAAACAAAACAAAAACAAAACAAAGAAAATTCTGTTGAATTGATACAGAAAGTAAATAAATTGGCAATCACAAAAACCGGGAAATTTAATATTTTAGTCCTAAAAATTCTTTCGTTAATATATAATCTACTTTTTTGTTTCTGTTTGTCTCTTTGTGAAATTGACAATTTTTGCAGAGTGGAAACGAAGAAAATTGTTAAAAAAAAAAAAAAAATGAAAATAAAAATAAAAATAAATAAATAAATAAATTCAACTGAATCTATGCAAATATCTCACATGAAATGTTTTTACATTGAAAGCAAATTGAATTTTCTTCCAGGGATTTAAAAAGAATGTTTTTCTTTCTTTATTATAGTTAGCATCCTTTTTCACGTTATCATATATTTCATCATATCAAGTAATAAATAACAAGGAAGTGAGTGGTGATGTTTTGCAATGATATGGGTGGGAAACAAGGAAATAAAAGATTCGAGTTTGAATTTCAACAGAACTGTTTATATACAATTCGAACTAATATTTATAAAGGCATGAATAGACGTCTCCCTATAGCTTTCCCCACCGTCAGATATATTGACAAAATGTATCACTCTCATTTAGTATAGTATAAAGCTAAAATAATTCTGTGTAAAACTTGGGCGCACTTTAATAGTAAACCTCTTACAGAAATGTATAATCACCATTACATACATTGCGATGTATTCCGCTATTTCTGTAAAAAGCAATATGATAATTAAAATACTTCAGCATAATGTTTCTCATAGCCGGTCCACTGGACTGGTGCCGGTCCGTAAAGTAGTATCTGACGGTCCGCAGGTGCCAAATTCGGATAATTTTGAAGTATGGTAACGTTACAAATAAACTAAAATTGGAAACATATTTCTAAAAATATCAACTTTGTCATTTTCAGCTCTTTAGCATGATGGCTATTTTACCATCTTTCTGCTTACATGTTTTATAGTAAGCTAATTTCTTTTTTGAAAATTTCAGCACTGCCACATTTATAAAAACCAAAGTTATCAACATAACAATGAATATAATTAAAGCAGTGAAGAAAGTAAGGTAAATCATTTGAATTGTACACTATATATACTATAAAATAATGTGTGAGTTTGTGTTATTTGAAATTGTGAATTTTTTTCATTGATCACTCTTTTTGTACATTTACCCATCTTATGGCATCATCAATTTTTTAATTAATTGTCATTATAATATTATAATACAGTTATCCTAGTCCTACAAAATGATACCAGGTTTATTAAAATTGTCCAAATAATCTATGTGTTTGCATATTTTCACACATATTTGACATCAGAAAAGAAAGAATCAGAAATTAAAAAAAAAATGATGTCTCACCTGTGTTTCTCTGCATCCCATGAATAGAAACAACTCTGTACTTCATAAGAATATGCTTTTCTTTAATATTTGTTCCCTTATGTTGATTCTAGTGTTATTTTTTTGAAAACCTGGGTCACCAAGAAAATACTGCTTTCAAATGAAGGGCTAAGAGTATTTACGGGGATAAATCGGAGCCCTTATTCTCCGGTAGTGGTTATTGTTCTGACAAAAGAAGGAAACATTTTCATCTCTTTACCACGATGGCTATTTTACCATCTTTCTGCTTACATTGTTTTATAGAAAGCTAATTTCCTTTTTTAAAATTTCAGCACTGCCACCTTCCTCTCCAAAGAGAAGGGTAGCTATTGAGTACAAGTCCTCACCACTTACTGCAACACACCTAACATACGCGGAGCTCTCTTCTATCGAACCAAGACTCGACAAATTGACAAATAAGAAGCAGTCTCACTGTTACGATTGACAACACACTGGGGTTTAATTTATATTGATGATATATTTCTGTATTAAATAAAGCTTTATAAAAAAACCCCTATTATATTAACTAAGTACAGAAAATATTGGTTGATTTATGTATTAAATAAATATGCCTGTATGAATAGTTTTTCTTCGAAGTTTAACAAATTCTTTAATTTTATACACAAGTACGTGCATCGAGCTAAAAACAAACCTAACATACGCGGAGCTCTCTTCTATCGAACCAAGACTCGACAAATTGACAAATAAGAAGCAGTCTCACTGTTACGATTGACAACACACTGGGGTTTAGTTTATATTGATGATATATTTCTGTATCAAATAAAGCTTTATAAAAAAAAAACTATTATATTAACTAAGTACTGAAAATATTGGTTGATTTATGTATTAAATAAATATGCCTGTATAAATAGTTTTTATTCGAAGTTTAACAAATTCTTTAATTTTATACACAAGTACGTGCATCGAGCTAAAAATGTCAAATGGTCCGCAACTTTTAAAAGTTTGAGAAGCAGACTGCCAAATATAGGCATCTACCTAACCCCTTCGCACGAGCAGGATGTGACACAAATTTTAACGGGTTTGAATTTAGAGTTTTCCTTCTCTATAGCTGGGGAGAATAGTCGGACTAAGATATTAGTGCTGTATAAAATACAAACAGAATCGTCAAGGATTTGAACTCGAGTCATCGTATCCAATTCCTACCACGATAACCGGTACGCGAAGGGCGCCTCAAAATGTGGATATATATATATATTTACCAACTCCTCCGCAGGAGCAGGATGTGACACAAGGTCAATTTCTTAAGCGGAGTTCAACAGGTTTGAATTCAGAGTTTTCCTTCTCCTAGACCGGTTGCTTAATCAAGGTTAAAGAGTCCGGTCTGCCCTACTATTTATCCATAGCTGGAGGGAGAGTAGGATTCATACCTTTCCCAAGGGTATTAGCGCTAATTGAAATGCAATTACCACATCCAGGATTTGAACTCGGGCGACGAGTCCATTTCAAAATGTGGATATAAGGAAATACCCTGAACAACCTATGCTTTTCCCAGAACAGATGATCTTTTCTTCGTATGATTAGGTACCGTAGTATGCTAAACTATATAAGTTTCTATATAAAACAGAGCTTAATGATTGTTTCAACATAAAAAAATTGTCCTACTGCCACGAAACAGATCGTCGTAAGTTGGCTAGATTATTATCCAGATCAATGCCAGAACATTTCGTTGTGTCTGTATCTCTTGTATCAGGATGGATGTAATTCGTTGAAAACACATGGCTATTGCTTACTCTATTGATGGGGTCTAGGTCAGGTATTTCCGTTGGGTTAGAGAGAGAGACAGGGAGGGAGAGGGGGTTAGAACGTAAAACGTAGGTGCGAGAGAGAGAGAGAGAGAGAGAGAGGGAGGGAGAGGGGGGTTAGAACGTAAAACGTAGGTGCGACTGAGAGAGAGAGAGAGAGAGAGAGAGAGAGGAGGGGAGAGAGAGAGAGAGAGAGGGGGAGTTAGAACGTAAAAGGCAGGTGCGAGAGAGAGAGAGAGAGAGAGAGAGAGAGAGAGAGAGAGAGAGAGAGAGAGAGAGCAATTGCTTACTCTATTGATGAGGGCTGGGTAAGGTATTTTTCATTGGGTTAGAGATAGATAGATAGATAGAGAGAGAGAGAGAGAGAGAGAGAGAGAGAGAGAGAGAGGTGGTGGGAAGGGCCGGGCTAGAAAAAATATCGGGAAAAGTCTATGAGGGCGGGGAAGGGGGATATGCTGACAATGAGAAATCTCCGAGTGACCAAGAGGTGATATCCGGTGTTGAAGATGAGGTATGTTCGCCAGAGCTTGACATTGCCTCCAAACGGCATGAAATACGCATATTAATGTTTATCAGCTTCTGTCAAAAATAGTTGTGTGATGTACACGTTTTTGCTTAACCTTTCCCTTCTCTTTCTCGTGGATCATTAACACAGTCGATATTTGTAAAAGAGGACGTTAGGGCAACGGCAACATGTACAACTCTAACGCATCCGGCTCCTGCATACATTCATCTTGGCACATAGCGATATTCACGAGGCCTATCCTATCAACCCTGATAGAAATGCATAAAAGTAAGGGCAGCCGGTGAGGATAAAATTCGCTACGCTAGCAAATTGATCATTAAGATAAGCTAATCAAACTTTGCTTATACCTGCTTTTACACATATGGTTATTTACAAAACTAATGTTATTTAATACTTATTTTTAGATATATATATGTATATAAGAAAAAAAAAAAAAAAAAAAAAAAAAAAAAGCACTATGTTCGTAATATTTTTTTGAAAAAAATTTCATATACAAGTGAAATTTTGATTTAAAGATTTTTCCTAAAAAAAAATTTACGTGACTTTCAGATGTAAAAATATTATATATATATATATATATATATATATATATGGTTCGGATAGGCAGCGTCAACCCAGCGTATGAGTAGCACAGGAATCTAAAGTGAGGAGCTGATAGTAGGTGTGGCGTTACAACCCAGAAGCTAAGATAATCTCTTGGTCTAGCTCTAGTGAAAAGGGGATATACTCCCTCGTTGGTTGCTGATAGCGAAATTAGGTCACTCCGACGATTATATATATATATATACCAAACCCTCCGCATGATCAGGATGAGATACAAGGTCAATTTGTTAAGCTGATTTTTCCATCTCCTAGATTGGTGACCAAACCATGGTTAAAAAGCCCAGTATACCCTGCTATTAATAGCTGGAGGGAGAATTGGATGCATACATTTCCCAATGGTATTATTTCACATGTGAAATGCAAACAGCTTCGTCCAGAAATTGAACTCGGGTTGACGAGTCCATTTCCTACAACTGTAACCATTAGACGCGCCTACATTATATATATATATATATATATATATATATGTGTGTGTGTGTGTGTGTGATGATATTAAATATTACGTGAAGATTATAAACTGATCTGAGTAATCGCTTTTATTATTTAAAGTGAATTAATCCATGTTTGACTTTACATGTATATTGTATACATATATATATATATATATATATATATATATATAATTTAATATACCAAGCGTGTTGGTAGATCCTTGCGGATATATATATATATATATTATATATATATATATATATATAATACTACTGCAATTAAAATAACAGCAGTTTTCATCAGATGATTACTCTGTGATCAAGCCTAGTTCCGGCGCCAATGCATCATTACCACTAACCCAGAGTGCGTAAGCATTATCATTGAATGCCGCCAGACATTGTTGATTTTTCCGCCACATCGAGGAAATGCCAGATCAAGTCTAGAGATATTGTATCATACTGTTGGCGTACTCTGGGTTAGCGGTGATGATGCATTAGCGCCGAAATCCTGCCTGACCCTAGAATCATCCTCCGAATGAACAATCTTTTGACTGCTCAGCTGTTGTTTCATTTGCAACAACATGTGTATCGAATATTATTTACTAAACAATTCCGGAATAGTTCGAATGACATTGCAATCGCTACCACACCACAAAGAAATCGGATACGTCTATATCTAAATACTGAATAAAAATATATATACTTTAAATACTATGCATCACCCCTGGTGGGTTGTGCCGGCTAATATCTAACCACACTGACGAGGCGTGATACGTTGAAACACAGTGTCTGTGGATGTCTATATATGCACCTCACCCCTAATCTTTGTGGGGATTCTCTCTGAGGACAGTCGATTAAGCTTAAAGGCAACGATCTTTTATAAAAAAAAACAGATGGAGCACTGGCGGCCATTAATATATACTTTTGTATGTATTGATCAGTTAAAATCCTCGTCCCAGTCTGTAACTACTGATGACCGATTGCTTAAGAAGCCTGACATGATAAATCGATCGGGTTTCCATACCGGCTGGATGTAGCCTGTTAATGTCTAGCCACACTGAAGACACGTGATACATCGGAACACGGATTACTATATATATATATATATATATATATATATATATATATATATATATATATATGGTGTTATAAAGGAAACAACATCAGTGCAGCCCAAACAGTCTTCATCATATGATGACTCTGGACAGTGGGATTAAGCATGGTTTCTGCTTTCCGTTGATTGTCGGCAGGCCAGATCAAAATGCACCGACTTTGTATGATTCTATATATATATATATATATATATATATATATATATATATAAAAATGTTTTGAGTTGTACGGGTTTCGCGTACGGTTCGCCTATTTGTGTAAAATAAAAATACTTGTTTTTTAAAAAAATATGAATGGATGGTGAATGTAAGTGTTTAAATCGACTAATATGAAGAATATATATATATATATATATATATATATATATATATATATATAAGATCTGAGTCAGATCTTAGCCCTGAAGAGCATTAAGCGAAACTTTCAGTAGGTTCGTCTGACTCATTATTTATCTTTATTATTTGCTCTACTGAGCACTTTTTACTTATTAGCTTTAGTCTCCTGGCGGTTTGTATGAATAATATATATATCTATATATATATATATATATATATATATATATGCATATAAATTGTTTTTTCTTTTGGCCAAACTATTGTACTAATAGATTATTTTTTGTTGGTACGATTATCTTGGTCTTTTCATTTTTACAAAAAATTTTTTCTTCCCGGTTGATGTTTGGTAGTATATTTTTACAATCAAACTATTTGCTGTTTTTTTTTCTCACCGCGAGGATTTACCAACAAGTTTGGTATATTATATATATATATATATATATATATATATGCAAAATTAATATTGGTACCAGATAGTGACGAGAATAACAATCTAAGCTGCACAAGGTTTTTGCAGACACGCTGTACAACTGCGACTGATTTGAACTGAAACCAATGAATATGTATTAAAGGCCCCAGGAAAATCTCTCAATAGATTGTCATGCTGAGCTGCTTCGATTTGTGTACTTGGAAAATCCAAGGGGTAGGAAGACTGGGTTCGGCCGACACGAAGGGAAAGGGAACGCAAGGAAGAATATAATCGGGTAGAAATGATCACCGAAGAGAAAAGCCAAACAACGGTGACGCCGCCTCTCGCTAAAACCTCCAAGTTTTCAGCAAATTGCTTTGCCGCATCTTGCTCACCGGCAGTTTCCATTATCTCAGAGGATGAAGGCAGCTACGATGAAGAATGACTCACACGGCCAGAGAGAAATACTAACAGAGGCGCAGACTTAAAGCTTATTGCCCCTCCAGGCAAAGGAATTGAGACATGGCGAAGCGCAGCAGGATAAAGAAATGCGCTTAGGTGGACAAGAATTTGGCCATTCCAGTGTGTGTGTGTGTGTGAGTGAGAGAGAGTGAGAGAGAGAGAGTGTGTGTGTGTGTGTGTGTGTGTGTGTGTGAGAGAGAGAGAGAGAGAGAGAGAGAGAGAGAGAGGAGGGGGATAAATAAAACAGTTACGATGGATGACATACATTATTTGATTTTCTTACGAGTTCCGTATCGTGAGTTTTGTGCAAGTCGGCGAGAGAGAGAGAGAGAGAGAGAGAGAGAGAGAGAGAGAGAGAGGAGAGAGAGAGAGAGAGAGAGAGGGAGAGAGAGAGAGGGATAAATAAAACAGTTACGATGGATGACATACATCATTTGATTTTCTTACGAGTTCCGTATCGTGAGTTTTATGCAAGTCGGTGAGAGAGAGAGAGAGAGAGAGAGAGAGAGAGAGAGAGAGAGAGAGAGAGGAGAGAGAGAGTGTGTGTGTGTTTGTGTGTATGTGAGAGAGATGGAGTGTGTGTGTGTGTGTGTGTGTGTGTGTGTGTGAGAGAGAGAGAGAGAGAGAGAGAGAGAGAGAGAGAGAGAGAGAGAGAGAGAGAGAGAGAGAGAATAGATAAAACAGTTACGATGGACGACATACATTATTTGATTTTCTTACGAGTTCCCTATCATGAGTTTTGTGCAAGTCTGTATGTCATTCTGAACGCAGCTTTAGATTGTGATGTTTTCTTGTAATAAATCACATGTTTGATAATGAGATTCACATCCCCATGTTAAGCAAAGGGATATTTAAAGTTGTATTCTTTCTGCTAAAGTCCTATCGTGGTTATCAACTCACCCCTTCAATAAAAAAAATATTTATCATCGATATCATGTTTTATCTATATAATAATACTGGTCTTCCTACAACATAGGACCGTTGCCATCTTGCAACATCCTCTGGTTAAAAATGAAACCATCCAAATGAGTTTCGTCACCTCAGCTCAATAATGGGCCATTCCGATTTTATTATAAAGAAAGAAACGTAAGAAAAAGGACATTCTACACAGAAAAATATATATCAGAAAGAAAAAGAGTAGAAGAAAGATAGAGAGGGGGTGAGTGTGTGGAAGCAATAACACTAATCATTTTTAATAGTAAAAATAGTAAAAAAATATCCTCATAGACTGAAAACTGTAGATGTAAATGAATCTTCTGAACAGTATACAAGACTGTTGTATCGTTGAGATGGTAAAAGATACACAGATAAATAGTGTGCTTGATATATATTTTATTCAGCACTTGTATCTGGTGCTAACAGATACTTATACATAAAACAAGAAATAATACAATCACAAGACAAGCGTACAAGAATGAGGAGGGTCAAATGTCTGTAGTCAAACGCAGTGATTTCGTCCGAATATATTTTTCCCGACTTTATCATTGCTACGTCGACTCTTATAAGGCTATGAGCCAGTCCATCTTGTAGGGGTATTAACTCCTCTACAACAAAGACAAGTCAGTATATCAATGGCGGTGAATGTCTGTGACACAAGCTTGTTAACCCTTACATCGTTGTAAGAGCTCCAAGTTATTCATTAAACTGACACGTGTGTACAATGAATAGAACTTTTGAGTATTGCTTTTTTTACTTGTTTTAATAAATTTCTTCATATTTTTATGCACTACCACCAAAATTTTTATGACTACCACAAAATTTCGTTCTGTGTTTGTAATAAGATAGCATTAGGAGCGTTTATTTTTAAAAAACTATCTTTTAAAACTAATATCACTTTTTGACTATTGTGACAGCTCTAATAGCTGCGTACATTAAAAAAAATATTTTTTTTTATAAATTGATTGATTTTAACAGCATTTTAACCCATCTAGGGTTATTTTAGACCGAGAGGTTAGGTAATCACGCTCATTGTAGGTTCACAGACTTTCGTTAGAGATTTGTTTTTTGCACATATATTTCAGTAATAATTTTATGTGCAATTGTTTTCTGAACACTGCTCGTCCGGGTGATTAGGATTTCTTTGTGTACACACTCACGCACATACATGCAAGCACTAAGGGAGGATTGAACCCCCCCCCCAAAAAAAAACCTTAAACTATTTCAAAGTATACTATTATCTGATGATTGTATTTTTAAAGCATATAACTTTAAGGCATGAAACTAACATAAAGAGGAGAGATATCGGTTTCTTTTAGATTTTATACTGCTCTGCTAACCACTCTGAAATCTTCGTATTGGAGCTTCCCGCGTGAATTCCATTCAGTACAGCATACCGTTTCCGAATTTCTGGAGGAGTGAATTGTGTCATGTGCACAAGACAGAGCCTAACTGACTTTGGTTGGCTCCACGATATACAAAACCTGTTACAAACGATTTGCATATCGCCTCCTGTATATGGCTTACATTTTTAAAAAATTTGAAAACGACTCCGCTAGGAGTGAATATTGAACTCTCGATATCAACGAAGGTCTCCTGAGACTAGAATACACGGACTGCACCTCTGTAGAGAGCTATCCCCCAATTGAGGATGGAACCCTGGTGGATGAGCATTCCATTTCACGCAACACTCCACGTTGGTCCATAGTAAGACTAGACGGGAGGTCGGAGAGGCCCCCTCCAATTAATCAGCTGATCACCTCAAGCCCTAGCTCATATATGATTGTTCCAGCTCTATTACCCTTATGACAAGTCCTAACCCTATCATATATGTGCTAGAAGGCTGTGACTGAGGGTCTTAATTTACTTGGTATGACGTTAAACTCTATCTGATGGTAAAGTTCCAATTCTTAAGCTGCCAGATCCACCTGATTCAGAGTGGTAGTACCTGTTAGGGTATCATCTATGAGTTGAATAGGAAAATATGAATTTATAAAGAATGTTCTTAAAAATGAGTTTAAAAAAATTGAGTACTCATCAATTATGAATAAAACAAAAACGTCATCGGCATAAAATAACCCAATGGGTGTAGATGCCGTAAAAACAAACCAACCAACCAACCAACCAACCATCCAATCAATATGACACATTGCAAAAGCACTCAGTGTGGATCAGGCTATGCTCCGTAAGTCTCGCTTATTATCCTTCCCTCCGCATGCTATGGAACTTAAAGTATAGGTGGGGGATGATGGCTCACGACAAATCCCATTGTATACTTAGGGGGTGAAAATGCAGATACCTAACCCTGGGTACGAAGTCTAGCCAATGATATTCCACACAAAACAAGCCGATTGAACTGTGGCCAAATTAGGTTTGTTCTCCGTGGGAGGAACAACCGCACGTGATGCAATTCTAAGCTGGGTGGGTGGGGGTGGTCAAGGCCGGTATATGAACATCATTGCAGAGAGAGAGAGAGAGAGAGAGAGAGAGAGAGAGAGAGAGAGAGAGAGAGAGAGAGAGAGAGAGAGAGAGAGAGATCAATGGCCGTCGGCGACCAGTGTAAGGCAACTAACGGTTCTTTTTAGGCTGCAAACTTGGCCCCGACCTCGGCGATCTTTGTTTTACTCATTACTCTGACAAAACTGTGGTGTTTCTGATTGGTCATTATAATCCAGCCGCTGCCCCCAACCGTGACCTCACCCAGACCATCTCCATTGATACCTATCATGTTCACAAATTGTTCGAGCAGTATTAAATACCGTGACCACAACTGACCACCGTTGGTCATCACCTGCACTGCAGCCCAGGGCGAAGTCACATCTCATGAAACAAAGCAGCTGTTATTGAAGTCTTCTAAGCCAGGGACAAGAGCAATATCAAATTCACTGGCAAGGTCATACGGTGATGCTCGGTTGGGTTCTGCTATTGAGAACGTTATTAATTCTTGTCAGCAGGCATTTCTTTTTCACCTTATTCATATTTAGAAAAAGGTTCAAGAAAAAGTATACAAACACAAATGCTATATTTTGCATCTATGGCATTAAAATCTTTAGAAATTTAGAAAAAAATAATTTTGAATAATAAAAAGATAATCAACTAAGAATATTTATGTTAGGTAGAGTTATCTCTCCTAACGATTCAACCGTATATGCTCACTGACAAGCAGTGATACAACCCCCCCAAAAAAAACAAAAAAACAAAAACAAAAACAAACAGACAAGGACTTATCCGCATTTGATGAACACACACATGATACACAGTTGAATTCTATCCAAACTCATCCCTCTGTATTCCCGGTCGATGAGAATAAATAAATAAAACAAATATTGTTATATGTTAAACACATTTCACTGTTTTTGTTATCATTTGTTATTCCTACATCTTGGGATATAACAATTTCTGTATTATTTCCATTTATTATTTAATGTGCATCTGTCTGTATGTCCATTTGTAGGTAATGCAGAGTGTGTATAGGCATACAATTTTCTAGGATTTATCCAATTTGTCTAAATGGTAAGTTTTTACTTGTATGAATAAAAAATAATGAAGAGCCTTGAAGAAACAAGATACTTTGATTTTTGGTCTCTTTTTTAAGCTATGGAAAGAGACCCGTTTCTTTTATATCAGCATAGTTGGTAGTTGGTTTGCTGGATTTTACGACATGTCAACCCTTCGGTTAATTCATGCTGAAGACGTTTTATTTTATTCATTTTTGATGGGTACTCAATTTTTTAAACACATTTATTCTCTCTCCCTCTCTCTCTCTGTCACACACACACACACACACACACACACACACACACACACACACACACACACATACACACACACACACACACACGCACACCTTTGATAAAGAGGCAGCACCTCGAAATATTGGTAAATAAATAAGATTTGGAACACAATTTTCATCAATTTGTTTGTGATCTTAATTTTTTTTCATGATTCTAAAACAACCAAATATCATTTTCCCAAATATATTTTACAAATACTCGATGACAATTTTTATGTATGTGTTTTGAACCCAATCATAATCTTTGGTGATTAATGATGAAAACAAAATTTGAATTTCTCTTCTAAAATAACTAATGCATTAAAAAATTCATTCATTGATAAATCAATCCTGAAAATTTCATTAAAATCGAATAATTCACTGATTTTTGGTAATTTTTTTTCAATAACGAATATTACATTTATTTTGTAAACACGGATTTTACGCCATCTTTAAACAGCGTTTACAGACAAACGCGATCAAAATTGACCGATAAAATCGTTTTAAATGTATTAAAAATAAATTACATGTGTAATATTATTTTGCCTTTTTTTTTTTTACTGATGCTCATCATGTTACTACTTTTCGACTTAGACAAAAATTTGACCTTAACTAATCGATTTGATTAATTTTAATTCGTTTTTAAAAGGAAAAGCAGCCGAATTTTTGGGTATCCCTAACGAACACATAAGTATTTCAGCATTTAAAATTTTAGCACAAGATCAGAAATCTCAGTGTGAATCCAGCTTAATAACAATCGTCTCATAGGGTAGTTCCCTAATCATTACATCTCGTTTGGCGCCCTTGTCAACAACCAAGCAGGCCTTATAGTAGACAGCGGGAAGGACATATAACTTATATGCAGGTTCCACAAAGATCATATGCACTTTAAAATTATAAATTCTTTAAAGTGGATACTCTATTTATGGACACCTAGTATATATATATATATATATATATTAAATTTTTACTTGAAGGCACTTACAACGCATTTATCGCATAAAATTCGATACTTTTTCTTATAGAAAATGAACTTGACAAGAGTAATCCCAGTAAAGGATGGCTCGATGTGTAGAATACCGTACAGACTGTTTCGACTTTATTAAGTCTCATCAGCGGTATATACTAACGATTTCCCTCCGACAGAAATCGAAACCGGGACTTCAGCAGACGCAGTGAAACACTAGTGAAACACTTTTATCGCCTCGGCCACAGTACACAGCTGACCATCCTAGCGAAATTAAGCTTGTCAAGCGATACTACGCGCCTCTACCATAATAGGTAAGGGGGCGCTATTGAGAGAATAATAACAACAAACAGACCGAATGCCCTTCGGCGAAGTGAATAAGATATATATATATATATATATATATATATCTTATTATAATGGAGATTGTATGTTTTTCTGTCTGTAACCGAAACTATATTACTACTCAAGTCACAATTCCCTTAATTATTTACGTCAAATTCTCCATGGTTTCATTCTTTTAAACCTTCAGTTATTAATAAAAATTGCTTTACATTATTAATACTGTTGACCATATCTACGTACTAATAACATGCAATTGTATTTATATATACAACAAAATAGCGGTTTACAGTTTGAACTAGAAGGCTAATTTGCATATTGATATTAAAAATTTTATTTTAATAGATATGTGCTTGGT
>CM042142.1:67410537-67463037 GCA_023376005.1 Doryteuthis pealeii
AGCCTGCATTGCGTCTTTTTGGATGAAGCAAATACTTTTCATTTGCTGGATCAGGTCTACTTTTTCGCTTTTGTTTATGATAATGAAAATTCTGTGGAGAGAGTTTACACTCCATTAATTTTAAGGCAATTACGCAGATAGTTTATAGAAACCAGGGACATAATAGTTTGTTCATGCGAGATTATATTAGATTCTTGTCCTGGCTAAGGTGTTTTTCACACAAGCCTTTCTTTGGTCAATGCAACAGTGAATTTGGAGGATGATGAGGTAAAAGGACAATGTAAGAAGTAGTGACTCAGAACAAAAAAGATGAAAGGAAAAGGTGAAGGATTAAGAAAGGAAAAGGTGAAGGATTGAGAAAGTAAAGTGGCCTATTGTTGGTATCAGCCGACAGTGAGGGAGCCAATCCCCTTTTCGCTAAGCCTAAACCAAAGAGATTGTTTTTTTTTCACGAGTGGAGCGCCACACATACCGTCAGCTCCACACATTTTACCGCACAGATAAAATTACCCAATTTGTGCTACTCATGCGCTGAATTGGCGGGGACCAGTTTTAAACCAGGAATCTTGCGATTCCTAGGGGGGGGGGGTTGCTCTACCGACTGAGAAAAAAACCCCAAAAAAACAAACAGTAAAACATACGGCTTTGATGTAAATGTTTATTCGTCATCCTTTTTGTTTTCCTAATTGCTTTGGAAATACAGTTGATACACCGAATCGAATCACGTGGCTATTAAAATTCCATGTTTTTTTTTGTAAATAAATAATATCTAATAATATTCGTTTTGACTTCTAAGAATTCTCTACCACACGGCATAAAAGCTGATGCTGAGAACTTTTACAAAAGTCTATTATTTGTGTTTGAGTGTATCGGGCATCTTTTCATTTAATATATTAATCTCTCCCCCCTCTCTCTCTCTCTCTCTATATATATATATATATATATATATATATATATATATGATCCGCTAGAACGATATACCGAGTTTAAAATTGCCGCCGCACATGTGCTACGAGCAGTGAGTTGGTGGTATGTATGCTATTTGAGTTACCATCATATTAAAATTATGAAATGAATTATTCTATGATATCTCATCTCACTACGCGTGATATCCCGTGGTTGGTTGACTCAGCAGATATATCTCCTTGTAATTACTTCCTTTGGAGATAACTAAACCGAAATATTTTATTCATCATGAAATCGCAGCAATACAAGAAGCAATGACGCGGTGAGTGTTTCAGAACTTTAAGTGTGTGTAACTCGTGTGGACTTTCGGATGATAGAATCTTTCAAGAAAGGTCATAACAATAATAGAGGATCTGTGTTGCCTTTTTAAATTTTTATTTGCGTTCCGAATTTTCTGCCGAACCCCAGCATCTATATCCTCCTCCTCCTCTCATCATCATCTTCATCATCATCATCATCATCATCATCATCATCAATTAGCAGGGATATCCAGCATCTATCATCATCATCATCACATCATCATCAATTAGCAGGGATATCCAGCATCTATATCATCATCATCATCATCATCATCATCAATAGCAGGATATCCAGCATCATATCATCATCATCATCATCATCTATTCATCATCTCATCATCATCATCATCAATTAGCAGGATATCTCAGCATCATCATCATCATCATCATCATCATCATCATCATCATCAATTAGCAGGATATCCAGCATCTATATCATCATTCATCATCATCATCAATTAGCAGGGATATCCAGCATCTATATCATCATCATCATCATCATCAATTAGGATATCCCAGCATCTATATCATCATCATCATCATCATCATCATCAATTATCAGGGATATCCAGCATCATCATCATCATCATCATCATCATCATCAATTAGCAGGATATCCCAGCATCCATCATCATCATCATCATCATCATCAATAGCAGGGATATCCAGCATCATCATCATCATCATCAATTAGCAGGGATATCCCAGCATCATCATATCATCATCATTCATCATCATCATCAATTAGCAGGGATATCTATGACAATCTCTGGCCAACCTTCTCTATCATTCATTGTCCCAGGGAGGTTCTCTGCCTAGCATCCTTGCAAGTTGGTCAATGTATGTCCTTGATGGGCGGCCCACATTAGCATGTCCACGTGTTGGATTCCACAGGAGAACGTCGCTTATGAGTTCGTCCTTGCTCTTCCAGCAGTGTCCAGCATGCCTTGTCCGTCTCACTCGGATGGTTTGTGAAATAGGGGACAGGTGACCATACAGCTTCTTCCACGACTTGTTCAAGGTCCCATCTAGCTTATTCTCAAGGCGCCTCGTCAGGGAACAAGTGGTGCAGCCATACAGCAGCACTGATATAAGCACAGCCTGGAAGAATTGTCGCTTTAACTTGTCAGTGAGATCGGATTTCCATACGTGTGCAATCCGTGTGGACAAATATTCGTATGATAGAATCTTTAAAGAAAGGTCATTAAATAATAGAGGATCTGTATTGCATTTTGTATTTATTTACTTTCCGAACCCGAGAGATAATTCTGCCGAATCCCAGAATCTCGAAACCCAGTAGAGCTGCTCTCTAGGAGCGACTTTCACCACCAGCATAAAGCAATGATCATCCATTGTTTACAGATTTGATCTCTCTGGTGATCGTAAAATATATAAACAAATGTATGTATTTAATAGTTAAAATCCAACTCCTTAATGGCAGGTGTCAATGGCCGAGAGATTAACGAATCGGGATGATAATAGTCAATCGGGTTTCGCTCCTGGTCAGAGGTAGTTGTTGTGTCTAGCCACACTGATGAGACGTGAAACGTCGAAACACTGTGTCTGTGAATAACACACACATACACACACACACACACACACACACACACATATATATATATATATATATATATATATATTTGTAGAAAAATTTTCTCTATCTAGGTTTCGGTGTTCAAGACACACCTTCTTCAGAACTTCTGAAGAAATTGTACTTTGAACACAGAAACCAGCGTAGAGAGAAAAAACTTTTCTACTACTATTAATGCTCAATATTTTACGAAATATATTGAGCACTTCTTGGAATAACTAATAATGCTACTACAATCAAAACAAGGGAGTAGCAGTTGAGGAAGTATATATATATATATATATATATATATATATATATATATAGTCATCCACAGACAGAGTTTCGACGTTTCGCGTCTCTTCAGTGTGGCTAGACTTAGCAACTACTTCTGGAGTAGAGCGAAACCAGACTGATTTTTTACCAGTACAATTCCTTTAATCCCTCCGCTGTCAGTATCTGCCAGTAAGAAGCCGAATTTTAACTGATAAATACATACATAGGTATATATGTTACGATCACTAGAATGCTCAAATCCGTATATAACAGAGATCTCAACGAATAGATTTAAAACAGCGGTCATATTAACAGTTATAAATTTACTTCTACCGATATGACACATTGGAATATATCAAGGTTTAGTCATGTACACAGATTTCAAATATGTGTAAACAATCTCTGAAAGACCATTTTATTCCTACGAATATTAGGAAAACACTTGTAGATAATACAAATAGACTGTATGAATTCTAAAATATTAAAAAGATACAAATATTAATCTACCAATTGCGTTATAAGCATTGGAAAATTAGAATTTAAATTATAATGTAATAAACAAATGAGAAAAAAAAGCTAAAAATATCAGTTTCACTAAAATCAAGGTAAATTATCAGATAAATTGAAGCTTAGCTCTCTTTTCCATTAACGAAATGAAAACATTGATTCAAAGATTACAATGAAATAAACTATGTGTAACTACTTTATGAAAGTGACAAATGATGGTTAAAAGTAATTAGGAAGGACATTTTTGAAATTTTCATACATCAATAAAATATATGAACTTTTTTTCTTACTACTGTACCTGATGTTTCTTTTACTGAGCTTAGTTTAGTTTAACATAAAATAAGATGTCTGAGTCACACAGTGGGAATATAGTTTTGCTAGAAAAGTTTTGCTAGTTCAGATCACTAATCAATACATGAAGTGACGCGTTCGACCAGTAACTTAGTTTCGATCGTGTATAAACTTTTAATGTATCAAACGCTAAAAATATCTGAATTCATAAATAATAATATCTAAATTTTGACCACCAAACAGACAAAGTTTTTTTCGGAATTCAAAGAAGAAAAAAAAAATATATATATATATATATATATATATATATATATATATATATATATATATATAAACTTTACCCGTGGGAATAACCAGGGATGCTGGAGATCGTTCACAGAGAAAATTGTCAAGCACGGTTGAAATTAAGGTACTCTTGCGAAAAGACAAGAAAAATCATTAAAATATATATAAAGGTAAACTGTATGTTTTTTTTTAACTGAACGAACGTGTCAATAATAAAGTCTGTTAACTTTATACACACACATATATATGTGTATGCGTGTGTATGAGGATATCCTGAATTGCATGAATCTATATATATATATATATATATGCACTCACACACATATATGTGTATGCGTGTATGAGCGTATAAAACGTAATTCCTGAATCGCATGAATATGTATACGCATATGTCTATCTATATATATATATATATATATATATATATATATATATATGTGTGTGTGTGTATATGAATATGTATAGACATATGTCTATATATATATATATATATATATATATATATAAGTAAATATGTAAATATAGATTTTTAGGGGTGGTATACAGTTATAGGATACATATATTTATTCTATCACATTAATTTAAATGTATTGATTTTGATGCTGCTATCTAAGCGCATAAAAATTCATATATTCATCATTTTATGGCGTATTGATTATCATACGCATCCAATATCTTGGCCAGTAGGTGGATATAATGATGCCTCCTTACTTTATAGAAAGATGTCCAATTTCGTGTATACTCATTCACATTCAGAATGTATATATTCAATCAAATAACTTATTAGACACACACACACACACACACACACACACACACACGCCCGCACGCCCGCACGCACGCACGCGTAGCCAGCAGAAGAGATTTGCCTATAACAAGTTGTACTTAGCCACACAGAAAAAATAACGATCAGTCCCAATACTTTAAATAAGTTTGTAAGATTTGTTACAATATATGCATCGTTTTTCGATATAAACTTCTTGTGAAAATTGATCAGAATTGCTTAGCACAGATTAAAGAATATTAATTGGTAGGGGAAAACGCCAGCTCGTCACTGAACAAGTGCGATATTGGTATTTTCTTCTATTCAAGGTGCTTGTAGAAGCACTTGGGAGAAAAAAAGAAAGAAAAAAACTTTTATTTTGATTAATTAATTAAGCACCTTTATATCATCATTTTTTGTAAAAATTCACAATATTTTATTGACTGAGAAGAAAAATAAAAGGAAAAAGTATTTTTTTTTAAAAGTGAGAAGAAAGAGCAAAAGAAAGAAAGAAAGAGACTAAAATAAAATAGTATACGATATCACTATGCACTTTACATTATGTGTTATTTTAGGAGTATTTCCAAGTAGATTCTTGAAGTGTTCTTTCCACTTCAGAACTCTATCTTCTTAGTTGGCTGCCTTTAGCTTTGATCTTGAGGTGCTTTTCCAACCACTAACTTTGATTGTCTATCTTCTACAGCATTTCCGAATTTATTTATTTGGCCTTGGAAGTATTCTATTTCTTTCTTGTATGTTTCAGTTAGTTCTATCCTGGCATTCTTAAGATTTTGCACATTGCTTTCTTTTGGTCTTATTTAATTTTTTATATTATCTCTTTTTTGTCCAACTGCTTTAGTTTACACGAGGACTGTATAATTGGCTCTTTGTTTAGTTGATATTCATTCGGCTGCTGCTGCTTCTAAAGGAGCGGTAACAAAGTTTTCACCATTATTTGGAGTAGGTCTTTCTGGTGTCTCCTGAAGAGTATTAAACTTGTTTCTTACTGTTATCGAAAATTGGTTGCATATAACCCTTATTACTGCATAGACTGAATAAAGGCGTAACTTTAATGAGATGATTCTGTGATCGATGGATACTCCGTCAAAAGAGGAATATGCCTCGCATTTCCTAGTCCTGTTTATCCACTTCCTTTTTATAAATATAAAGTCGTCGTGATTTTCATTTATATATATTAACCAACACCTCCGCATGAGCAGGATGCGACACAAGGTCAATTTTTTAAGCGGAGTTTAACAGGTTTGAATTCAGAGGTTTCCTTTACCAAGGTTGAAGAGCCCAGTCTGCCCTACTATTTACCCATAGCTGGAAGGAGTATAGTTGGATTCATACCTTTCCCAAGGGTATTAGCAGTATGTGAAATGCAAACAGCTTCGTCTAGAATTTAAACTCGGGTCGACGAGTCCATTTCCTACGACGTTAACCATTATGCTACACGCCTATTTAGGTAGGTATAAGTCCTCGGTTTACTCTTATTTTTCTGATATTTGGTGTTTACGTATACAAACCTGTTCTCGAAAGAAAATTCGCTAGATGTTCACCGTTTCTTTTTGGAGTTGTAAAAAGACAATTTATTATTTTCGGCTTTGCCTCTTTGAGCATTCATGTTTCTCCCAAGGATCAGGACGTTGTGGTAGGAATGTGTCGGAATAGGGAAGATAAGTAAAGTAAAGTTTACGGGTGGTCCATTCTCAGTATCAGTCGGACAGCGAGGGAGTCTATCGCCTTTTGCTAGCGCTAGACCATGTAGATTGTTTTTTGTTGAGGTGGAGCGCCACATCTACCATCAGCGTCCCACTTTACCGCACAGATCAGATTACTCAATCTGCGCAACTCATTTCCAATGTTTTTTTCTACTTAAAATCATTTCCAATGCATTTTAAAAGTTTCCAATGTATTTTCATAGTAAAAATAATAACCTATGTATTTTTATTTTAGGTGATTGATTTATTGTTTTTAATGTTCTAACGTTAAAAGTTGCTATTCAAATGTTTTTTCTTGTCTCTAAGTAAGTTTTTTTTTGTGTTTTGTAGCTGATTTTTCGAACAACGACACCAGGGCTATAACTTCGGCAGATGCACCCCTTGTTGATTTGAGTTAAGGTAGTATGGACATGGATTCAATACCTGGTTACTAATAGTTTCTCGCTTAAGCGATCTTCAGCCCTAAACAAATTATATATATATATATATTATATATATATATATATATATATATGTGTGTGTGTGTGTGTGTGTGTGTATGATGCCTTCTATTAAAAACAGAATCGCACAACACAGGTTATCATTCAGGGACAAAAATACTGCGAAACGACAACACTTGCAAAACATGCGAGGTCATTGAAAGAAAAGCACAAGAGTGATCCAGAAGTGAAATGGAAGATTATTAAGAAGTCACCATGTAGGAAGAAAATACCCTGAAGATTCGCGCTACTGCAAGAAACTTAAGTCGGTAGTTTTTAAACCATTAAATTTTAAACGTATATTTAGCTCTTTATATTGAGCACTTTTTAATCGGTTTTAGGAAAAAATCCAGAAGTAAATAAGATTGTATACTTATTTGCTTGGTGGATTTAATAGTAACAGCGATATATGTATACGCGTCATGAAGCTTACACATTATTCTACAGATATATTTCGCTGTTTAACACCATAGAGAAAACGTTTTATAAGTTTCTTTTAACCTTCAAAGAAAAAAAATTCATAAAGGTCGTTCCATTCTTAGACTGACCGAGATCTTTTCAGCACCCGTGTATGATTTTAATACTTTCAACTTTTAAAACCGCATAATTACTGATTGTTGTTTATTGGCCTAGAAGCATAGCAAGAATGAAGCAAAACAATACAGTCCATTGTAATTTAGTTTTCAAAAAGAAAAAAAAAGAAGACTTTTGAATAAAGGAGAACGTAAGTACATAAAATTTAGTGTAAGGCATTTTTAGGTTCTTTCCCCAAAACAGACATTATGTAGAATTTCTTTTGATTCGAAAGATCCATAAATAACATTTATTTCAATTGGTCACTTTGTTTTCTCTTTCCGATTTAAAAAAAAGTCTTTTCAATGTTTATTTTCTCTTAAAACTGACTGGAATACAATATACCTTTTTTTCTTCTCACAAATCTCCCCTCATTCAAATTCTAGAAGAAATTCTATGCTTTTTTGAAAAAAAACCTTTTCTGTTTCAATTTTGATTTATTCCATAAAAAATTATGAATCAAATAAATAATATCATTTTTTAGTTATCTAACACTTATATGTTTACACAAACATTGCAACACACACACACACACACACACACACACACACACACACATCATCATCATCAGACTGTTTTGTGGATCAGTGGAAATAAATTCATAACTGCTGATATGGCCGGTATTTAAGACTTTTCCTTCCCAAATATACTGCTATGTATATTTCCCAATTATTGTGCATTGAGCTCTCAACATAAACTATACCAATTTTAATATATCAATATTAAAACAAAGTTTTAGAATCAATCCTATTAGCAACTTACCTGGTTTTAAAGATATTATGAGTTCGATAACTGTCCCCGCCAACTCAGCGTATGAGTAGCATAGATTGGGTAATTCGTTATGTACCGCAAAGGGAGGAAATGACGGTAGGTGTCGCACTCCACCCCAGCAAAAAATCTTCCTGGTCTTGTGCTAGCGAAAATGGGATAGGCTCCCTCACTGTCCGGCTGATATCAAGAATAGGCCACTCCGCCAAATTCAATTTTTTTACTATATATATATATATATATATATATATATTAATTATATATATATATATATATATATATAATGTATTCGAAAAAAAACATTGTTCCTGCTATATTTTCCGTTTTCAGTAAGCGCTTTCGAGATGGTAACTTAAGATGGTAAAAAATGTATAGCAAACTCTCTAAACTGTACCAAAAGATACTTCTTCAAATATATTATTTATCCGGTAGTCCGTCGTAATGAAGGTGACATTTATTTTCTTATCAGTCTCGTTTGGTTATATATATATATATATATATTATATATATATATATATATATATTATATATATATATATATATATAGCTGGGGTATCACGCATTGAATAATGGTTAGCAAGCTAGAGCATCAAACAATTACTTATGAGTTCGAATCTCACTGGGTGCTCTATACTTCTGGACTTGTCCAGCATCTAAGAAAACTGTGTTGGATCTGCAAAGGAGTGTGCGTTAGCAGGAAATCTTTTCTATCTCTTTTGGTATTGCTTCTGTCACCGCCCTTTTCACATGGGCCACGGTGATGCTGTTACGATTGCTCTTCTCGAAACTGTCGCGTGCATGTCGTGTCAGTGGCAGGGCTGGGTTTATTGCCCAGTGCCTGAGGCGCCCCTTGAGGGGGAATGCCGACGGGATCAACGCATTTTTTGTGCCTACCAGCCATGAGCTTTGGCTTGTGGGTGGGCCACATAAAAATGTCCTTGTGTCACGCCCTCATAAGTTGGATGAGAGGCAAATACCATATTGGCATCTACGTAGTCTTTGAAGGATTTGGGGTCGTTCTCGGATTTCTTTCGCCATTGCAGAGTTCGTCTTAGAAGACCTGCTTTGGGATTCTGTAGTCAACCATTTTGAAGTTGGGCTTTAATGATGATGGCTTCCAGTGATCTTATGGTTCCAACTGGAGAAATTTAAAAAAGAAGGCCCGGAAAATGGTTTGAATTTTGATTTAAAAATCTTTTGTATTTCACGTCAACAAAACAATCAAGACACCGAGTTTCTTCATTGATAGGACCAGAGATACGTTTCACACCACCTCTGCAATCCAAATAGTGGATAGCTGGCTTGGTGATACCCTGGATTTTATCCGGAAGTATTTTACGATGACGTGTAATCATTTCCCTTAGCGTCATCGTAAAGTAGTTCTTGATAAAATCCAGGGTATCACCAAGCCTATCACCATTTTGGGTTGCAGAGGTGGCCACATCTATGAAGAAACCTATGGTGTCTTGAAAGTTTGTTTAAGTGAAATGAAAAAGTCTTTTTGAAAATCAAAATTCAAACCATTTTGCGCACCTTGTTTTTTTTAATAATATATATATATATATATAATATATATATATATATATATATATATGCTCCCACTTTGTTTACAAATGTTTAAGGCCTCTAGTGAATTCATTTCCGCTTAGAAATGTAGCGATTAAATATTCTCCTATATTTGACAGCTGCCTCTGGCCGTACAGGTAAGAGGATTGGCGAACGAAAGTTCATTCGGGTCTCAAACCCGGCCAGGGGTAGCTGTTAACGGTATAACCTCACTGATGAGAAGTGATACTTCGAAACACGTGTCTGTGGATTACTTATTTATTAGATATGCTCCCACTTTGGTCGAGCACTTTAAATAGGGATTTAATTGCGGATTAACCGGATCTGGCGTGCAGCTAAACCTCGTTTTGTTTACAAATGTTTGAGGCCTCTAGTGAATTCATTTCCGCTTAGATATGTAGCGATTGAATATTCTCCTATATTTGACAGCTGCCTCTGGCCGTACGGGTAAGAGGATTGGCGAACGAAAGTTCATTTGGGTCTCAAACCCGGCCAGAGGTAGCTGTTAACGGTATAACCACACTGATGAGAAGTGATACTTCGAAACACGTGTCTGTGGATTACTAATAAATATAAAAAATACAGGTCAACACACAACACCATTGTTGTTTATTATTTTTATTTTCAAACTGCATTTGATAGGCTTTAATCAACATCCTAACCAATACAACACAATGCATCAAGCAAATTATGAAACTCTCTATATATATATTATATATATTAATGAAGTAGATGGCTATTTATTTATAAATAAAAAATGCTCAATATCGGCGATAGAGTATATGTAGATCTAAGGTAGAATAGCGTAGATACAGAGTTAATGACGCATGGTGACTGTCAGTTTCTCGCCTATGCAATCATCTGACCATGGGCCCTCTCTATATAAATTGCAATTTTTTTCTGTGTTTGCTGCATATTTACTTTTATCAATATAAAAAGAATATACTTATAAGTGTCTTTACTTTTGTTATATTTCAATATCTTAGGTATTACAAAATATAACAAAACAGTTAAATATGTTTGAAAATAAAATATTCGTTTTTATTTTCTCATTGACCAGGAATATAACAGGATGGATTTGGATAAACAATTAATTGCCAACAAGTGATGTTTTCATCAAGCAGCCATGTTATTGTACGATACAACACTCTTTTTCGGTGAAGAGTCAATACTTTGTAAGGAGAGATAACTCTTCCCTTACAATTTTTTCTAGCTTCATTATTATTAAATTATTACACCACAAGTGACTCAAACGTTATCACGAAAGAAGCTGACAAACATGGATTTGTATTTCAGACTCCCAGGTTTATTACGATGTAAATTTTCTAAAAGTGCCTCTCTTTTTTCGTGGGTAAGAACATTACCATCATTTTTGAAGGAGGAGAAATTATTTAACAAAGGCATTTCACAGTTGCCTCACAAAATACCTCGAGGGTATAAATCTTCAGAACTGCTTCGCTTTTCGACATACTTTTAGAATCTAACTAAATACCAAATGCTGTCGCTCTTAACGAGTGATATCTCTCGTTTAATTAGAATGCAGGTGTACAACCTTATTTCATCTTGGTTCCCAGAGTCCTACGCTGAAAAGGAACGACCCATGACCTATTGCCTGTCAATCAGTTTTCATTGTCCCAGCAGGTGTTGTTCTCAAGGTCACATGTCTGTGCTCTATTTTGAAGTTTAAATCGATAAAATATGCCAATCTTGATTATTAGTTTAATCAAAAATGACATTCTTCAATAAACTTAATGAAAAATAAACTCTTCCAATTCTATCTGACGATTAAAAAAATCAGAGCCTACTACACATGCACACACATATACATATCAATCCAACTAACCAACCAACCAGCTAACACAAACATACATTCATACAAAGGGCACTCACTCGTTTAACAGTTATCACCGAAGGAAATGAAACTGATAACCCAAGTTCAAATCCTGGACGAGGCTGATTGCTTTTCACTTTTCGTTAATGCATTTGGGTAAGGTATGGATCCATCTGTTACTCTTATGTATGGATAAATAGGACATAATGAGCTCCTTAACTTTGGTAAAGCGACAAGTCTAGGAGAAGGCAAACTCTGATATTCAAACAAGCTCTACTCCGCTTAAAAATTGAAATCGTATCCCCTCCTGTCCGTGGTGGAGAATTTGGGAAAATACATATAAACATATATGTTATGGTAATTTACCACGCACGCATGAACTCTTCCAACTATAAACAGCAGCAGGGTCTGCACTTAAGCGAGAGTTAATATTTCAGCGGATAGCTGATAAGACAGCCTCGCGAGTAACCTTTTTAATTTGTATATGTTTGTACTACTGTTCCTTGTTAATATATTTAACTAATTTCCTCTCTGGTGCCTTTATTCCGACTCCTAACCAGTCCACAACAATATACTTTCCTTCGTTATTTCTCTTTCACACGCACACATACAAACACAAGTCTTAGAGACTGGGTATTAAGTGATTATGGTCCATTTCCACCCGTGGGTATCTGAGCACCCTCTGAGTTTCCTCAAATACTTTCTTTATTAAAACTGGTAAAAAAATAAATTCAGCTTATATTTATACATTCTATCCTGATCCCAGTGACGGTATCGGGTTTCAATTCATCTTATCCCTTTCGGGGAGGTAGTGCTTTGATGTTGTGCCAGCTCTCTTCCTGGTGGCTTGTGGTAAACCTTTTTTTAGTTGCTATCGCCTGGATTGGTCAAGTTAATTTCGTATTTCTTATCAAATGTCCTCATCTATTTTAAGATAGTAAGGACCAGCTTAGAATTATCCTAATACCAAAGGACTTGGTACCCCACCAAAGAATATAATAATATATATATATATATATACGTTTTTAACTTGAATAAACATTTAATACCTTCTTGTAGAGTAGTGTTTAAACAAAATATTATTGCAGACTATTATTAGTATGTGTTTGTGTTTCAATAATTTGCCCTATAATTCTAGCTTGCATCGAACATGGTAGCTAGCATGAAATATCAACCATTCGATCTCTGATGGACTGAGAACTTTTTAGCGCCAAATTATTGATAGATATATGCCAAATAAATCTATTCAAAAATGATTCATATTAAATAGGAATATTTGTTATCATATGTGCAAAAAACATAAACTCTAAAGAGACAATTACCCCAAAAAGGAAAAATAAATATACAATGTATATTATTTACACGACCCGTCTAATACAAGAAGATGCTAAACATAGTCAATTTTTAAACAGAGTTTAACAAGTTTGAATTCAGAACGTTCATTTAAGTGATTGGGTGAAAATCAACATAGCATTTGTTTGACCGGTTGGGTTAGTCTGAAACTTGTTCTATGTTCAGTATCTCAACAAGAAGTGACGCTCGCCTTCTGGGAGAAATATTTGTATTATCAGTGTGATCTTACCTCTTGGGATGGGTGAAGAAGCGAGCCAGAAGATAGAAAAGTGAGAGGGAATCTTAAATAATAGATGACCTGCATCTATTATTTTGAGGGCATTGTAGAATTTGAAAAAGGAAATTAGGAATCGTACTCAGGGACATAAGGTCAAATGGGTATGAGTGACAGGTTCCGTGATCAATTTGTGATTGGATACTCTTAGTCATGTGAACAAAAAGTTCGAGAACATGAAAAATACTTTGAAATTTAATCATTTGTTTCCGAGGCATTAATCAATATGTTTAAAATTGTGTAAAAATAGTTTATCCTATTTTTTCCCAGCAGGGATAACCGAGCCAACTCTCCGAATTTGTTCGGATTATATATTATGAAAAGATGTGTTAAGAAATAAATAAATAGTTTGTTAAACGCTCCACAATCATGGCCTTGTGTCATATGAAGATAGGATCTCTATGATTCCATAATTTTGGCCAGGGGTTGTAATTAGATTTGAACACTGCAAAGTAAAATAAAACTTCAATGTAGCTTAACTTAGTAGAGAGAGAGAGAGAGAGAGAGAGAGAGAGAGAGAGAGAGAGAGAGAGAGAGAGAGAGAGAGAGAGAGAGAGAGAGGGGGTAAGAACTCACTTAGAAGTGAAGTTGCTTTGCGAAAAAAGCGTGTTAATCATAACACTATATTACGTACCTGATTAGTTTATTAATTAATGACTAGATTTTGAGAAAAAGTCATTAACTTTGAGTAAAAGCGAAAGTGAAATAATTTAATTTGAGTACTTAAAAAAAAAATCAAAAAACAAAACTAAAAAAAGGACCCCCCAAATACAAAAACAAACCAAAAACACCTCTATAATTTGTTGCAATAGATTGTTTAAATAAACAAAAACCGATTAAAAAAGTTCACGCAATTAATAGTTGCTAATCTATATATAAATATATAAACGACAAATAAATATATGTATATGCACTAAATATCACCAGTTCTTGCTTTTTGTGCAAAAATTATGAAGATTTTTTTTATATTCGAAGGTTTTTAAAAATCAAAATATACATAGAAATAGCATTGCAATTCTACTTAAAAATGTCCCGAATTTGTAAATCTCAAAAGTAAACAAACTAATACACTATAGTTTGTTTTGTAATCTCACCTCTACCCAGTCGATACTGGTTGGCCGGTTAGTCAAATTTATAGGAAGGTCACTGTTGAGATTAAGCTTCCTTTAGAATCTGCGCTGATTTGTGTTAAAACGTTTTCGATGGTAAAAACAATTTGGACACGTTAATGCACTTGAATAAAAAATAATACTGTTGAATTTCCAAAGTGGGATTTTTTTATTCACAAGGGAAAAATCAGATAACAATTTTTGTTAGTAAGTTTGACAGTGTGATTACGAGCTTAACCATTAAAAATGAAAAAATAAAATTAATACGCATTAAGATTGTCTCGTTCTTTAATTTCGAAGAGCGTTTGTTACTTTCTAACACAAAAAATGTAACAAAAAAACTCCCGAAAAAAACAAAACAAACAAAACAAACAAAAAACAACAACAACAAAAAACAAACAAACAACTAAAGTGTAGATTTGGTTGGTTGGATTCTATGGCATATCAACACCTACTGGGTTATTTCATGCTGAATACGTTTTATTTCCTTCATTCTTCATGGGTACTCAATTTTTAAAAAACATATTTTGTTCTATTTAACCCATAGATGGACTGCTCAGTCATCAAGAATAGGCGATGGAATCCTGGTGGATAAGCAGTCCATGAGATGCAACACCCACTTTCACCCTTACTTAGGCTAGACGGACGAACGGAGAGGCCCCCTCCGATCAATCGGCTTGTCATGTCAAGCCCTAGCACCTATATGATTGTCCCAACCTATTGCCCTTATGGAAAGCCCAAAATCTTTTTACCATATGGGTGATAAAAGGCGGTGTCTGAGGGTCTTCAAGTTCTGTGTATGACGTTAAACTCTGATGGTGAGGTTCCAGTTCAAGAGGTCTGAGGAATGTGGAGCACCCCTTCATCACTATTGCTCCCAGGTTAACTCTGATCTGGAGTGGTAGTACCTGTTAGGGTCCCATCTATAGGTTAGAACAAAATGAGTTCTAGAAAATGTGTTTAAAAATTGAGTTTAAAAATAATTGTGTACCCATGAAGAATGAATAAAACAAATGTTTTCGGCAATGGGTTGAACTGCGGTAAGACCCAACCAAGCAACCAAAGCCCTCAAGCATCATGGGCCTCCACCCATGGCCAACAGTTAACCTCCTTGGAGGCTTACCCCTTTGCAGTGGTGCAATCGGTGTATTCCAAAGCTCCGGTCGACAGGGTTGCGTGGATTTGGAAGATGCGGACTAATAATTAGACCATTTACCATAGGAAAAGCTTCGAAATAGAATAAAAGATAGACATCATTCGTCATTATTTCGGTTTTCTGACGTCAAAATCAATCATTGCGATCGATCAACAAAAAAAAATTTAACTTATCGACTTCAAAGACTTAAGTGATTTCAAATTTATCTTCGTTATATTTTCTTGGTTTCTGAACATGTTATATTTTCTTGGTTCGTAAATATCTCTTCTCCTTTGATATAAGAAGTCGATAAAAGCAATGAACTTACGAATTAACTTCACGAATTGAAAGAAACAGCAAAAAAGTTTAACCCCCCCCCCCCCCCCAAAAAAAAAGAAAGAAATCTGATGTGCGTAATTATTTTATAAGATTAATAGAATAATTGTTTTAATTGTGTTCAATCAGAAAATCATCATATCGAAGTCGTTCATGTTCGATGAAGTCTTGCCAGTGACTTCCAAGAATCTACTAAGCTTTGATTAATTTGACACACATGTAATATAAAAAAAAGGTAAAGCTGAAAAGAGTGGCCTATAGTCGGTATCAGCCGGACAGCGTGGGAGTCTATTCCCTTTTCGCTAGCGCTAGATCAGTGAGATTGTATTTTTGCTGAGGTGGAGTGCCACAACCAACCTTCAGCTCTTCACTTTACCGCTAAGATCAGATTACCCAATCTGTGTTACTCATGCGCAAAGTTGTTGGGGACCGTTTCTCGAACACGGAACCTTCCGATTTTCGATGCGGGTTCTCTAACCGATTGAGCTAAACCGGCCTTTACATGTATTATGATGATGGAAAATTACTATAATTTTTGGAATGACGTATGAAAGGCTACCTATTTGTGATTGGTCAGCACAACGAGAGAGAGAGAGAGAGAAGAGAGAGAGAGAGAGAGAGAGAGAGAGATGAGTTGTCAGTCTGGACGGAGCGGTTAAAGATAACAAAAGTAATATGAGTGTTCTGTCCTCCAAGGCATTTTTACTTGGGTGTAAAATAAAATATGGGCTCAGAAAAAAACAAGAGCGTTTTGTGTTTGTTATTAAAAACAATGAATGGCACAAGACAAGATATCCTCAAGTGATTCCCAAGTTTTTCCAGACTTAAACAGCGAGAATGACATACAGATCCCAACCAAGAGAACAGTAAGTATATAAGTATAGATTTATTACTATTGTCACCAACACTTTTCAATTGACCCCTAAACGTTACAACATGCTACATGTGACTCACAGTACCGACTGTCCTAAAATGTATTAGCTACTTTCATTGATCTTACAGGAACTATTTTAAAAGCCTTATTTTGAATTACTAATTTGTGCTTAGTCTGGTACACAGTGTTGTATAGTGGTAGCCCTCTCCACCTGGTGATCGACAACCTGGGTCACGACAAACGATGGGTCAGCCACAAAAGTGCGAGAAACAGTCACACATATGCTGGTTTTAAAAAAAAAGAATTAACATACTTTACGTATAATGAGAAATTAAATGATTACTAGTATACAAGCAAGTAGGTATTTACCAAACACCTTCTACCGAGCTTGATGTGACATAAGGTAAATTCTTTAAGTGGGGTACAATTAGTTTGAATTCAGAGTTTTCCTTCTCATAAACTCGTTGCCTAACAAGGGATGTAGAACCCGAATTACCCTACTATTTACCCATCTCTTCTCTCTATCTTTCCCCTACACTTTATTTTATTCTTCCCTTTCTTTTTTATAATAAAAATGGAATGGCCCATAAGAAATAAGAAGCAACACCAGATAATCAGGATTTAAATTTTTGCAGCGCCATATTGAAGTCAGTTAGTCTACTGTTTTTAATAACAGCAGCTAAGTACAACCCAAGCAGTGTCCAAGGCAGCTGGTATAAATAGGAATCAAGAATGATCCATCCATGAATCTGGGTGATTTGGGTGATTCCATTCCTTGAGTTCTGATTGGCTGCTTGACTGCTTGATTTGAATGACATTGTGGAGTCTTATATATACTTTGTCATTTTGCAGTGGACTTTGTAGCATTCGGGTTTATATTTGAGTTACAATCGTTTGTTGCCTTGTCTTCCAGTTCGACGGTAATTGGAACTTTAATAATTCTTCAAGAGCGAGTTGCAAGATGATAACGGTCGTACAATTAAGAAACATGAGTACTAATATATCGAATATACTACTGTAAAATCTTGTGCTTTATCAATAATATTTTCCTCTACACCCAGAAAAATTTAGGGTACAAATTAACTAATTTAAAGCGGGGGGTAGTTAACAAATTGCCAGGACATCCATACATTTTCCGATTCATAATGAGTTTAAATGTTTGCAGTAAAATAGAATTGGGATTATTGTTTGATTTCTTCTGCTGTATTCCTTTTAGAATTACTGTTGTTTTTTTTTTTTGTTGTTTTTTCCTTTTTTTTCTCTTAATATTTTTCGGACAAACGTCCATCTTCAGAGAGTTGAAAAGTTTCCATCTGTGTTTGTTAAAATCAACTGTGGTATTATTCCGTTGAATCTTCTGATGAAATTTAAAAGTTCGGCAAAGATCGTCAAATTCCGTTAAATACCGTGTTGCTGTTGTGTTTTGCGGGAATTTTTGAAATCATTTAAGATATATTTTTAATACTATAAAAATAATAAGACCCCGCTCGGGCATATTGAAATAAAGATTTTTTTTAATAGTTTGTTTGAAGCATTATTCATAAAATGTAATAAGATATTTTTTGAAGGAAAAATAATGCAATTTATGTTGAACGATTCAACGGAATAATACCACAGTTGATTTTAACAAACACGGATGGAAACTTTTCAACTCTCTGAAGATGGACGTTTCAACCCGTTTCGGGTCATTTAATGCCTAATCGAGTCATTTTGATAAACAACGGACTTAGGTTGCTTCCAGTACCTGCGGTTATTCGCTGCCTTCAAGATGTTGATGAGAAAAGAGCAAGACACTTATCCTTGATTTCTGGTGCGAAAAATTACAGGCCATGATTGTTTGGTCTTTAAAAGAGGTATGTCGACCAAGGGAGACAACACACCTACCTTAGATATTTCTCTATGTAACAGGTCACCCAACTAAGTATTGAACAAGCTCATCACAAGCTTACCTTCAATGATCTCGCCGGAACCAGTGCTTTGAATGTGATTTGACCGTAATAAGAAATAGCGTGAATGACAGTTTGGTCGTATTTGTTTAACATATCTATTCGTGAGAGTGTGAATGTATAAACAACAAGTCTCTACAAGTATAACATTGCTATTTAGATATTACTCTTAAATATCTATGATACTGAAATATATGTCAAAGCATCTATCTATCTATCTATCTATCTATCTATCTATCTATCAAGTCTGTTAATGTCTATCTATCTCATTCTCTCTCTCTCTCTCTCTCTCTCTCTCTCTCTCTCTCTCTCTCTCTCTCTCTCTCTATATAATCTATATATATATATATATATATCTTCTAATATGAAAATCCATCTATCCAAGTCAGTTAATATCTACATATCTATCCAACTCAGTTATATCTATATATCTATCCAACTCAGTTAATGTCTATCTATCCAACTCAGTTAATATCTATCTATCCATCCAAGTCAGTTATTATCTATCTATCTATCTATCTATCTATCTATCTATGCAAGTCAGTTAATATCTATCCATCCAAGTCAGTTGATATCTATCTATCTATCTATCTATCTATCTATCTATCCAAGTCTTCTGTTAATATAAACCTATCTATCTATCTATCTATCCCATTCAATTTATTTCTCACCCTCTCTCTCTCCCCCTCTCTCTCTCTCACACACACACACACACACACACACACACACACACACACACACACACATATATATATATATATAATATATATATATATATATATATTTATATATATATATATATATATATGTTGGACATGAAAATATAAAATTCAATATGAATGATAACGAAAATAGAAGTGAAAAGCTCACAAAGTTAAATATCACGAAGAATATTTTGCTCCTAGAAACTTTGGTTGTATTGCAGGATAAGAGAATCTTTTAATAAAGTCGAGAGAGTTTTCAACGTATATAATATCACGCATCTATGAAGTGCCAACGGGAATAATATTCTAAATAACCAGATGTTTACGTGGGGAGTCGTATTTATAGATTCTTTGCAATAAGCATGACTCAAAATTATAGATTTTCTGGGGAAAATTCGAAAATACTTTTGATTTGTAAAATATATTTATATATATTTATAAGTAATATTCATAATAAACTGCACACACACAAGTGATATATATATATATATATATATATATATATATATATATAATGGACTCTCCCATCGATTTTCGACGTATGAGGGTTCATACACACAATGAAATTCCACACAGGGATTTGTTTTATAGTGGTGAAGGCTTGTGTTGGACCATCCACACTTTTTGGCACAGTCGATAGGAAAGGATTGGTGCATCAAAGGTTGCCACAAACCCAATCAACGACCGACCTCAGGAATTTTGAATTCAGAGTTATCCCTCTCCTAGACTGGTTACCTACCCAAGGCTGAAGAGCAGTCTGCCTACTATTTAACCCAATAGCTGGAGGGAGATATATGATTCATACCTTTCCAAAGGATATTAGTGCTATGTGAAATGCTAACAGCTTCGTCTAGGAATTGAACTCGAATCGACGAGTCCACAACTCTAACCGCTAGCCCATGCGCCTCCATATATATATATATATATATATATATATATATATATATATATTGTGTGTGTGTGTGTGTGTGTGTGTGTGTGTTTAATAATGTCTAAATTATCATTGCATTTTTTCGTATTTGTGTAATATATATATATATAATATATATATATATATATATATTACACAAATACGAAAAAATGCAATGATAATTTAGACATTATTAAACACACACACACACACACACACACACACACACCACACACACAAACACACACACGAAGAACTCGGAAAAGTGTTCGAGCTGATAGGACCCGAGGTACTCAACTTTGCCACCGTGGAACACCTGTTTCAACAAATACGACTCGTTGCAGTTAAGGGATTGTGCACAAACAGAATTTCCACTCCATGAGACAGAAAGAAGGTGAGTCAATCACCCATTTCATTGCTCGATTACGAGTCCAAGCCAAATTTTGTGAATTCAGGGTTACCTACCCAAACGAACTAAACTGTGGTTGGCAGGTTGACTATTCCTGTGATATGATGCCTAGAACCGACGCTACATCGGACGGATACCCACGGATCTAGTAAGCCACCGCAGTTATCACGTTCACGACTTTGCGGACACTGGAGCTCAGACTTGCTCGAGTGGACCTGAGACTACTTGCATATCCAGAGGGTACCTCGTGCCAACGAACTACCAGATACGTGGTATAACGGACAGCCAGCTACGCATAAAGGGTTGGATCACGGTAGACACGACTGGCTGTATATGTGGCAGACAACACGTCGGGTTTCTATCTATTGGAAGTCACTTTGAAGGATTTGAACTTGTTCCCCATAACTTCCCAAACTCGGTAAGCTGGTACTCAGCAAAAGAGGCACTGCATACTGGTACGCAGCAAAAATTGCACACACATACTGGTACGCAGCAAAAATTGCACTTGTATACTGGTACGCAGTAAAAATTGCACATGCATACTGGTACGTAGCAAAAATTACACTAACATACTGGTACGCAGCAAAAATTGCACTTACATACTGGTATGCAGCAAAAATTGCACTTGCATACTGGTACGCAGCAAAAATTACACTAACATACTGGTACGCAGCATACTGGTACGCAGCAAAAATTGCACTTGCATACTGGTACGCAGCAAAAATTACACTAACATACTGGTAGCAGCAAAATTACACTAACATACTGGTACGCAGCAAAAATTGCACTTGCATACTTGCATACTGGTAGTACGCAGCAAAAAATTAGCATACTGGTACGCAGCAAAAATTACACTAACATACTGGTACGCAGCAAAAATTGCACTTGCATACTGGTACGGCAAAAATTACACTAACATACTGGTACGCACCAGCAAAAAATTGCACTTGCATACTGGTACGCAGCAAAAATTACACTAACATAGCAAAAAATTACACTAACATACTGGTACGCAGCAAAAATTACACTAACATACTGGTACGCAGCAAAAATTGCACTTGCATACTGGTATGCAGCAAAAAATTACACTAACATACTGGTACGCAGCAAAATTACACTAACATACTTACGCAGCAAAAATTACACTAACATACTGGTACGCAGCAAAAATTGCACTTGCATACTGGTGCGCAACCTTGTCCCCACATGATGCGCGACCATTACGGGTACTTGGGTGCATTCAAACCAAGATGACCTCATAAGTTTATCCCGTGGTCATGGGGGGGAATGTATAAGTAGAGTGATCTGCACCTGTGTCTAGGCTGAACAGGGTGATCTGCCCTTGGTCATAGAGAGTATAAATAGTCATGGAAATAGCTATTTGCAATTCTGCACTTGACGTCTGAACACGTCTCTCGTACTTTGTAGTGGTCAAATTTTGAGGTTAATTGATATATCTGTGTAACTAATTGATATAATGAATATGTAAATACCTTGGTACCCCCTCACTATAATCTGATTGGACAGTGTCATGTACAAATAGTCGACACTGTGTTGGTCCAAGTACCGTATGCCTTACCAGCTAACTTTCCTCGCTAGACGACACCACGACTGCTCAGAGACAGATTACTAACCGATGTACCAATTACGACTGCAATAATATACCAACTACCAACTTCAAGAATATATCCCTTAACCCGGATATATCACTAATTATTGATAGAAAAATTATTATTAAAAATTTTGGGAAAATATTTACGTTTTGAATTAAAAAAAAAGTTTTTGTATAAAGGATTTAGTACTGAAGTTGTATGAAATTCTTCATTTAAAAATTTGGTGGTACAAATCCTAAGAGCCCTAAGATAAAATAAAACCCCGATTATTATACTTTTGATTTTGTTATTTGCTTACCACTCTCTCTATCTTTCCCACACCCCTTTTTTTCTAATAGTTTTTTTGTGTTGCATGTCCTTTTTCTTCTCTTATTTAGGCGAGGTGGTGACATTCATAAAAATAAGAATTCGGTGATTAAACGACACCAGATAATCAGGATTTAAATTTTTGTATTTCATCTTGGACGATTTGGACGATCTCATTTTTAAGCAGAGTGTGTTTCAAGATGATAAAGGTCGGACGATTAAGGAACAAGAGCATTAATATATAGATGGAGCTGTATAGCCGTGTCAGTTGGAGATGAATATTTAGCTTAGGAAATAAGTAAACAGTCCAGCGGTGAGGATAGAGAATGCTGCACTTGAGCAATCTTGTGTTTCGTTTGTATGAGCGGGAACATCTACTCTACCAATTGTAAACAAATCTATCTATCTATCTAGATGTACACGTGTACAGTCACGTATAGCAAATTTCTCTTGCAGACCAAGTGGCTTGTCTAGTAGATTCTGTCTGAGTAATTAACCACGAGATCGAAGAAGTAGGATTGAAAAATCGATGATTTGTAGATTGATAATGAATAAGCCTTATGTGTTATGGGGGGGGGGATAAAGAAAAAACAAGAAAAAAGGTAAATAAAATAGAAATAGCTGAAGAAGAGTGAAGATAGATGAGGAAGAAGGAAAGGAGACGGTAAGGAAGAAGAAGAGATAGAGAGAAACCAAAAAGTAGAACAAGAAAAGAAAAAGGAAGAGAAATCAAAGAAGAAAATATGGCGATGAAGAGAAAAGGAAGAATTAACGCTAAGGAAGAAGAAAGAAGAAAACAAAAAAGAAGAAAAAAAACAAGAAAAAAAGCAAGAAAAATCAAAGAAGAAAATATGAAGGGAAAAGGAAGAAGTAACGCTAAAGAAGAAAAAAAGAAGAAAAAAGAAGAAGAAAAAAGAAGAAGAAAAAAAGCTAAAAAAAAAAAGCAAGAAAACTCAAAGAAGAAAAATATGAAGGAAAAGGAAGAAGTAACGCTAAGGAAGAAAAAAAAAAAAAAGAAGAAAAAAAGAAGAATCAGCGGAGAAGGGGAAAAGGAGAAAGAAGAGAATAAGAAAAAGAGAAGAGTAGAAGAAGAAAAAGAATAACAAAAACAAGAAGGAAAAAGAAGAGTAAAAAAAGAAGACTTTATCCCCTTCTTCTTCTTTGACTCTTCTTTTTCCTCCTTGTTGTTATTATTCTTTTTCTTCTTCTACCTCGTCTCTTTAGAAAATATTAAAATTCGTTTTTCGGATAATCCTCTCTTAGCCTTTTAAAGTATTTCCATTCTAATTTTATAGAACTGAGTGGTGGCTAACAAGCTCAACTCTTTATACTATTCTCTCGTGTATAGGTATTTACCAACCCCTTCCTCTTCTATCATCTTCTTTCCTCCATCCGATAGAGGAAGAGAAGAAGAGAGAAGAGGACGAAGAAAAAGAGACGGAAGAAAGAGGTGTCAAGGAAAGGGAAGATGTGAGGATGATAATACAATAAAGAAGAAGAAGAAGAAGAAGAAGAAGAAGAAGAAGAAGAGAACTTCAAAGAAGACGATGAGGGTCATGAGGATAACAAGAAGAAGAAAAGGAGCATCAGTACAATGGATGATTTGGTGATGAGGAAAAAGAAAAAATAAGAAAGAAACCATTAAAATGTGATGGTGTTTAAGAAATAAATGAAGTAGAAAAACGCGATGGGAAAAGTTGATGATGATGATGAATGTGAAATTGTTGACAATGCGGATTCTGTTGTTGATAACGAGTAAGAAATTGGTGCTTCTTCTATTTCTGCAGCTGTTGATGATGATGATGATGATGATAGCAGCATCGATATCATGAATTTTATTTTTGTTGCTTGCTTTCCGTTGCCATGTTAAATTTGCTGGTCTGGAATGACGCGTCCAAAGTGAGTCCTTCTCGAAATTTCACATCCGTCTGGACTTGATTAGATCGAATTAAATAGTCTACCTTCCTTTCGATGTTTAAGCTTTCTTTTTCCACACTACGACTCCTTCTGATTCTTAACTAAATTTTCTTTACTTCTATAACTCTGTGATATTTTCTGTTTCTTTCTTTCTTTCTTTATTTATTTTAAACTTCCGCTTTTGTTTTGAGTCTACTATTTTCAATATAAAAAAATTAAAATTCTCATCTATCTATCCCAATCTATTTATTTAAAAATCTATCTATTCTTTTTTTTATTAATAATTTTCTTCAGTTTAAAACGTCTTTATACTTATTAACATCAACTCTCCACAGCAATTTTCTTTACTATTTACCTTCTTTATTTTTGTCTTATTTCCTTTTCATTATTTTCGGTGTTAAAATTTTTTTTTCCATTTTTCATTCTTGCCTGTTGTCTTCCGTCTTTACTTTGACTTAAAAAAAATTATTTCATTTTTCTTTATTCTTAATTATAGTTTTATATTCTTTATCTTCCTTCTTTATAACTAACATTTCTCTATTCTTTCCCGATATATCTCTGGCACATTTTTCTTTTTCATTTTACAAGTTTTTCTTCATTTTATTCTTACTTCGTCTCCTCCAGAACATCTTGTCTTTCTTCTTCTATCTGATGGTGAAGTTCTAGTTCTGAAGCTATGGGGAATATGGAGTACTCCTTAATAAACATTACTCACAGGTCCACTCTGACCCGGAGTAGTATTACCTGTTAGGGTCCCGTATATGGGGTAAATAGAAAAAAAATGAGATTTTTCCTTTTTTGCCTTTTATCATCCCATCCCAGCATTCCTTTCCCGACCTTTTTTTATTCAACATTTCTTCCTCATTTCATTCTTATTCCTCTTCAACATCCACTCTTTCCTCTCCTCTTTTATAACATCCCCTTTTTCTTTACTTCTTCATCCTCCTCCTTTTTTTATTTTTGTTTTCTCAATTCTTCCTACTTCTTACCTTGTTTGATTTTCCTTCATTTATTTTCTTTCTTCTCCTTTATTCATTTTCCCTGTTTCTCTTTCTATCTCTGTTTTCTCTTTCCCTCCTCCTTATTCTCCATCTTCCACCTCAATTTCTTTCCTCATCTTTTTATCTTTTCTCGCTCACTTTCTTCCTTCTCTTCCTATTCCAAATGATTAGATTAGTCACCGAGAACAAGTCGGCATCGGATCGCCTAAATTTAGCCGCTTGTCTTTAGAAAAATTGATGGATACGATTATTGAATAAATGTGTCAGTGGCTGTTTATACACTTACAACAAAGGAATATAATCAACGTGTATGCATTTATATGTCTATAAATGTGACTGTTTGTAACCGGGATTGTCACAGATCGTTCGCAGTCGACATAAGGAAATAGATGAAAGTCTATAGAAGCCGGAGACAGGAACAAATAATTAGAGGATTATAAATATTTACAAAACTTTGCTTAGTTTAACACAATGTCGCCGGAGCTGGACACTGATCGTGAGGACCGAACTTTGTCTGTATACACGAGAGAATAGAGGCGCGTGGTGTCATGGTTACCTTCGTAGGAAATTGACACGACGAGACGACCACCCTGTCGGCTGGGGCGTTAGAATACACCGACTGCACCTCTGCAGAGGGGTAAGACTCCCAATGGGGCCACCTGTTGGCCGTGGGTGGCGACCCGTGACGCTTAAGGATAGACCCCAGGTAGATGAGCAGTTCATGACATGCAATACTCCCATTGGCCCTATCTTGGCTAGACGGCGGTCGGAGAGGCCCCTCCGATCAATCGGCTGGTCACGTCAAGCCCTAGCACCTATATGATTTTCTCAACACTATTGCCCTTATGGCAAGCCCCAACCTTTTTATCATATGGGTGCTAGAAGGCGGTGGCTGCGCGTCTACATGTCCTGGGAATGACGCTAAACTCTATCTGATGGTGAGGTTCCAGTTTTGGAGGTTTGGGGAATGTGGAGCACCCCTCATCACCATTTGCTCCTGGTCCACTCTGACCCGGAGTGGTAGTACCTGTTAGGGTGCCATCTATGGGTTAAATAGAAAAATGTATTTATAAAAAAATTGTATTATCCATTAAGAATTGATTTCTTTCAAAACTTTATCGGCATTAAATGGCCCACTGAGGTTGATATGCCGTAAAACAAAACAAACCAAACCAAACAAACCAAACGACGGGACGAGTTCAAATCCTAGACGAGGCTGCTCGCATTTCTCAGAGCGCTAATATCTTTGGGAAACGTAGGAATCCAACTTTCGCCATTCAGCTATGGGTAAATTATTTGGGCATAATCGGCTTTTTAAGTTGGCTTGGCAACCAGTTAAGAGAACCCTGAATTCAAAACCTGTTAAACTCCGCTAAAGAAATTGACCTTGTGTAACATCCTACACGTATGGAGGGTTGGTAAATACCTATACACGAGAGAATGGTATAATGAGCTTGTTAACCACCAATCAGTGGTATAAAATTGGAATGGAAATACTTTAAAGGGCTAAGAGAGAGAATCCGTTAAACGAATTTTAATATTTTCTAAAGATATATATGGAACCCCCCCCCCAAAAAAAAAAAAAACAAAAAAAAAACCCAAACAAAAACAAACAGATGTATCGACTGAAAAGACGTGTCAAAAACAAACAATAAAGACAAAAACATAAATCGAATAATGAATACTAGCAAGATCTAGGGATATACCACAGTATGATAGTTTGATTATTACAATGTTTGATTTTTTTTTACTTAAGAGCTATGTAATTGTTTAATATCTAAAAGTATAATAATATTGATCTAACTCTCTCTGTCACACTTTTTCCTGATTTCCTTCTTTTTTTTCTTTTCATAATGTTCGATAGAAACAGATTAGCGTTTTCAGTTCGCGCACTCATCCCTCTCTCTTTCTTTCTTATATTTTTCTGTGTAACATGTTCTTTTTCTTGGACCTCTTTCTTTATAATAAAAATGGAATGGTCTGTTATGTAGGTGAGGTGAAACACCTATAATGAATAAGAATTCGGTGGATAAGCAACACCCGATAATCAGGATTTAAATTTTTCATTTCATCTTGGACGATCTGGACGGTCTCATTTTAACCAGAGGGTGTTGCAAGATGATAACGGTCGTACAATCAAAGGAACACGATTATTGATATATTGATTGGTAAATATGTATATGTATATATATTTACCAAACCCTCCGAGCGAGCAGAATGCGAACAAGGTCAATTTCTTAAGCGGAGTTAAACAGGTTTAAATTCAGAGTTTTCCTTCTCCTAGACAGGTTGTCTAGCCAAGGTTAAAGAGCCCAGTCTGTTCTACTATTTACCAATAGCTAGAGGGAGAGTAGGATTCATACCTTTCCCAAGGGTATTAGCGGTAAGTGAAATGCAATTACCACGTCCATGATTTGAACTCGGGGCGACGAGTCCATTTCCCATGACTTTAACCATTACACCACGCGCTTCCTTGTATATGTATATGTTTACGAGTGTATGTGCGCAAGATGATAACGGTTGTATTTTTCGGAACACTAGTATTATTATATAGATTCAATTTTGATTTGCAGCTTTTGTCGCTCCTGCTGAAAGTTTTTGTGATAGGATAGAGGCATAAATTATCTTGCACATTGGGCATTAAAAACAAAACAAAAACAAAAAAGAAACAACAACAACAACAATCAACCCACGCGTGAAAGAAAAGAAGCATTTGGTTAAGTCTTTGTAAAATGTATCGTTTTGTTGTGAGTATTTGAATGTATATATGTGTGCACTGTGCATACACAGCTACGTGCATGTCAGTGTACAGTTATGCTGTCCACTAGTTTATTATGGACATTGATCTGACTTTGTCCATCGCTGCCTTGTACAATAATGGCCTTGCCTTTGTCACTGGCTGATTGGTCAGTCAGTCAATACAGGTGACAGATGGTCACGTGGTAATGTCTGGCGTCATTGACACTCATCAATCATTTTCAGTAACGTGATAACTCACATTGGTCGAGCGGGAAAGACATTCCGCTCGAGGAGAATATTGACAATCTGACAGATTAGACAGCTGCCACGAGTCGATATATCTGTCTTGTCTTCCATCTTTATTTCATACTGCACTGATTTTTCTTTTACTTTCTGTTTCTTTAAATTAGTGTCTTCCATACTTGCATAGCACGTATCATTATCAAATACCTACTTTCACTCCACGTTCATCCGTCTTCAGGCATGGAGATTTTTCCTCAGTGTAATTATCATCCACATGATATAATTGTCATGCATTGAGCTCTCCTGATGACTTGATATATATATATATATATATATATATATATATATATATATATATATAAAAGTCGTCGGGGTGGCGTAAAGTCGATATTAGCCAGTAAGCGAGGGAGTCTATCTCCATTTCACTAGCGCTACCCAAGGAGATTGTTTTGGCGTCTGAGGTGGAGCGCCACACTACCATCAGCTCCTTACTTTACCGCACAGATCCCTGTGCTAATCATACGCTGAGTTGGCGAGGGCCGGTATCGAACTAGGAACTTGTGATTTCTAGCTGATCGCTCTACCGACTGAGCTAACCCGGCCCTAATATATAAGTAGGATAAAGAAGGTCCTAAATAGAAACAGCTCTAATACCAATTCATCTACTATATATATATATATATATATATATATATATATATATATATCTTTTCTTTCTTTATTTTAAAACTCTTTATATATATATATATATATATATATATATATATTAAAAAACACATCATTTTCTTTCTTTCTTTATTTTTAAACTCTTTTTATATATATGTATACACGCATATATATAATATGTCTTTCAATGTACATATAATATGTATGTATATATATAAAGACCCACCCGGATATATATATATATATATATATATATATATATATATATACATACATGTATATGGAAACACACTATATATATATATATATATATATATATATATATATATATATATATGTGTGTGTGTGTGTGAAGACTGCTTGCAGGTTATCTATTTCGTGCATGCACACACAGGTAACACTCATTTGATTAATGCCGTCCTTTTGGATTTAGTCAAGGTGAAATAAGTTTCGCTGTCCCTCGTGCGCATGTGCAAGTGTTCGTCGCCACATCTTGACATCTAGCTATCGCATACAGTCGAACAAAAGGAGTGACCACTAATAACGACTCGTACTCAGGGTAGGGGGAGGCGAAAGAGGTGGAGAACACGCAGCTGTCAATCTGGTGACAAGTTCTCTCCGATCGCCGAGAACATGTGATGGCTTCTATAGCAACCAATCTCTGATTGGTTGGCTCTCCTTACGTTCTCTCATTGGCTCTCATTTGTCTTTCGTCTCTTCTTTTTTTCTTTCTTCTTTCTTCTTTTTCTTTCCCCATCGTTCGTACTTTTTTCACCACTCTTCCCCCCAACTCTTGTGGTAGCGTTGCGGGTCTATTTGAATTAAAGTGATGACGTTGTAATGGTAAAAAAGTAAAGTCGTCGGAGCGGCCTAATGTCGGTATCAGCCATGCAGCGAGGGAGTCTATCCCCTTTTCAATAGCGCTAGACCAAGGAGATAATTTTAGCGTCTGAGGTGGAGCGCCACACCTACCATCATTTTACCGCACAGATCCCTGTGCTACTCATACGCTGAGTTGGCGAGGGCGGGTATCGAACTAGGAACCTTGTGGTTTCTAGCCGAACGCTCTACCGACTGAGGTAACAATGGTAATCTTATTATACTTATCTTCTTCTATCCTATTCTCTAGGCTGGGATCTGGTTGTTGGGCTGGATGGCATTCTAGCTGTTTGAGTTTGGAACAACGTGGGAATCACTTGAGGATATCTTGTCTTGTGTCGTTTATAGTTTTTAATAACAATACAAGACGTTCTTATTTTATCATGAACTAATTTATCTTATCCCTAAGTCCAAATGCCTAGGAGAACTGACACATACTTTGCGTCTCTTTCCTTCAACAGCTTCGTCCTGACTGATCTTTCTTTCTTGCCAGAAATCGTTGTGCTGGCCAGAAATCCACAAGTCGCCTAGATATTTCCACTATCATCAACACGTAATTTCTTGGTTTTTAGTTTTTTTCCTTGCTAACTCAGCGTATGAGTAGCACAGGTATTTGTGCCTTAAAATGAGAGCTGATGGTAGGCGTGGCGCTCCATCTCAGACGCAAAAATAATCTCCTTTGGTCTAGCGCTAGTGAAATGGTGATATATTCCCTCGCTGTCTAACTGATACCGAAATTAGGCCACCCTGCCGACTTTACTTACTTTTTATATTACATTATTATTTCCTTCGGGTGGAGAATAATAGATTCGTTCTGTCACCGAGACAATATTAAGTGTAATAAGTAAATGTTGAAGCCACGAAGAATTCCAATTAAGACATCTAAATAGCATAAACGCCAAGTCTTGTTATCGAAGATAAATAATTTGAAGTCCGTTAGAAAACAACTGAACTGTCCATGTAAAACCAATATGTTATTAGTCTAATAAAGAAAAGAATAGGCAGTAGGGAGACCACGCATGCGCTTTAAAGATGTCTGCAAAGGAGCATGAAGTCATGCCACATCGACATCAACACATGGGAGGCTTATGCAGAAGACTGTGCGACCTGGCGCCTCGTCGTCAAACAAGGGACCAAAAGGAGTGAAAAAGAAAGGAAAGAAGCCGCCGCAGAAAAGTGATCTATAAGGAAGAGAGACAACAGCATCTCCAGCAAGCATCACCGTTTGTTTGCAATCACTGCATCAGAGATTACCATTCAAAAATTGGTCTGTTCAGCCACTCACGCAGTTGCAGATAATGACCCAGGACCACTCTGTCTCAGGGCGGAAGTACCTGATAGAGTCTATATATGGGTTTAAAATGAGTTAAAAACATTGAATACCCAACAAGAATATATACATTTCTTCAACATAAAATAACCCAAGGACAATGCCATAAAATCGAACCACCAATAGAGAAAGTGCTGACTATAGGTGTCGTTCTCCTGAAGGACGATTGATAATGACTTACAGCTATGGAAAATCGGGGCTATTACCTACACAAGATTTGTATTTTTTAAAGTGGCCATAATTTTATTTTATTTCTAAAATGCCAGGGCTTATTTATTCATTTCTTTCCAACGGCTACATATCTTGTGAAAGAATTATCAAAAATATGCGTCAAACAGGCGCAAGTAGTTACGTTTTAATGTAATAAAATATTATATTAAATCAGAAAAAGTAACGAAATAAAAATACTACACTTATTTTTATTGATCTCTACATAAATAATTAATTAATAATTATTACTTTAAACTTATTTGAAACAAAGGGGGTATATTCGAAGAATAGAACAGTTTAAACAAAAGTTCTTTTAATCAATTCCGGCTTTTATTGCAAAATTTTCCTAATTCAACTATTTAACTAAATCAAGCATTAGAATTACATTATTTCCTCTGGGTAATGGATTATTTAAAATTATCAAAATGAAACCAAACAACTAGAAATCAACAAAACTAGGCAAATATCTATTAAGATCAATTTTTTAAGATCAATATGCAAATTATCATTCCCTTTCAAACTATAATACGCTATTTGACTTTATATATACTAGCAAATATATGCACCCTCCGGGTGCAAGTATTTAAGTTTTAATGTAATAAAATATTGTATTAAATTAGAAAGGCTAATGAAACTAAATAAGAATACAGATAAAAAGATTTGAAACAGAGGGAGTATAATAAAAGATTTGAAACAGAGGGAGTATAATAAAAAATGGAACAACTGAAACTTACTCTTCCATCACTCTCGTCTTTCATTGTTATTTTTTTCTAATTTAAGTATTTAGTTATAAGAGGAAGTAAAGAATAAAATGACAGTTATTTTATCTTGTTAATGGATTTCATTTAAGATTCATTGAAGAGACTTTTGCTTATATTCATTAAAATAAAACCAAACAGTTAGAAATCAATAATACTAAGCACATATTTATTAAATTCGATTTTTTAATATTAATATGCAAATTAGCCTTCCCGTTTACACTGTAAACCGCTATTTTTTTGTATATATAAATATAATTGCATGTTGACAGTATGTAGATATGGTCAACAGTATTAATAATGTAAGACAATTTTATTAATAATTGAGGTTTAGATAAAAATAAAATCATGGAGAATGTGATGTCAATAACTAAAAGAATTGTGACTTGGGTAGGAATATAGTTTCGGTTACAGACAGAAAAACACACAATCTCCATTATAATAAGATATAAATGCAGTTGCATGTTATTGGTATATAGATAAGGCCAGCAGTATTAATAGTATTATATATTTTTCTTAATAATTGAGATTTAAATAGACATATGATAATGGAGAATGTGACGGAAATAACGAAGGATATTGGGGGGTGACATAATTTTGGTTACAGACAGACATACACGCTCTCCATTATGATAACATATTCTAATGTAAATATGATCTAAAACTGAAATTGTCAATATTTCTGGAGAGCAAGGACGTTCTCCAATGGAAACCAGCACATGGACACGCTATTGTGGGCCGTCCAGTAAAAACCTACTCTGCGCAGATACTGGATGTAGCACAGATGACATCTCTAAAGTATCTAGTGTTGCTTATCCGCATAATTCTTATTTATGAGTTTCGTCGCCACGGCTAAATAATGGACCATTCCCTTTATTATTAGCAAGAAAGAAAGGAAAGAAAAGGACATGTCAGACAGAAAAATATAAGAAAGAGAGAGAGAGAATAGGAGAGAGAGAGAGAGAGAGAGAGAGAGAGAGAGAGAGAGAGAGAGAGAGAGAGAGAGAGAGAGAGAGAGGGGGGTGATAACGTTAATTTGTTTCAATCGAACATAATGAAAAGAAGGAAAGAAATAAAAAATAGTGTGAGAGAGTTAAATAAATATTATATTTCTTATTTTTTACATATTGAACCGTTATGCAATAGCTCTTAAGTAAAAATATCAAACGTTGTAATAATTAAATTACCATGCTGTGATATATCCACAGGTCCTGCTAGTTTTTGTTTTTATAATTTCTATTAGCTGATTGATAAATTTGTATGGAAAGCAGCCAAACGAGAGAATAATATGATAATTTTTTTTATGATGTCATTCTTCCAATTGGTAAGAAACTGACTTGAAAATCAGCATCCAAAATTTAAAGTTCAAAGTTCATAATTATATCATTGGTTTACAGTTAATCAAATAGAGATCTTTTGCACAGTTCACATAGATAAAATTCTTTAGCTGATTTATCATATCTTTTCACGTCTACTATTTCTCCATTCAATAATTTTACGCACTTTTCAAATCCGGTATCCATTTCTTCTTTCTTTCTTTCTTTCTTTCTTTCTTTCTTTCTTTCTTTTTTATTTCACACAACCTCCTCTTGTGTCAATTTGTCTTCTTTTTTGTCTTACATTTCTTTCTTTCTTATTCTTAACATTTTCCTTGTCCACACACACAACCTCCTCTCTTCTTCCAGTTCTTTTTCTTTCTTTTTTCTTCTTTCTTTCTTTCTTTGTCCACACTCTCTCTCCTTCCAGTTCTTTCTTTCTCATCCTCCAAACCTTCTCTCTTCTTCCAGTTCTTTCTTTCTTTCTTTGTCCCAAACTCTCCTCTCTCCTTCCAGTTCTTTCTTTCTTACTTTTTCATCCTCCACAACCCCCTCTCTTCTTCCGATCCTTTCTTTCTTTCTTTGTCCCACACACTCTCCTCTCTTCATCCAGTTCTCTCTTTCTTTCGTTTCTTCATCCAATTCAATTAGAGTGCGTGACTTCCTGCAGGAGAGAAAATAAGATGATCCATCAAAACAGCACAAGGCGCATTTCCCGTTGATCGTGCCTGTGCGTCAAAAACAAAACGGTTTCCTGTAGATAGTGTAATAAATATTCCTCTTCCAGTCAATACTTCTTTTGCTCGAAGGCAAGATGCCTGCTGTGATCAACACAACACACATAATGTCACTTTCTCCCCAATGGCCGGACATCTGAAGTTGAAGTCACGCAATGATATCCACCTCTAACGCTCAAAGCACATATATTATATATATATATATATATATATATATATATATATATATATGGTGGGTGTATTTGATATATATATATATATATATATATATATATATATATGTGTGTATTTGTATACATATATATATATATGTGTATTTGTATATCTATATATATATATATATATATATATATATATATATATATATATATATATATATACATATATATATATACATATATATGCATGCATATATATATACATACATATATATATATATATATATATATATATATATATATATAGTATGCGTGTGTATTTACCCTGGAACGAAGATTGGGAAGATGCTTAAAGGTGTATGAATATATGCGCAACATTTATGCCGTATAAACGTGCATGCCCTCGCATACACATAAAACATCCATTTGAATATATATATATATATATATAATATATAATATATGTGTGTATGTGGGTGTGTTTGTGTGTGCGCGTGTGTGTGTGTGTAAATGTATATTTATAGTGTGTGTGTATTTTCCGTGTAATGATGATTGTGAAGATGCTTAAAGGTACATGTATATATGCGCAACATTTATCTGTATATGCATGCATGTGATCGCATACAAACACATCCATGCATATATGCACATACCCACCCATATGTGTATGTGTTTTTGAATATATATAACAATATGAAAGATCAAATATTCAGAGCCTGTATTTATTTAGGAATGAATTGTTTTGCCTATGTGCAAGGTTTTGGTTTTCTTTAATGAATATATTAAATACATTAAGCATCAACTTGGCCAATATATTATGTTGAATCATGAATAATTTCTTTTTTAGTAAAATACAATTGATTTATGATTGATTTAACAATGAATTAAATTCAATCAATAGTATATATTTTATTATTTTGAATCACCTCTTGGCATTTATCAGGTGACTTGATTCCTCTCAATAAAACATTCACCTGGTTTTGAGCTCTGAAAGTTTTCCACAAAATTTTCACCTAAATTTTCTTGAAAAATTATTTTTGTCATTCAAAGAATTTTTTTACAGAACGAAACAGTTCGAAATCTCTCGGTGAAAAGTCGTGTGGATACGGTGGATGGGGTAGAACAGACCAGCCTAAATCCAATATTTTTCCTGTGTGATACTTGCTGAATGTGGCCTTGCGTTATCGTGGAGAAGCACGTTTCTGCTATTATTGCGAAGCTTTTTCTTAGAATATTTTCGTTCAGCTGTTGAGACTAAAATGTCTGCATTGAATGTCTGATTGCCCTCCTTAAAAATGGATAGAGCTCTCATAGTCGCCTTTATGTATGTATGTATGTATGTATACATTTATGTCAGTAAGAATTCCCTTCCTTAAAGTATATTACGCTGATGGCTCACCAAATATTGGTCGAATTTCGATCACGACCCGAGGAAGTCTGCAAAGTCTAGCCACAGAGTAGACCTGTGATAAAGCAAAGCAATTCTGTGTGGATGACTATATATATTATATATATATATATATATATATATATATATATATATATATATATACTTTGGTGCGGTACCAAGTTTCTTGGTAAAAGTGATTCTAGGTTGGTCCTAATTCTCTACCAGTAGTTAGTTGTAGAGTCCAGGTTCCGTATGAGAGCTCAATGTTTAATTATTGTAAACAGAGCAAAGTTATTTGTGAATAAAATGCTTTAAATACCATGGGTATCATGCTTATGGACCATTTCCACTCGTGAGTATGCCCACGAGCTTCTTCAGACCACTGATATCTTTTATTTAGACAGGCAGATGGCCAAACTCAAGAAAAGAAAAAATGCAATATGATCACTCCTGAAGGCGGGGGAAATGTTTGAATATAAGATGAGTTTGGCCATGTGCCTGTCTAAATAAAAGATATCAGTGGTCTGAAGAAGCTCGTGGGCATACTCACGAGTGGAAATGGTCCATAACCACGATACCCATGGTATTTAAAGCCTTTTATTCACAAATATATATATATATATATATATATATATATATATATATAGTCATCCAGACACGTGTTTCGACTTATCAAGTCTCTTTAGTGTGGCTAGACATTTTGTGAGCTACCAACAGCCGGAATAGAATCGATTCAGCATCAGGCGGACAGCTTAACCGCTCGGCTATCATCACCCACAGAATGCGAAGGGGATTATAACTGGTTTAATACACACATCTGTATGTATGTAAAGGCCGCCATAGAATGCTCCATCCCTTTTTGGGACCTTGAATAAGTTATCGCTGATTTTTCATGAAAAATAATGTTTCAATTTTAAAGATTAGTAAGAAATATGTCCCTGAAAGTAATGTCCATTGCTAGCCACTAATGTTTCCCATCTTTCTGGCAGCATTTGATTTATACCTCGGAAAAACAACACGTCTTTTGAGGCTAACAACGAGTCGATCCATTTTTGGGCATCTTCATAAGATTGAAAATGCTGCTTTGTCTGGCCTTGTGCCATCGATTGGAATAATCGTACGGAGCAATGACTAGTGAATACGGTTGGTAGGGTATGACTTCTCATTTAAGAATTTCCAGGTTTTCGCCTGCTTTGCAACATGTGACATAGCGTTGTCATGTTGTAAAATCATTTGGTCGTTTTTTCTTTAATGCTCGGCTCAAACGCATCAATTGTAGTCGATAGCGATATCCCTTAATGGTTTTGGTCGGTTTGAGCAGCTCATAAGAAACTACACTCAGCTGGTCCCACCAAATGTAGATCAGAAGCTTCAAAACATGGATATTCGGCTTTGCCACCGATGTTAAAGCATGGTCGGGCTTACCCCACGATCTTCTACGCTTAGGGTTATCGTAGATTATCCACTTTTCAACGCTGGTCACGATACACGGTTAGTTTTGGGCATAATTCGATTCGTTTTAATGCACTTAATTCTTGGAACACTGTTCAGTCGGTATTGTTTGATGAAGAAAAGGAGGAAAAGGTGAAGCTTGTTTCGGTAAATTATTTTGTCCTTAAAAAACTTTTGAAAAAGAATTTTATTGCCTCTTATAAACAACAGATTTGCAATTAGATTCTCACACGGCTAATTTGTCTCATGATATATATCTATATGTTTGTGTTGTCTGGTGTGTCTTGTATCGTTTCCTGTGAGCGTCCAAGGGTGGTCATGTCCATGGGCTTAGCTTCACGCTATTAGGCATGGCCTCCCTTCAATAGTAGTTTAACAAAAATAAAGTTTTTCTTTTACTTATTCTTTATAACTTGTACCTACTATTGATAAATAAATTTCTTATTTCTTGTTTCTTATTTCTTACGATGCAAAAACTCCTTTAATTTTCCGACGTTAAAGCAGCTGTTCATACATGACAAGACACCGTTCGACGTCTCGCAGCTTCAACTCGTACCGCACCCAATTTCCTTGCTTTTGAATCATTCCTAATTCTTTTAATATGTTTCGAAACTGTTGAGCGATCACCTCTTAATGATTTTGCAAGGTAAGTTTGCATCTGACATGAATCTGCATGAAGTAATGCCTCAAATTCTTCGTTTTCAAAGTTTTTTTTTGTACGCATGAGTATTCTTTATCTTCATCATCAAAATCATTATTTTTGAAACCTCTAAACCAATCTTTGCCTGTTTGTTTCCAACAGAACAAAGTCGCCGTAAGTCTCAACAAGAATTCTGTCTGCTTCCGCTGCAGATTTCTTTTAAATAAAGTAAGTAAAAAAAGTAAAGTAAAGTCGACGGGGCGGCCTAAAGTCGGTATCAGCCAGTCAGCGAGGGAGTATGTCCCCTTTTCAATAACGCTAGACTAAGGAGATTGTTTTTTAGCATCTGAGGTGGAGCGCCACACCTACCATCAGCTCCTTACTTTACTGCACAGACCCCTGTGTTACTCATACGCTGAGTTGGCGAGGACCGGTATCGAACTAGGATCCTTGTGGTTTCTAGCCGAACGCTCTACCGACTAAGCTAACCCGAAAGTAGTGCAGTAAAATTTCCAGCAAATACACTTTCTATGGCACGAAATCCGCCAAAGATTAAACTTTGAAGAAATGACATTCACTAAATTTCAAGCTTCCTCATAGTACTTCCTTATAGATGCGTTACCATCAGAAATTATAGGCATGCGGTTCTGTGAACGCCATCTGTTGGAAAACAGCAAGAACGTATTCAATGTCCTAATATCTACATAATAATATGAGATGGGTATAAACACATATAGATATTACATTGAACTCATTGATATCCTCACAGTTGGTTGGATTTATCTTGAACTGGTCAATAAATTTGCATATTTCCTTCTATTCTATTCTCAATTTCTTCAATTTCTTTTGTTATTACCTCTTCCACTCAGATTCTGTTTCCTTTCTATTTCAGTCTGTTTCTTCTATATCTATCTTTCTATCTATTTCAATCTGTTTCTTCTATATCTATCTTTCTATCTATTTCAATCTGTTTCTTCTATATCTATCTTTCTATCTATTTCAATCTGTTCTCTATCCATCTATCTATTTCAATCTGTTCCTTCTATATCTATCTTTCTATCTATTTCAATCTGTTCCTTCTATATCTATCTTTCTATCTATTCAATCTGTTCCTTCTATATCTATCTTTCTATCTATTTCAATCTGTCCTTCTATATCTATCTTTCTATCTATTTCAATCTGTTCTCAATCCATCTATCTATTTCAATCTGTTTCTTCTATATCTATCTTTCTATCTATTTCAATCTGTTTCTTCTATATCTATCTTTCTATCTATTTCAATCTCTGTTTCTTCTATATCTATCTTTCTATCTATTTCAATCTGTCTATCTTTCAATCTGTTTCTCTATATCTATCTTTCTATCTATTTCAATCTGTATCTTCTATATCTATCTTTCTATCTATTTCAATCTGTTCCTTCTATATCTATCTTTCATCTATTTCAATCTGTTCTCTATCCATCTATCTATTTCAATCTGTTTCTTCTATATCTATCTTTCTATCTATTTCAATCTGTTTCTTCTATATCTATCTTTCTATCTATTTCAATCTGTTTCTTCTATATCTATCTTTCTATCTATTTCAATCTGTTTCTTCTATATCTATCTTTCTATCTATTTCAATCTGTTCTCTATCCATCTATCTATTTCAATCTGTTCTTCTATATCTATCTTTCTATCTATTTCAATCTGTTCTCTATTCTATCTCTTTCATCTGTTTCTTCTATCTATCTTTCTATCTATTTCAATCTGTTTCTTCTCTATCTCATCTTATCTATTTCAATCTGTTTCTTCTATATCTACTTTCTATCTATTTCAATCTGTTTCTTCTATATCTATCTTTCTATCTATTTCAATCTGTTCCTTCTATATCTATCTTTCTATCTATTTCAATCTGTTCTCTATCCATCTTCTATTTCAATCTGTTTCTTCTATATCTTTCTATCTATTTCAATCTGTTCTCTATCCATCTATCTATTTCAATCTGTTTCTTCTATATCTATGTTTCTATCTATTTCAATCTGTTCTCTATCCATCTATCTATTTCAATCTGTTTCTTCTCTATCTATCTTTCTATCTATTTCAATCTGTTCTCTATCCATCTATCTATTTCAGTCTGTTTCTTCTATATCTATCTTTCTATCTATTTCAATCTGTTCTCTATCCATCTATCTATTTCAGTCTGTTTCTTCTTATCTATCTTTCTATCCATTTCAATCAGTTCTCTAACCATCTATCAATTTCAATCTGTTTCTTCTCTATCTTTCTATCTATTTCAATCTGTTTCTCTATCCATCTATCTATTTCAATCTGTTTCTTCTATATCTATGTTTCTATCTATTTCAATCTGTTCTCTATCCATCTATCTATTTCAATCTGTTCTCTATCCATCTATCTATTTCAATCTGTTTCTTCTCTATCTATCTTTCTATCTATTTCAATCTGTTCTCTATCCATCTATCTATTTCAATCTGTTTCTTCTCTATCTATCTTTCTATCTATTTCAATCTGTTCTCTATCCATCTATCTATTTCAATCTGTTCTCTATCCATCTATCTATTTCAATCTGTTTCTTCTATATCTATCTTTCTATCTATTTCAATCTGTTCCTTCTATATCTATCTTTCTATCTATTTCAATCTGTTCCTTCTATTCTATCTATTTCAATCTGTTCCTTCTATTTCAATCTGTTCTCTATCCATCTATCTATTTCAATCTGTTTCTTCTATATCTATCTTTCTATCTATTTCAATCTGTTCCTTCTATATCTATCTTTCTATGTATTTCAATCTGTTCCTTCTATATCTATCTTTCTATCTATTTCAATCTGTTCTTCTATCTATCTTCTATCTATTTCAATCTGTTTCTTCTATTTCTATCTTTTCTATTTCAATCTTTCTATCTATTTCAATCTGTTCTATATCTATCTTTCTATCTATTTCAATCTGTTCTCTATCCATCTATCTATTTCAATCTGTTTCTTCTATATCTATCTTTCTATCTATTTCAATCTGTTCTTCTATATCTATCTTTCTATCTATTTCAATCTGTTCTCTATCCATCTATCTATTTCAATCTGTTTCTTCTATATCTATCTTTCTATCTATTTCAATCTGTTCTCTATATCTTCTATTTCAATCTGTTCCTTCTATATCTATCTTTCTATCTATTTCAATCTGCTCCTTCTATATCTATCTTTCTATCTATTTCAATTGTTCTCTATCCATCTATCTATTTCAATCTTTCTATCTATTTCAATCTGTTCTTCCTATCTCAATCTTTCTCTATCTATCATTTCAATCTGTTTCTTCTATATCTATCTTTCTATCTATTCAATCTGTTCTCTATCCATCTATCTATTTCAATCTGTTCCTTCTATATCTATCTTTCTATCTATTTCAATCTGCTCCTTCTATATCTATCTTTCTATCTATTTCAATCTCTCCATCTATCTATTTCAATCTGTTCCTTCTATATCTATCTTTCTATCTATTTCAATCTGCTCCTTCTATATCTATCTTTCTATCTATTTCAATCTGTTCTCTATCCATCTTATCTATTTCAATCTGTTCTTCTATATCTATCTTTCTATCTATTTCAATCTGCTCCTTCTATATCTATCTTTCTATCTATTTCAATCTGTTCTCTATCCATCTATCTATTTCAATCTGTTTCTTCTATATCTATCTTTCTATCTATTTCAATCTGTTCTATATCCATCTATCTATTTCAATCTGTTCTCTCTATCCATCTATCTATTAAAAAACTTGCTTAATTCCTGCATTCAGATTTACAGCATTCATAATAATTTAATTGATGTCATTTTATATCTTAAAAATTTAATTAACCTTCCTAATTGCATCTAATTAATTTACTTGAAACGTTTGAGATTATCTTCCACCTTTTCCGATGAGGATATATCATGTAAACTTCAATCTAATCAAGCTTGTCATCATTTTCAAAGACCTACAATAATTACAATACCCTGCAACATTTACGAGTGTGTCAAGAATAATAAAAAACAACAGTTTTTTTTATAGTGTTAATATAACATGTACTGAATCCAGTGTAACCTGAAGTAAAAAACTAAGACTCGAATACCTGTCTATTAGAAATGGTTTGGTGTCTAGAAGTATTAGAGTTTTCCTTCTGCTAGACTGGTTACCTAGCCAAGGTTAAAGAACCCCGTCTGCCCTACCCGTAACTGGAGTAAGAGTAGTTGGATGCATACCTTTCCCAAGGGCATCAGCGCAACTTAAAATGCAAACAGCCTCGTCCAGGATTTGAACTCGGGTCGAGTCCATTTCCTACGAGTCTAAGCATTACAAATATGATGTATAGAATACCAAATTATATTATTTCGTATATATATATATATATATATATATATATATATATATATATATATATGTATATATATATATATATATATATATATATATATATATATTGAAAAGTTAATGGAAGTGAATCCGACAGTATGAATTAAATATTTTAGAAAAAACAAACAAGTGAAATATTTAATTCATACTGTCGGATTCACTTCAATTAACTTTTCATATTGTCTTTTGAGAAAACAAAATACCTGGATATATATATATATAAATTCAATGTATGCATTAAGCTATATAACCCAGTAAAACGTCATAACATAGTGAGTTATTTATCAAGGCAATATATTAATACGCTTTTAGCTTAAACTTCCATCCGTTATCATCCTGCAACACTGGTTACAAATGAGACCCTCCAAATCGTCCAAGAGAAAATACAGAAATGTAAGTCCTAATTATCTGGTGTCGCTTAATCGTCGAATTCTTATTTTCTATGAGTGTCGTCACCTCAGCTAATAATGGATAATAATCATATATAGATGAATATGATAGACAAATAAAAATGTGCCATTTAAAAAACATAGGAAGCTGAAAGTAAGAATAGTTAGGATTATAATCAACTATTTAGAAATGAATCAAACTATGAGATGCCATTACATAGACCAAACCATCTTGCCAAATTTTGGATTTGAAAAATAGTTATGAAATGTTAATAAGAATTCTTCAGTTGTTTCTAAATATCATGAATCACAATAACAACTGGAAACCAACTGGTTAACGAGTCAATTATATCAAATATATTTTGCATTGAAATATCTATATATCAATACACGTGTTCCTTAATTGTAAGACTGCTATCATCTTGCAATACCCCCTCGTTAAAAATGGGATCGTCCAAATCATCCAAGATGAAATGAAAAAATGTTAATCCTAATTATCTGGTGTTTTCTTATTATGAGTATCGTCACCTCAGCTAAATAATAGACCATACTGCTTTTATTATAAAGAAAGAAAAGAAAGAAAAGGACATGCTGCACAGGGAAAATCTAGTAAGAAAAACGGAAAGAAAGGCTAGGGGAAACAGAGAGAGGGTCTGAGTGTGTGAAATAAAGAGATTAGGGAAGAGATAAAGGGAGGGGTTAAGTTCACGGAAGCAATAACGCTAATCTGTTTCAATCGAAGTTAATAAAAAGGGTAAAAGAAGGAAAGAAAGAAAACAAATGAGTGAGAATGAGTTAAATCAAGATTATTATACGTTTTATATATTGAACTATTTAGCAATAGCTCTAAAGTAATCATATCAAACGTTGTAATAATTGAATTACTAGCAGGACCTGTGGGTCTAACGTAGTATGATAATTTGATTATTGCAACATTTGATATGTTTACTTGAGAGCTATTGCAAATCTTTAATATGTAAAAAAGTATGATAAACTTAATTTAACTCTCACTCTTTTTTTCTTCTTTTCATCTTTTCAATATGTTCGACTGAAAAAATTAACACGCTCATCCATTCTATATCTTTCCCGACTCTTTTTTTCTTTCTTATTATATTTTTCTGTGTAGCATGTCCTTTTTCTTCCCTCTATAATAAAAATGGAATGGTCCATTATTTAGTTGAGGTTTCAACACTATTAAGAAATAAGTATTCGGTGGATAAGCAATGCCTGATAATTAGGACTTACACTGCATCTCGGATGCTTTGAACTGTCTCTTTTTTAACCAGAGATTGCTGCAAGATGATAACGGCCATAAGATTAAGTAACACGAGTATTAATTAAATTATCACACTGTGATATATCCACAGGTCCTGCTAGTATTGGGCAAATACAGACCGAAAAAGTAAGAATATGTGGAATTTGAGAGCAATCTCACATTCTACTACAACGCTATGCTTTCATTTTCAATCTCAGGAAAACGTTCTTTGATGTAAACCTGTGCATAATTTAACGTAACTCATTCTGTTTTCGGATTCAGAAGAAAGCATAAGGTTTCTTGAGATAGGCTAACATTCATTTGATGTTTTTTGTAGTAAGCAAAAGATCTTACAGGTTTTTCTTTTGCAAATGAATGAATAAATAAATAAATAAAAACACTTGGACTTTAGATGCGTTGGCATTTTTTTTTTTTTTTTTGGTTTTCGTCGTCAGATAAGACGAATATGTTGGCAAGGCGAACTGATTAGCTTTTCCTCCCTTATAGAAACTTTCTGGGAAAAATGTGATACACAACGAACGAGAATCAAAAATTGACAGAACCACTGTAATACTAGATGAGGAAAGAGAAAGAGAGACTTTTAGAGACCTAGATAGGCCACATTTCTATTTATGTCGGTTAGAATACTGAGATGAGTCCTGAAGAGACTTTCTGTAACTCAGGCTTCAGTGACCAATTAATACTGGTGTGAAAATTTGCAAATAATAATCTATTCAATAATGGAGATTCGCTTCCGGTTTTTGTCTGTAACAAAATTACGTCACTGCTTACGTCACATTACCCAAAATCGTCATAACATAGAATAAATACACTCACAATTTGAACATGCAACATTAGACAGTCCTCATTGTTTTTTAAAACAAGTTTTTAATAAATACATGACTGGTATTATATATCTATATATAGTTTGTTTTATTTTAATACATATTTAAAGTTTACATTTCAAATTGTTTATTTTTTAATCCTTTAATGAATTTGATGATTTTACTTACTTAGGGTACAAACTCGCTGACATTGAATTTTTACTCCTACCCCTCAGCCAATATGTTTCAAAAATCTACTTTTACATCGCCCGGAGTGCGTTTTTATTTTGTACTAGTAATGATAATAATACAATGCTATATGAAAAAATTATGCCAAAGCAAAAATTGATAAGACACAACACAAGAGAACAGCAAATATAGGGCGTGTGGTGACAGAGATGAGACAATAAATTTTGACAATACAATAAAATAGTATATGCATAAACGAAAATCTGTTCTTGAGAATGAAACGCATAAAATTCGCTGAAGCTTTGAGATACAGACGGATCACCTTATCCCAGGCTGAAGATCAGACCTAGTACTGATTAACAAGAAAAAGAGAACTTGTCAACTGGTAGACTTTGCAGTTCCAACAGACAACAGGGTGAAGATGAAGGAAAACGAAAAAATAAACAAATACCAGGACCTTGCTAGAGAATTGAAAAAAAACAACAACAACTCTGGAATATGAAGGTGAAAGTGATACCAATTGTAGTTGGTGCTCTTGAAACGGTACCCAAACTAAGAGAAAAGACTAGAGGAAATGGAAATCAGAGAAAGAAAATAGCATTTTTGAAATCAGCTAGAATACTCAGAAGAGTTCTGGAGACCTGAGGAGACTTGTTGTCACTCAGAGTTCAGTGAAAGACCATCATCTAACACTGGTTGTGATAAACACACAAGTAATGAAATAATAATAATAATAATAATAATAATAATAATAATAATAATAATAATGCCAGAGAACTGACAAAACTAACATGGAACTATAGGTCGTACCAATTGTAATTTGGGCTCTTGGAACGGTGCATAAGTATTTAGAAAAGAGTTTGGAAAGAGTAAAAATCGGAGGAAGAATTGAGACCATCCAAATAACAGCATTGCTAAAATCAGCTAGAATATTCAGAAGAGTCCTGGAGACCTGAAGAGAGTTGCTGTCACTCTACCTCCAGTGAAAGCCGATCAGCATACGCTGGTGGAAAAGAAACTCGCAAGCAGTGAAATAATAAGTACTAGTAGAAGTAGTAGTAGTAGTATTGAGGGAAATCTAATCTTTTAGATTGTGATCAACAAGTTGCACCCTGAGACCCGGTTAATCTAAAAAAGAAAAATGTTATTTCTTGATGAGATGTTGAGAAAATAAACGCCCTACTAAATAGAAAAATATTTAAAGAAATTCAGAAAGAAAAAAAACAAAAAACAAACTCGGCTGAATATAAATGATAAATAAATTGATAAGCAGGTGAAAGATAATGCGCTTCTTCTGTGAAGTCGCACGTGTTTTTGAAGCCGACTGAGAAAGAGAAACGAAGTCATTTTATTAAATTAATGGCGACGAAGACCGCAAACAAACGCGCGAAATTGGTTGGCGAGCTGTGGCTAAAATAATTAGGAGCCAAATAAAAGGATTAAGATAAGCAAAAAAAGAAAGAAAAAAAGAAAGAAAAAAAACGGATAAAGATAAAGAAAATCCAACAAAATTATCTATTGGCGTGTAATTGTGTATGAGCGGGTCTACGTGTCTGCGCGTTTGTTTTTGTGTGTGTGTGTGTGTGTGTGTGTGTGAGAGAAGAGAGAGAGAGAGAGAGAGAGAGAGAGAGAGAGAGAGAGAGAGAGAGAGAGAGAGAGAGAGAGAGAGTTTTGGTGTTGTGGCGAGATTAATGACCGTTGCAGCTGCTTATTAAGTTGACCATTCTTGTTAATACGATTAGATGAAAAGGGAAAAGGGGGTGTGGGAAGGGATGTTCAAGGTGGTTGAAAGATTAGAAAGAATAAGGAATTGTCGGAATGAGAAAAAAAGAGCTTCGCGGAAGAAGATGTTTTAAAAATGCAAAGGCCGATAAGAAGAGTTAAGAAGAGGAAAAAAAAAAAAGATAAAGAAATATAAAAAAAAGATGAATAGAAAAATATAAGTAGGGAAACTCCTGTCGATAATGGCGGCAAAGAAGAGGAATACAAAGCAGAGAAGAGTGATGGAATAAACAATAATATTAATGATGAAAAGAAAGTAGTGAACGGAAAAGGGCAATTCTGAACTTGATTAGTCCCGTCTAAAAGATTTTGTTTTAAATTGAAAAACAATTTATTTCACGACTAATTTCTGTTGCTTGGTATTTAGAAAACTTTTTATTTAGACAATTAGTCAAACTATCAAAAATATACGCCCTCATGTCGTAAGTATTTAGCTTTTGATAAAATCTAATGAAATATATTAAATTAAAAAACTAACGAAATTAAGTAAGAACGCATATAAAATGTTTACACTTATCTTAATTATATTTTGATTATTTGTTTATATAAAATCATTCATAGAATTTATTTCAATGATGGAGAATAGAACAATATTATATAGATAAGATCTATTTTATGTATTAATGATTTTGACTATAAATTAAATAGTTATTGATAAACTTACACAATTCCTATGGCGTAAACAGTGACGTAGTGTTGGTTACAGACAAACACCGAATCTCTATTATAAAATTTAGTCAAGAAAACAGGAAAAATACAGGAGATCTGAGTTAGGTTGTCTCTTGATCCCAATGGAATAACCAGCCGTATCATATCATATCATATCATATACAAGAAGCAAATCAAGATCCAATTACAAATATAAATATCTCTACATGACATGCAATCTGGCATATAGTCCTTTGACCAGTTTGACTAACTGTAGACGTCATTGAATGTTACCATCTTTGTTTTGAAGTTCAATAAATAGGCCCTGATCATTATACACATCTCTTGAGTTCAAGCAAAAACATTTATTTCATTAAAACGTACATGTAAAACCATGACTATTCGTCGGATTTTATTTTAGATGAGTCTTGATAATTTGTATTATTTGAATTATCCGGACTATTATCCCCACCTTTATTGTTATTGTTGTACCGGCCGTTCCTACAGTGGAGAATATACACCAGTTCTCACTATAAATAGTGAGACACCGAGTGAAAAGGTTGTACTGTTACCGTTTAGCGGCAAGCTAGCCGTTCTTGTACCTTATTGTAAATACACTTGTCTCATTTTACCCTACCTCAACTTGACTTCTTTTTTACTGTTGAACTAACATCACAACAGTTATATACACAACTTTTGTCCGATGTGGCTTTCGGCCTTCTTCAAGACACACAGCGCAACGGATATAAGAGTTGTGTTAACACGGTTATGTGTTGGTTGCAGGTTGAATACTGGCCAAGGGCGATAAAAACATAGAATACTTAACACTTGTACCCGGTCATGGTTAACAGAACGAGAAAAGTTTACACCCATTGATTGAATAAAGGGTTTGGTTAGAAGTTCCGTGAGGGATCCCGAGTTCGAAGAGAAAGTTTCCGAGTTCGACAAGAAACACCTGAAGAGTTGGCCGAAACGTTGCGTATATAACAATAAAAATAAAAACAATAGTCAGAAAAATCCAAATGATAATGATAGATATTATCAAGCCTCATCTCAAAGATCCAGAAAATAATAATACAATGACTTTCGCATACTCATAAGACTATTCATAAGAGTGTACTCAATTATCGAATACTCATAAGACTATATTATCATAAAGTGTACTCAATTACCGAATACTCATAAGACTATATTATTCATAAGAGTGTACTCAATTATCGAATACTCATAAGACTACATTATTCATAAGAGTGTACTCAATTATCGAATACTCATAAGACTACATTATTCGTAAGAGTGTACTCAATTATCGAATACTCGTAAGACTATATTATTCGTAAGAGTGTACTCAATTATCGAATACTCATAAGACTATATTATTCATAAGAGTGTACTCAATTATCGAATACTCATAAGACTATATTAATCATAAGAATGTACTTAATTATCGAATACTCGTAAGACTATATCGTTCATAAGAGTGTACTTAATTATCGAATACTCATAAGACTATATTATTCTTAAGAGTGTACTCAATTATCCAATACTCGTAAGACTATATTATTCATAGAGTGTACTCAATTATCGAATACGCATAAGACTATATTATTCATAAGAGTGTACTCAATTATTGAATACTCATAAGACTATATTATTCATAAGAGTGTACTAAATTATCGAATACTCATAAGAGTAAAACAATGACTTTTGAATATTTGCGATTGAAGGCAACACACCTCTGAATAACAATTCCTCAATTACTGACTGTATTTTTTAAACAACTTTTTTTCGTCATATATATATATATTATCAACCCTCCGCACGGGCAGGATGTGACACAATGCCAATATCTTAAGTGGAGTTCAACAGGTCTGAATTCAGAGTTTTTCTTCTCCTAGACCGGTTGCATAACCAAGGTTAAAGAGCGCAGTCTGCCCTACTATTTATCCATAGCTGAGAGAGAGAGTAGGATTCAAAACTTGTCCCAATGGTATTAGCGCTAAGTGAAATGCAATTACCTATCCAGGATTTGAACTCGGAGCAACGAGTCCATTTCCCATGACTTCTATATTTTTTTCATCATATATGATCGACTTTTCCGATACTCAGTTGATTCTTGGAATTACTGCTTGAATATAATTTCAACATTCTCTTGTTTATCGTGTCATAAACAGCTGACGAACCAACACAATACATCTCTAACAACTTACGCGTACAGGCAACAGGGTCTATAGGCTTTTCATTATTTCAACGTCCTCTTTGATCAATATAGGTCAGGCTGATGTTTATATCAAACCACACAACTGACATCAGCATCTCTCTGATAAGCGATTGAAAGTGTTATTGCATAATAGGTTAAAGAAAAATGGGAGAGGGGATCAATAGCGATATTATTCGCGGGAGATTTATGGAATTTATGGAAGTGTTTTGTTATACATTTCTTTGTATTGAAGGAGCTTTCTAATCACGAATTGACTAAATAAAGATTCAGTACAGATTTCTTCTTTGTAAATCCAGGCAATTGGAGGCGCGTGGTCTAATGGTTAGAGTCGTAGGAAATGGACTCGTCGACCCAGTTCAAATCTTGGATAAAGCTACAGTTCACATAGCGCTCCAGCTATGAGTAAATAGTAGGGCAGACTGGGCTCTTTAACCTTGGTTAGGCAACCAGTATAGGAGAAGAAAAACTCTGAATTTAAACTTGTTAAACTCCTCTTGGGTCGGTCACTACTAGGTTAGGCTCAGTCCTAATTAGTGATCTATTTCAATACCTAACGACATATGCCCTTGCTAATCTTAATAAAATCGATATTCACTTAAGAGGACGAAATTATTCCGCAAAATTCCAGTTGGTTCATGGAATGGTTAATGTAATAACTGAAGGGTCAATCCTTGAGAGAGAGAGAGAGAGAGAGAGAGAGAGAGAGAGAGAGAGAGAGAGAGAGAGAGGGCCGAAGATTGGCAACACGCACCTAACGTAGTATTTAGCTAGCTAGGCTAGCAGACTCTTGTAAGTTATGTAGCTCCACTCTTGCCTAGAGTAGTATGACCAGTTAGATTTCCATCTATAGGTCAAATAGATTTGTTTGAATATCATTGATATTAGATGATACACGAAAGCATGTGTGTTAAAATTGTTTGTATCAATAGTTACTTGAAGCTTTTAATTATTTGAAAATTATCTGTTACTTGAAACCATATAACTTTTCGCAAAATTAAAAAGAAAAAAAGTCTGGTTTCGGCATAAACTAACCCAACAAGGATTGACATACCATAAAACCAACAAACAATCAATCTAAAAAAACAACCAGTCAACCAACTAGCCAAACAACTATATATATATATATATATATATATATATATATATATATAATTTAATATACCAAACTTGTAGGTAAACCCTTGCGGCAAGAAAAAAACCCGGCAAATAGTTTGATTGTAAAAATATACTACCAAACATCCCCTGGGGAAAAACTGAAAAAAAGAAAAGACCAAGATAGTCGTACCAACCAAAAATAATCAGTTGATACTATAATAATTGACCCCAAAAATATATATATGAAAAAAATATATATAAACCGCCTATATCTGTATATGTGACTCATTAGGTTTAACTTATATATATATATATATATATATATATATTATATATATATATATTCAAAATTTAATCTGGTATATATTTAAAAAATACAACCCAATCTAACCATAAGGTGGTTTCCACTAATCAGATGGACTTGCCAATTCCATTAGTAGATTTCGACTTTTGGGCTTGTCATAAATTATAAACACTCACACACACACACACACACACACACACACACACACACACACACACACACACACACACACACATATATATATATATATATATATATATATATATATATATTTGTACAGGCAAATGTGACTTAAATAATGGGTATCCTGGGGATGTCATTTCTGACACTATTAGAATAACTGTGGCAAAATTCGATCGCGACAGACAATTTAGTCCGTCTAAGTGCCCGGTTTATATTCGGTTACCTTGGGTGGGACCGGCAAACCAAGCTACTGCTGATAAAATCAGCTCCTCAGTTACGTGCTGCTATCCTGCAGCAAAAGTAAGAAAACTTTTCCCACCAAAATTGCTTTCCGCTCTGCTAATAAGGATGTACTCCCAATACTTAATCAAAGTTTATTCGTTTATAAATATAGATTGGCTGTGAGAGTGAGTCAACACGTGTCCCGAGAAATACGTGATCGTAGACGCACAACATCCGGGCATTCACAATGTCCCGAGTCCGCAAGCGGCGAACACTTACTTAATATAAATACTTGCCGATCCAACTATATATGTTCAAATGTAAGGCTAAACAAATCGAGAACATGTCAATCCCTGAATGTACATTTCGACCTATTAGGTCTCATCAGCAATAGGTCTCATCAGCAATAGGTCGAAATGTACATTCAGGGATTGACATTTTCTCGATTCATTTAGCCTTACATTTGAACATATATGCCCGCCTAAATTCAATAATTATTAACTAATTAATTTTCAAAATTAGGTATGACTTCAATTAAGCACATATCCTCCAAAAATTGTCGGCTTAAAGCCACATAAAAAATAAACACATTTGTTTGTTTAGTTAACCTCATATTATATATATATATATATATATATATATATATATATATATATATATATAGCTACTTAAGTATAATTAAATTAAAAACTGTAAGGCGTGAA
>CM042142.1:67468037-67505537 GCA_023376005.1 Doryteuthis pealeii
TCTCTATGATGTGCTATTTAGGTTGTTTTATAGTAATGTCAGAAAAAACAAAAACAATAGAAGTATTTACCTTCCAGTGGCTCTGTCAGGGAATGAGGATTAAAAAATGTTCGTCTCTTTATTTACATGTTTATTTACATTAGAAATCACATGTCACACCTTGACTAATGATATAAAGGGTTTTGTCTTGATTGTTGCATTATCATACAACGAAAGATTCCTCTTCCGGTCAAAAGACAAAGAGAAAGATAAAAATATATATTTAAAAAAGGGAGAACGGAAGAGAGGTCTTCCGGTCAAGAATCAGGGAGAAGATGAAGAAATAGATAAAAGAAAAAAGGAAAACGGTGAAGAGAAAGATAAAGAAATATATATATCCGTTACCAGATCAAAAGATAAAAATGCGTAGGCATATTTATTGTATATAAAGGCCCAGCGGATGAAGGGTAGGAGATCAGTCCCTAGCGCGCAGCCGAAAAGTTAACCTCGGAAGTTCATTGTGAACACTGCACTCTTCGCCAGCCACCCGGCATTTTCATTGTAAACACTCGTCGCCGCACTCACCAACCGCTCGGGCATTTTCATTATGAACACTCGTCGCCCCTCAACAGCCACACACCGAAGAAAATAAAGACGGGTCCTGTTTTTATATATACGTGTCCGTGGTTTTATTGAAGTACAGTCATTGATGATCACGTTGGCTTTTATTACCATTTTACCTACAGCACATCAAACGTGATTATAGAACTAGTCTGATCCTACACTAGTAAACCGTGGTACCAGATACCGAACCAAGATCTCAAAATCGGCAATTTGTTGCAAGTCTAAATCTGCTTACTTCAACACGAGGCTCGGTGTTTTCTCTTATTTCCTTGCTGTCTCTGTCAGTTGTCGTTATTCTCTTTGGGATTTATATACCCACTACTTCCTTATTACTAAAGGTATCCCCTTCATAACATTACCCTACGAGGTATTTGCTGCAGTAATAAACAAATGTATAAAATCAGGTTATTATAATATAGATAGGCTAGTTTTATTTTATTTTTTTTTTGAGTGAGATATTTTATTTCACTCTGTTCCATTTGCATATAATTAAATTTCATCTGCATTTATTAATAATCTTATGAAAAATAAATTTCTTATCTCTCACAGAAACTTGTTGCCATAAAACTTCTATCTTCATTTATAATTGTTTATCTTTTTTACTCATTAATTATTTTTTGTGGATGTCTATCAAAGTCAGTCAAATGTCTTGATCAATGTTAACGATAAGGCTCTACAAAACTTTGATAAACACGTGTCCATCAATTCATCCTCTGATTAGTTTTTGATATCTCCTTGCGATTCCCGCCATTTTTATTTTTTAAAGCGGCAAAATGAAGCTAAGTCGGGCATAAAGCCAACATAATAAAAAATCGAAAAAGAATTGAATTATACTGCATAATTCCCTCTCTTTTAATTCTATATTTGACGTGAGTCATTAAATAATGAATGAAGACGCCGTCAACCCATAAGCAATAGTAACCCAGTAAGGACTAAATACAGCTTTGAATAGTTCGGTGAATGAAGTCAAGTCGGACATAAGGCCATAATAATGAGAGATCCGAAAGGAACTTAATTATACTACATAATTCCCTCTCTTTTAATTCTATATTTGACTTGAAGCATTAATAATGATCGAAGAAAATGTGACCCATGAGAAATGGTAACCTAGTAAGTACTAAAATACTACTTTGAATAGACAGCTAAATGAAGTTCGGCGTTAGGCCAAAATAATGAAGGATCCAACATGGAGGCATTTTATAACCGATGAAGAATGTCATCCCAAATGAAATTGAAACATTGCAAGGATTAAAATATTACTTTGGATAAGCCACAAAAAGATATGTTGGGTATAAGGCCAAAATAACGAAGGATCCAACGAGAGGTCTTTAATAATCAGATGAAAATTGCATTACCCCAAATGTAATGGTAACATGTCAAAGATAAAAATAATATCAAATTGACATTAAAACCGCACATAGATTTCTCAATAAGTTTTCAGTCCTATCAAGGTGCGGCGGTCTGGACATATTTGGAAAAATCCCTCATGGAATATTATAGCGATGTTAGCAAAAAGAATTCATCACCCCCCCCAAAAAAAAAGAAAAATCCATCACATTTATGGACGTTATGGAACTAAATAACATAACTTAGTTTAATTTGATTTTTAAAATCCTTCTAGTATTCGAATATAAATTAAATCTTCATAATTTTTGCACAAAAAAGAACGGGTGTATGTGTTGCTAATTGTTTTATTTTCGTAGTTTCGTCTATGAAAAGAAATGTAGATGTACAGGTGACTTACCGGGGAGCGGCTGGTTGGGTCGAGGAAGTCTTTGACGGCATGTGGGTACTGAGAACGCGAGGCCGGGAAGGGACAAAATTATAATTTCCTGACGAAAGTTGGAGGAGGGTGATGTAGTTAATCAACACATATAAATAGGCTGCTGAAAGGGGATTTCAGCTGTATTCTAACATCTGGAGCAGAAACGACTGTTACCTGTTTCTAGAAGGTTTCAACATAGTTAGGACCCGAGGCAGGAGTGAGTCGCTAAAAAAGTATATTTTTTAGTGTTGTAGAGGGAAGTAACCAGATAATCCCTCACGTATGCAAATGAGTACGTATAAAAGAACAACGAAGATTAGCTCAGTGTGATGTGAAGTGATCTCCACCCACGAAGGTTGTTCTCGGATGTAAACCCACGTGCTACAACTTTTCAGAAGATAAGTAATCTTTACTAATCCTCTTTTACGCTCAGAGACTTTTTTACCCTGTCGGCCGAGAGCCATTTTTGTTATTTGTATTCATTATAATAATAAACTATTATTACAACCACTCGCAATCTTCTCGTTAATGTATTTCTAATACATAATATTTAGCAATCCCAACACGTCAGCCAGCTCTACCTTGGTCACCATGTTGATTTTTTTTACACATCCGGACATATATACACGCATACACACGAACTTTCCTTTATATATGTATAGATAGATTTAGCATTTTTATTAATCCACTTACTTGGATGTGATAGCTCCAATTACTATTAATGTTATCATCAATTAGTTGAGTTCTGTAATAGATTTCAGATTTTTGTTTGCTGATGATTTTTTCTTGTGGTTCAGCTGCTCATTTTGTTGTGGTTGATTATTAGTGTTTCTTAAATTTAATTCAGGAGTCCGAAATTATGTTCTTCGGTGCGTGTTTTAATTTGTATTGGGATGTGTGTTTTATTTGTTGTAAATAGATTTGTTGTAAATAGATTTTTTATATTGAGTTATCGGTGGGTTTTCTTGGTTTTGAGATATTTACGCAGGTGTAGAGTATTATATTAATTTCTCTAGGTACCTCGTTAGTATGTTTTGTTGTCTATATGAGTGGGTTTGTCTTGTTTTTTTTTTGTGTGTGTGTGGGGGGGTGGTCATGCCTTTTTTTTGGCTGGTGGCCCTGCAGGAGTTTGTTGTGTTTGGCTGTTTTCATCTTTTTTTAGTTCTATATTTTTTCTTCGTTGAGTTTTCTTATTATTTTAATTTTTCTGTGTATGTTTGTCTTGTTTTAGTCTGTCTTATAATTGATTAATTTTGTTTTTTTGTTTCTGTAATTATTGTTTTTGTCTTTGTAGATTTCAATTTTGTGTGCCATCGGGTTTGAAGATGATTTATTGATTTCTTCATTCCATGGAGGTTGTTTAGTCAATTGTTAAATATCATGTATACAGTTATTTAAAAATTTCAAATGTGATTAAAATCTTACTAAGTTATCCAAATTTCTTTCACAACTTGTTTTGCCCAAGATGGGCATTCTCAAAATGCTGAAACACTGGCGACCTTTCAGCATTTTGAGAATGCCCATCATTGAAGCGAGTACTGTATCCAGGTCCTGAAGATGGTCTAATAAGAGACTGAAACGTTGCATCATCGACAATAAACATCCAGTTTCCATAACATCCCGTGTTTGTCTACCTTTCTCCATATATATATATATGTATATATATATATATATATATATATATATATATATATATAATAATTTATATTTTTTTTGCTTGAAGGCAGTTACAAGGGTATATCGTATACAATTCCATAATTAATGAAAATAATCATGACAAGCGAACTCGGCAAACATTGCCCACTACGTAGAACATCATTCAGCAGCCTTTATTAGTCTCATCAGTGATGTATACTTACGATTTCCCTCTGACAGAAATCGATTTCCCTCCGACAGGATGTATACTTACGATTTCCCTCCGACAGAAATCGAAACCGGGAGCTCAGCACGCAGAGTCAGAGACTTTACCACTGGGCCACCGATACGCAGTGAACGACGTATGCGAAATTAGCTTGTCACGGGTAAATACGTCACTATTTCTACTACTATACAAAGCAGAGAGAGTGGACGTTTAAGGTCAATGCTCTGAAAACTTTGGAAAAGAGTACACAAAGGAACGATTAATAAAGAAAATTAAAGATAGTATACATTTTAAATCACAATAAAAAGAGTTAGGATAATCTTATGCTCAACTGTCTTATTAAAAAGGATGACTAAATGTTCGTCCATATTTGTATTTTTATTGTAACCAATACAGAGTTTTCTTTTGTTAAATCAACTTATTTCCCGATGCCGAGGACACTCCTGTGTCAACGACACACTTTAATTTTGAAAGGGAAAATTTCCAAAAAATTAAAAAAGAAAACAAAGCAAAACAAAGTAACTTCAAATTAAAAAAAAGTTTAATGTCTTTTGGATTTTACGGCATGTCAACCCATATTCGGTTATCTTATACCGAAGACATTTTGTTTTATTCATTTTTGTTTAGTATTCAATTTTTTTGTCAAACTCAATTTTTAAACCAAATTTTGATACTCATTTTTTATCTATTTAACCCATAGACGGGGCTCTAACAGGTACTAGCACTCCGAGTCAGGGTGGACCTGGGAGTAATGATGATAAAGGCGTACTCTACATTACCCAGAGTTCCAGAATTGGTCCTTCATCACTAGATGGAGTTTAACGTCACACCTAGGACACAAGTAATATAAGAAAGTAACCATTAATCTGGAGGTAAGATTAATTTTCGAGAATCGTAACTCGAAGAATATGGTATCTTCGACGCCGGGAAATATGGCACTAGAAAACAATCTTACTGTAACGTCTTTGTTATCTATAGGTCATTCATATTGATATTTCTAATTTGCAAGGTTCATTATCTGTTATCTGTAATTGTACATGGGCGCGCGAGAGCCCCGCAACTCTCTCAATAATTCAGCGTCCTCTTATCAGTGGCTTATACAGTGGATACGAGTAAGGATTAAGTTAACATTTTCTTTCGTAGCTTAGTCATGAAGATAGGGAACCTGTCTTGGATGAAGGAGAAGCCTGTTTTATTTTTTCTTTGGTGTCAAACATGTGCCACCCAAGAGGAAACTATGCAAGTCAAATTCACTAATCTGGGTGTGTAATATGAGTTCGTGTGGCCAAGAAGCAATGACACTAATCTATTTCAATCGAACATAATGAAAAGATGGGGAAAAAAAAGAAAAAGGTGAGAAAGGGTTACATCAAGATTATACTTTTTACATATTGAACTATTTTGCAATAGCTTTTTAAGTATATCAAACATTGTAATGATTAAAAAAATTTTTTAAATTTAAATAAAAAATCTTTTCATTATGTTCAATTGAAACGAGGTGGAGCAGCACTCCTACCATCAGCACCCTACTTTACCGCACAGATTCAAGCCATGCTACTCATGCACAGTTTTGTGAGGGCCATTATCTGACCTAGATCCTTGTTCTGGGCTCTTTTAGCTTTTGTATGGTAAACAGTCTAGAAAAAGGAAAACTTTTAAATTCAAACCTGTTAAACTCTGTTTTAAAAAAAATGACCTTGTATTGCATCCTGCTTGTATGGAGGGATTGCGCAAATACATACTGTTCTGTTCAAAGATGGCTTTAACATTGAATAACCCACAAAGAGGAGGTTAGTTTTAGAGGAGTAGGTATATTATTACACACTCATATTCATTTATTCATGGCTAGAAATAACTATTTTGTCATGATGTAAAGATAGTTTGGACATCAATCCAGATAATAATTATGATAATGGTTACGAACGGTTTACAGGAATATGAGTGGCTGTAGAAAATTAATGCGAGCGGGCTACAGATAATGAATATATCCTATGTATAACGAAAATATAACACTGTAATGGTTAGAGTCGTAGGAAAAGAACGCATCGACTCGAGTTCAAATCCTAGACGAGGCTGTTTGCAATTCATATAGCGCTAATACCTTTCGGACAGGTGTGCATCTAGCTACTCTCCCTCCAGCTATGGGTCAATAGTAAGACAAACTGGGTTATTTAACCTCGGCTAGGTAACCAGTATAGGAAAAGGAAAACTCTGAATGCAAACCTGTTGAACTCCGCTTAAGAAATTGACCTTTTGTCTCATCCTGCTCGTGCGAAGGGGTTGATATATAATATATATATATATATATATATATATATATATATATATATATGTGTGTGTGTGTGTGTGTATATATAAATAAATAAACATGTGTAGCATATGGATAGCTTAATATACTTAGTTTGAATATGGATGAACTGCAGGTAAGTTAGAAAGTATTGTTTACACTACGAAACGGGATCAGCTTTCCGAGTTCAAATCCAGAGCGAAGCTGGTTGCGTTTCCCTTCGCATTCATGGCTTTAGAAAAGGCTTGAATATGTCTGTTTGACTCTAGCTATGAGTAAATACTTGACTGGGTGATTTAGCCTCAGTTAGTGTCATATGTTCAAGCGGCCGGTTTGGCTCAGTGGGTAGAGCACTTGCCCAGGTTCTCGCAAGGTTCCTGGTTGAATATCGGTCCCACAGTTTGGGTAATCTGATCTGTGCGGGAAAGTAGGGAGCTGACGGTAGGTGTGGCGCTCTACCTCAGCAAAAAGCAATCTCTCAGGTTAGCGTTAGCAAAAAGGGCATAGACTCCCTCGCTGTCCGGCTCATACCATCAAAAGGACGCCTAACCAATTTACTTACTACTTAGGAAGTGTTTACCTGTTTGAGATATTTGTGAAGATATATTTTGTACCGTATATAATTGGAGACCATAATTGTTAAACTGCTTTCGGCATAGAATAACCCAACAATGGTTGAGATGACATAAAACCAACCAATAACACGATAAAAGACTTCATTACCCACAAGGCCAATTGTAAACGTATTACCAGGTATAATAATATCATGGGTAGCAAATTAGCTTTAAAGGCCGTTATTATTGCATTGAGTTCAATCCTCACTGGAGGCTCTCCAGATGTACCGTTTGCTAATTATACTTATCTTGGTAAATACCGAAAGTTGTTTTGAAGATCGTCTGATTAGAGTGATGGTAAACAAACTCTCGTGAGACAATTCGATAAGTAGTACGATGTTCATGAGAACTCCACTCTTGTGGTCGTGTACCTAACTAGTTAGCGGAGTGGCCTATTGTCGGTAACAACCGGACAGCGAGGGAGTCTATCCGATTTTCGCTAGTGCTAGACATGGGAGATAGTTTTTAGTGAGGAGGAGCGCCACACCTACTGTTAGCCCACCAAAATAATAATAATAATAATAACAATAATAAATACCTAGACCTTGCTGGTGATATGAAAAAAAAACTGGAATATGAGGGTGAAAGTGAACCAATTATAGTTGGTGAACGGTGATCCAAAGCTTAGAAAACAGAATAGAGGCACTGGAAATCCGAAAGAATTGAAATAATCCAGACAATACCATTGTTGAAATTGGCTAGAATACTCAGAAGAGTCCTGTAGACCTGAGGAGACTTGTTGTCACTCAAAATCCAGTGAATGACCACCAGTCAAATCTTGTGGGGAAAAATTCGCAAAGAGTGAAATAATAATAATAATGAACCAAGTCACTAATACGCACCCTAGCTCAGATCAGTTTTGAAAAGAACTGAATTTTGCTTTTTACCGGTTGTTAGTAAACAAAATCAACAGCCGATAAAAAGCCGATAGTTAATAAAAGAAATGTGTTATTTCATGTTGTTAGTATATGTTAAAAATAATTTTCAACGAAGAATTAACTGATATTGTTAATGACATTAACGATATTATTTCTGATAAGAATTCACGTAGACACATGAAAAATAAATTTTATAAATTGTGTAATACCATTTCTGAACTACATCCTTTTATGTAAATAAACATATCTGCATTTCTCGTCTGATTAAATAAAACTATTTTAATATAAAAAACGTGTCTTTCGTTTAAAGTTTTATAATTAAAACAAAAAAAAATAACAAATAAAAAAATAAAAAAATAAAATAACAATATTATTTTAAAATTAAAAAGTATTTATTAAAAAAAGGATTTCGCAAGGGTTAGAGGTTAGGTTTAGCAGTTATTATTATAACCTTATAATATAATTTTTATAGCTTTAACCATTCCCGTGTTAAACGTGTCTTTCGTTTAAAGTTTTAGAACTTAAAAAGAATTGCTATTGAATTAACAACAACAACAGGAAATAAGTAAAAAAATGTGTCTTTAACATAAAAACGTGTCTTTTGTTTATAGTTTTATAATTAAAAACAATTGCTACCGAAGTAACAACTTCAACATGAAATAACTAAAAAGAGTGCGTCTAAGAATTGTCTGTTAACCAACAATTTGACTGAAAAGCAAAACATGTTCTTTTGAATCTAGGTCTCACCTAGGGTGCTTATTGGTGACTTGGTCAATAATAATAATAATAATAATAATAATAATAATAATAATAATAATAATAATAATAATAATAATACAAAACTAGACACGACTGGGTTGGGAAGGTGATCCACAGGGAATTATGCAAAAAATTTAATTTTGACCATGCAAAAAATGGTATATGCATAAACCAGAATCTGTTCTTGAGAACGAAACGCATAAAATTCTCTAGAACTTTGAAATAAAAACGGATCACCTTATCCCAGCAAGAAGACCAGACCTAGTGTTGATAAACAAAAAAGAAAGAACTTGTCAACTGGTGGATTTTGCAGTGCCAGCAGATCACAGGGTGAAGCTAAAGGAAAATGAAAAAATAGACAAATATCTGGACCTTGCCAGAGAACTAAAAAAGTTATGGAATATGAATGTGAAGGTGATACCAATTGTAGTTGGTGCACTTGGAACAGTCCCAAAGGGATTGGAAAAGGGTCTGGAATGTTTGGAAATCAGAGGAAGGATTGAAACCATTCACAACACTGCCTGCTGCAATCTGCCAGAATACTCAGAAGAGTCCTGGAGACCTAAGGAGACTTGCTGTCACTCAGACTCCAGTGAAAGACCATTAGCTAATGCTGATGTGAAAACTCAAAAGGAGCAAATAATAATAATGATGATAATCATACCTACGCAGAGGAAATCTAAATATAGAAACGAAATTGCTATTAATAAGAGCCCAAAAAGAAATGATGCAAAAGATATAATTGGTAAGACGTAGGAAAATAGGAAGTAAAAGCTGTGTGGAGAAAGATGAAATTACGAATCACATGATAAGTGTATGTAGTAAACTGACACAGAAAGATTACAAGAGCGGGCATAACCGGATGAGGAAGTTGATCCTCTCGGTAGTGTTCAAGCGGTGGCTCAAATTTGACCATACAGAAATCTGACACACACACACACACACACACACACACACACACACACACACACACAGACCACAATCCGTTCTAGAAAAAACAAGGCATACACACGGACTCTCCAATGTCAGTCAGAAGACCTGGCCTATTTTTAATAAACAAGAAGAAACAAACATGTCAGCTGTTCTAGCTAATCACAGTGTAATGGTTGCGACAGCTTTAATTTAGTTAAGAGGAGATAATTGTATAGTTTAAATTCTGCTAATAATCCCATAATTCGTAGGACTTCCGGTTTCCTGCTATTTTCAGTTGGTCGCCATTTTGCAGGGAGATACGAACAAGAAGAAGAGTGTCTTCCGTATAAAAAGAACATTTTGTAATCTTAGTGAATTTATCAAGTTTTGAATTCTGTTTAGACGGTGCACAATGTAAGTTGTGTTATACATATTTTACCCTGAAATTCCATGAACTTGAAAAACATATTTGTCCACGCAGTTTTTACATTGTCACCAAAAGTAGTTTTGTATCCCTTATTTTATAAGGTCACTCCATGGTTTGGGCGGTAGGCTTCTGGGTCGTCTGTTGGTAAAATCGTTAAATATATTCAAGCGTATTACTGCAGCAACCCTCTTTGACCTAGACTAGAGGTCTATGTAAGTTTTTATGTACATTGTGTTTTGAATGTCCCTGCTAATTGCATACCTAATAGATACCTTTATTAAAGTGTCTATTGCAGCGTGCAGTTTTACTTTGCTACAAATCCCCATACAAGATTTGACGAGATATATAAAGTGGGACCCCATAAAACAGATGATGCATATTACTTTTAATGCTAATCTTCTCTTCCAGGCATTTCCAACCCGTCCTTCGGGGCGGGGGTCCAGTGAGCTTCGGCCTCTGGACCGGTGAGGTGTTGAATTAATAGCGTCAATCCCAGAGGGCCATCCTCCAGGCAATACCTGCCCCCTTGACTTAAAGGGGCAGGGCTGGGTTTATTGCCCAGCGCCTGAGGCTCTCATTGAGGGGGAATGCCGATGGGATCGACGCAATTTCTGTTCTTTCCCACCCATAAGCTTCGGTTTGTGGGTGGGCCCACGTTAATAGGGCCTTGTGCCTAACCCTTACAAGTGGGGTACAAGGTAAATAAAATCTCCTCTTCCAGTGTTTCACGATATTGTCTGAGTTTACAAACCATAGATGGGACCCTAACAGGTACTACCACTCGGGTCAGTGTACTTGGAAGTAATGGTGGTGAAGGAGTACTCCAAATTCACAGTGCTTCAGATTTGGACTTCATTACATACAGTTTAACGTTATACACAGGACACTAAGGCTCACAGCCACCATCTTCTCGAAAATATATTATAAAAAAGGTTGTGGCTAGCCATAAGGGGCAATAAGATTGGACAATTATATAGACGATATGGCATGACGTGACTAGCCAATTGATCGAAAGGGGCCTCTCCGACCGCCCGTCTAGCCCAAGTGGAGTATTTCATGTCATGTACGGCTCAGCCACCAGGATTCCGTCCTTAAGCATCACTGACCGTCACTGACCGCCACCCACAGCTTACAGGTGGCCCCATTAGGAGGTCTTACCCCTCCGCAGAGACTGTCTTGATTACAATACTGCAGATATCGGCGAAAAATCGTGAAAGAGTCCCAGGGAACTGAGGAGAATTGCTTTCGCTCGGCCTTCAGACAAGACAACCAGTTGCTACTAGTGCGACAAACGCATACATTTAAACGTAGCGACCAAATATATATGCACTAACTTGTCTATCTTAGAGAACAATAACCATAAAATCTTTTGGGGGTTTGAGATTAAACCGGATCACACAAGTCAGGTCTGTAGACCAGAACTAATTATCGTAAACAAGAAAAAGAAAGTGTTTATATAATGGATTTCTGTTTCAAAAGAAGGCCACACTGTGAAACGTAAATGAAAAGCTAAATAATTATGTAGTTCGAGACGGAACGAAAGAAATTATTGACTGTGAAAGTGACAGTTATGCCAGACAATAATAGTGTAGTCGTTTCTTAAGAGGATTCTGCACACGATCCTCTCGAATAAAAAAAATAACAGATCTATTTGACCCATAAATGGGACCATAATGAACACAATGAAATAGATAGATATGAACTGAAATATATAGACACATGGATGGGAATTGAATTAGAAACTAAGATAAATAAGTATAGCTTGAGATATTTTGGATAACGGTCGTTGTTTATAAATTTTGCTCAAGCAATTTTACGAATGAATTTTATAGTCACTTAGCGCCCCCACATATGTAGCCTTGTATCAAACTTGAGCAAAAGTTAATAAATAAACCATTAAATTGTATTGTCTTAAAAGCGACCCTTATATAATAGATACACTCACACGCACACACACATGTATATATATATATATATATATATATATATATATATATATATATATATATATATATATATATATACATTCTTCTTATATATATTTATATATATATTATTCTCATTATGTATATACATATTTACATATATACATATATATTATTCTCATCATATATATATAAATTCATATATATATATATATATATATATATATATATATATGTGTGTGTGTGTGTGTGTGTGCGAGTGAGCGTGTGTGTTGGTGTGTGTGGGGGATGTGCTGTATGCATACGCACACTTGTATGCAATCATGTCCACAGACACATACATACAAACACGCCCATACGCATACAAATATATATATACATATATTTACGGATTTACGAGTTCAAATGTACACAATATAAACATCGATGATCAGCACAAAAGAGACCCATACACAGACTTATCTTTTAAATTGTGTATGTGTATGCGTATCTGTGGCTGTGTGTGTGTGTGTGTGTGTGTGTGTGTGCGCGTGTGTGTGTGTGTACACTGCTTCCCATGTGTATATGTCATGGATAAAGATTGCGTAATTCGATAATTCGGGTCAGTGGATATGCGAGTAATGGCTGTGAAGGAGTACTTCCCACTCCCCCTTATCTCCAGAAGTGGGGCTTCACCATTAGATTATTGAGTATCATACCCACGGCTCTATCTTTTTTAGGGGTTGACTTACCCCTTTTCAGAGGATACAGTCAGTGTATTCTAAGTCCTGACGATAGAGCGATGAAAATTTGAGAAAGAATCGATGTCATCCAGATAATTTTATAGGAGATAAATGTAGATAGTATGGCTAATCTAGTAACTATACTATTTTCTCTTTGAGGATTTTGCTTTCTCTTTAGCTTTCAAATTACATGAAACCATGAGTAAGTGAATGAGATAAAGGTAAGAATAGAATTGTTAATATTTTATACTGTTCTGCTAGCACTACGAATAATCGTTAGAATACTAAGATGGTTACTGGAGTATCGAGGAACTCTTAATTTCCAGTGAAACACCTACTACTACTACTACTACTACTACTACTACTACTACTAATAATAATAATAATAATAATAATAATAATAATAAATATGGGAATACTATCAACTGTAACAGTCGTCTCAAATGGGTTGGTTGATTGGATTTTACGGCTTGTCAACCGTTGTTGGGTTATTTTATACCGAAAACGTTTTGTTTGATTCATTCTTGATGGGTATTTAATTATCTTTTTAAATTCGGTTTTTTAACATTTTTTGAACTCATTTTCTTCTATTTAACGATTACATGGAATCCTAACATGTACTACCACTCCGGGTCAGAGTGGACCTGAGAGTAATGGCGTCTGAAATGGGTGTAGTTGAACAAAACATATTAAAAGTATGAAAGTAAAGACACAGAAGAATAGTAAATATCTCGTGTGTGTCAATAGAAATGGAATTATCAAGGAAGTTCAAGAATAGACACGACCAGTTAGGATCGATGACCCCCGGGGATTTTGATGAGACCACAGATTTATCTTGCTGATCAATTGAATAGGCCCAAATCAGGAGCTAAACTAGAGAAGAGATACAATAAATTTCAAGTATAAAAAAAATCAAACGGATCCTTTAATCAAGGGAGTAAGACCGGATCAAATTCTTGTAAACACAAAGTATCCATCTGATATTAAATGTCACCGTTCTAACAAATCACGAAGATGGACTGACAGATTACCCCCGCCCCACAAAAAAAAAAAAAAACGAAAAATATCAGGACGTTGTCCTAGAACGTACAAAATGAAAGAAAAAAGAAAATTAGCTCATAAAGAGGTTGCCTTTTTGACAAATATTATTAGAGAGTTATTTGTCTGTATTTTTGAGGCGAGGCTTGATGTGAATAATTTTGATTTTTCGGACTGTTGTCCTAATCTTTATTGTGGTATGTATAAACACAACGTTTCGGTCACTGATACAGTGACCGAAACGTTGTGTTTATACATACCACAATAAAGATTCTGACTATAGATTAAATACACATGTGTTCCATATGTATCCGAGCATAGTAATTTATTTCTTAATGGTTGCGATTCTTCTCGTGACTCGTGACGGAATGATAGGCGTGCAAAAATAATGACGTCCTTATTTGAATGAGATTTTCAAAAGTTCTTCGACACCTGTTTGATCAACTATCAAACTATTAAAATCATTTCCCGGGTTGGATTATTGCTATGCTCGGATACACATGGAACATCTTAAGAAGGCTAGTGGAGACAGCAGCCGAAAGGTTGTTTATACATACCACGATAAAATGGGGACAATAGTCCGAAAAATATTATTAGAGTGCTTGGAACAGAGGAAAAGAAGACCAGAAGATTTGGAAATGTGAATAAAAATGATCTAGACGATAATCTTCTTCTTATAATAATGGAGATTCGGTGTCTGTAACCGAAAAACAACAAAAAAGACGTCTTGATTTTGGCTATAGATTAAATACACATTGATAAACTTACGCAATTCCAGGGTGTATTGCGAGGTAAGCCGTGACGGAGATTCGGTGTCTGTAACCGAAACTCCGTCACGGCTTACCTCGCAATACACTCTGGAATTGCGTAAGTTTATCAATGTGTATTTAATCTATAGCCAAAATCATTAATAAATACAATAGAATAAATTTTATTTATTAACGATGTACTTGTGAAAATATTGCTTCAATAGTTAGACTTGCTGCAAAACAGCCCATGTTATTAATGCGTTTAAAATTCTGCAATGTGTCTTATATATCACTATGAAATACAGGTTTACATAATATATAGTGTTTTGGATTAGCTCAGTCGGTAGAGCGTTCGGCTAGAAACCACAAGGTTCCTAGTTCGATACCGGTCCCCGCCAACTCAGCGTATGAGTAGCACAGGGAACTGTGCGGTAAAGTAAGGAGCTGATGGTAGGTGTGGCGCTCCACCTCAGATCTTGGTCTAGCGCTATTGAAAAGGGGATAGACTCCCTCGCTGACTGGCTGATACCGACTTTAGGCCGCCCGTCGACTTTACTACTACTATTATTGTTTTATTCTTCAACGTATTAAAATCAATCCTATGAATGATACATTCTTATTTGATTTCGTTAGTCTTTCTGATTTAATATATTTCATTACATTAAAACTTAAATTCTTACTCCTGGCGGAGGGCGCATATTCTTGCTAGCATAATTAAAGTTAACCAGAATTCCAAGGGCAATTTATATCACACTTCAACATGCTTTGGATATATCGAATAAAACTTACATACAAATTGAGATGGCACCAATGAAAAAACAAAACAACAAAAAAAAAAAACAACAAAAAAAAAATCTTGATACATACTTAAATATGAAGTTGTTAAATGCGCGACACGAAAAAAGCGGCAATTTTTAGAGTAGCCAATCATAAGCTACGTCTATAGAGCTGCCCGGAACATGACAAAGACAATGCTCGTAATAGGATTTCATATTCCAATACATCGAAGTGGAAAGTCCAGACAGGCGTACACTTCAATATACTTAACTTCGATTGGATATTTCCTTATGCAGTCGATATGTGCAACATTATTTTATTGCTGCATAAGTACAGAGTATATATATATATATATATATATATATATATATATATATATATATATAACGATCGATTTTTCCATTGAAAGGCTAAAACCTTTGCGACGGCCATTTGGCTTTACATGTTTTTAAGATTTTAAAAACCAATTTTATCTACGGTCAGTAATTGAATATATATATATATATATATATATATATATATATATATATATTATATATATAAATAAATAACAAAAGACTTATAGATCTTGCATTATAGACTATTTCAGGGAGCTTAGACAAAAATGTCTAATTCTCCCGACTCATCAGATGCGAATGATGAATTCTTTATTTTTAAGGCATTTGAAACAGAGTCTGTTTAAAAAAAATTTCTGAAGTTTAAAATTTTTTTTTTAAACAGCCTCTGTTTTCAAATGCCTTAAAAATAAAGAATTCATCATTCGCATCTGATGAGTCGGGAGAATTAGACATTTTTGTCTAAGCTCCCTGAAATAGTCTATAATGCAAGATCTATAAGTCTTTTGTTATTTATTTAAATATAAATTTGCTCTGTGACTCTAACAATAAGAGCACACATTGAGCTCTCAAACTGCGACAAGTTGTTTTTAAAAAAAACCTATGTCGTAAGGAAGATTTCTTCTCTGGACTTTTGGATTATATATATATATATATATATATATATATATATATATATATATATATATATATATATATATGAATACTGACCGTAGGTAAAATCACATACACATATATATGTGTATGTGCGGGTGGAGAAATATATTGGAAAGGTGAATAACGAACACAGACGATAAATTCAATATATTAATTTATACAGATTCGTATATAAGGGGGGAGGGCATATGTATTGACTAATAAATTCATTCTGATGAAGTTTCTAAAATCAAGAGACGAAATATTGAATTGATTGTTTGTGTTCCTTATTCACCTTTCCAATATATTTCCTCACATTTTGTCGGATTTTTCTTAATCTTTTATTTCTTGTTACAGACTTTTGTAGTTACTTTGAAGAAAACAATGGAATCAAGTAAGCACACATTGTTAGCATAATGGTTAATGTGTTTAGATGTATATTGTTGCTACTATAACTCACTAGTTGTTCTAGAGAGAGAGAGAGAGAGAGAGAGAGAGAGAGAGAGAGAGAGAGAGAGAGAGAGAGAGAGAGAGAGAGAGAGAGAGGCTCTAGTTTTGTTAGATTAAAAGAGCCAAGAGTTACTGCTTTTACAAAAAACAGATACTGAGAAAACGTTGTAAAATGATGTTTATGACTATGTCTATAAAAAGAAGCACATTTGGAATCGAGCAAAAAAAAAAAAAAAAAAAGATGCTCACACAGAAAAAGAAGCAACAACAACAAAATAACCGAAAAACAAAGTAAATAGACAAAACAAAACAACAAACACAAGATTATTGGATAAATGAAAACTTCAGTAACAACAATCCAAGGCATTAAAGGGCTGTAGACTTTTAGGAGGCATTCTATCACACAACCCTTAGTCATAACCATAAGAGATCTTATGAGAAAAAATACAAACGCATGAATTTATTGTCTTATTCCTTGCAAATTTTTGGTACAGTCTGAGCGACATCAATTTTCCTCCGCTTTCCAGGACTTATTCATTTTATTTCACATGGTTCTTCTGATAAATGACGATGACAGTGAGAAAAAGATGAAATTTTGAAATCAGTATATCAAAAATATATAGTAACTGTGATTGATATCAATGCAATAAAAACATTGTTGCTCAGTGTTATTACTCAATTCCTTCAGCTCACCAGAAAATTAGATTCCATATAGTTTTGAATATACTTTTCTTCATTTATACATGGAATTATGAAAATGTTTAATCTTGGAGCCTTATTATCGAACATTTATCAAAAGTATCTACTAAAATTACAATCACTTATCACTAGCCCAAATGCAGGAATTAATGGCTTTATTTTTTTATTTTTAAAAATCTTTTTTACTTCTTGCTAAATAGCAAGGTCTGTTGAAAAACGTACATTAGGAAACATTTGAATGAAATCTTTTGTAGCAAAATCAAGAATCTTAGCAGAAATGATTTCAAATTTATTAGAAATTGCTTTTAGAAATCAAAGTTTTCACAAAATTACTTTAATAGTAAATGTAATTTCATTTTTGAGTAAAATAAATAAATGACTTATTCATTTTAGTTTCTCTCTTGAAGTTTCTCTTTCTTAGCTATCTCCAAGTCTTCTCATGTACAATGTCTCCAGTTTTTCTCTTAAAGTGTCCATATAGTCATTTTTCTTTGCATTTATTTCCAATTTTTATTGTTTTCCTATTTGTCCATATGTTGCAATTGCTGTTAGTGAATGCTATAATTAGTCTTTCTTTGCTCTTTTAAGTGTATTCATCAAGTGCTTGTAATGTCAAATCTATGCAGTGTTGGTGAGTTTACCTCCTTCTCTTCTTGTTGCATGTAATTTCACCATGTTTGTCCATGTAAATCCCCGGGTGTGTAAGGCCTCCCGCATCGTCAATAAACTTATTGTCCTTTATTCCATCTGCAAGATTTCATCGCTTATCTATCTTAATAACGATCCAGAGTATCTTACAAAAGGGACAGCCCAAAGGGTGTATATTCCTTTGACAAAATTTCTGCTACAGAGCTTGATTTCTTATTAGGCACTTTTTCTTACTTCTTTTTTTCAATTATCGACTTACCTGTCTACATATTTCCATTGTCATCCTTCCATGGTCTACAAACTGGGACACTTGAATACGATTTTTACTGTGACCTTTTATATTTTTGTGCGTCAGGGATGCAGAACATGTACCTATCAGCAACTGTGTGTGTGTGGGATGCATATATATATATATATATATATATATATATATATATATGTGTGTGTGTGTGTGTGTGTGAGAGAGAGAGCATGTATATACATATGTGTGTGTGAGCATGTATATATATATATGTGTGTGTGTGTGTGTGAGCATGTATATATATATATATGTGTGTGTGTGTGTGAGCATGTATATAGATATATATGTGTGTGTGTGAGCATATATATATATATATATATATATATATATATATATATATATTATAATGGAGATTCGATGTCTGTCTGCAACAGAAACTTCATCACTGCTTACATCACAATATCCTCAGGAATTACGTAAGTTTATCAATCAGAATATTTATTTAGTCAAAAATCATATCTATTAACGATATCTCTATGAAAATCTGAGTTAGATTTGCCTCAAAACAGCCCCTGTTATTATTATGTGTAAAATCCTGCAATGTTTCATATATATCACTATGAAATAAAGGTTTACATAATATATAGTGTGTTTAATTTGCATACTGGTTTGAACAAAAACAGGTTTAATAAATAATTACTTTGCATTATTGATTTTTAATATTATTGTTTTATTCCATGGTTTGTTAGATTGAAATTATCAGTTTCCAGATTTCTATCATCCTTTTCCTATAACTTTTTTTGTGTTGGGTTGATTTTAAAATAATAGTGGATTACATTCGTTTTCTCTAGTCCATTTTCCCTCTTATGCCTCACAGATGCATCATTGTCTTTGTGTACCTGAAATTAGATAAGGAATTAGATAGCGAGTCTCCTTGGAAAATACATCTTTGGAATTTTTCTTCTGTCAGGGATTGACCTCCTGATTTTAATTAGACTGCTCCTTGTGATTTTGTTTCATGCCAGTTCAAACTGGTGCTTTTTCACTGAAGTTTGTGTGACAACAATTCTCTTCGGGTGTCCATGGCTCTTCAACAATAACAACAACAAATATTATTATTATTATCTCCTTTTGAGTTTTCACATTAGTATTAGCTGATGGTCTTTCACTGGTGTCTGAGTGACAGCAAATCTCCTCAGGTCTCCAGGACTCTTCTGAGTATTCTGGCAGATTGTAGCAGTGCAGTGTTCTGAATGGTTTCAATCCTTCCTCTGATTTCCAAACATTCCAGACCCTTTTCCAATACTTTTGGGACTGTTCCAAGTGCACCAACTACAATTGGTATCACCTTCACTTTCATATTCCATAACTTTTTTAGTTCTCTGGCAAGGTCCAGATATTTGTCTATTTTTTCATTTTCCTTTAGCTTCACCCTGTGATCTGCTGGCACTGCAAAATCCACCAGTTGGCAAGTTCTTTCTTTTTTATTTATCAACACTAGGTCTGGTCTTCTTGCTGGGATAAGGTGATCCGTTTTTATTTCAAAGTCCCAGAGAATTTCATGCGTTTCGTTCTCAAGAACCGATTCTGGTTTATGCATATACCATTTTGTTGCTTTATTATTATTATTATTATTATTATTATTATTATTATTATTATTATTATTATTATTATATTTTAGAAGAACCAAAAGAATTGTAAATCATAGAAGAATCTAAAGTATCGCAATATTGAGGAGACATGCTGTCACTTCATCCTGCAATGAAAGTCACCAGTTCCAAGTGGTGTGAATACTCAATCAGTAGAAATAATAATAAATAATAATTTCATAGAGTGAAATATCTGTGACCCGAAGGTTAGTGCCATGCCCTTGATTGGTTTACTTGGAACCTTTCCAAGATTCTAGCGAGGAAATGAAGATTCGAAGAAGAATTGAAATTCCCCTGACCAGGAAAGAGTTGAAGTCTGTTATTAGATGATTCTTCTACGATGTGAAGATTTGAAGATGACCAATATTGATAGAATGGAAAAAATGGTCAAAGTGGATATATATATATATATATATATAATATATATATATATATATATATATATATATATATATATATATATATATATATATATATATATATATAGTGCGAGAGAGAGAAGTAATGGAATGAGTAGTTATACTGTCTGCTTTGAGAAATGAATATATTCTAATAATTTTTGGACGATATACATACATACATACATGTATAGAGAGGTGAAATGGAGGAGTTGTTGAGAAATTAATACATTGTAATTATTTTGTGAATATATATATATGTAGGTTGAAATGGAAAAAAATCATTTCATATATATATATATATATATATATATATATATATATATATATATATATATTCTTTAATATAATCCGGAATATTATAATATATATATATATATATATATATATATATAGTGCGAGAGAGAGAAGTAATGGAATGAGTAGTTGTACTGTCTGCTTTGAGAAATGAATATATTCTAATAATTTTTGGACGATTTACATACATACATGTATAGAGAGGAGAAATTGAGGAGTTGTTGAGAAATTAATACATTGTAATTATTTTGTGAAGATATATATATGTAGGTTGAAATGAAAAAATCATTTCACACACACACACACACACACACACACACACACATATATATATATATATATATATATATATATATATATATATATATATATATATATATATATATATATAAAGGAGTCGAGGAGCAATAAAGGGGAGTTGTACTGCCCGCTTTCAGAAATGAATATGTTTTAATAATTTTGTGACGATATGAGTTGTACAACTTTAAATAAAAACAAACAAAAAATAAATCAAATTCTTGAATAAGGAACAATGTCTGAGGAAGAGATAAAACTCGGTAACATTCATTACTTTACCAGCTGTACTCCGTCTGGGTTTTTGAGCAGACAGACACTTTTTGAATTTCATCAGTGAATTAGGAACATCTGCTTTTTTTATTGCAAAGTTCAAATCTCGATCATTGTCAACGATTCTCGTCGAAAATTTGTAAAACTTTAAAAAGATGTCTCATAATATAATACAAAAATCAATTCCTACAATATATCCACAGCAGGAAAAGTTAAACAAAACATGCTCTTGAAGAAGGCCGAAGTGTACTCGTTCCAAAATACCCATAAAGAGGGGTTGGTATATATATATATATATATATATATATATATACAAAACTTATTGGTAAACACTTGCGGTGAGAAACAAACCGGCAAATAGTTTGATAGTAAAAATATATTACCAAACTTCACATGGGGAAAAAATGAAAAAAACCCTAAAAAACAAGAAGGTCGTACCCACCGAAAATAATCGATTAATACTATACCACTTGACCAAAGGAAAAAAATTATATATATATATATATATATATATATATATATATATATATATATATATATATATATATATATATATAAACCGCTAGGATTATCTAAAATGTAAAAAGATTATTGCCCTGATGAGCTACCTTGCGAAACTATTAGTAGGTATATCTGACTCATTAGATTTAACTTATATATATATATATACTATATATATATTAACATCACCCCATCCAGCTGGGAAAATTTAACTCAGGACCGTCCTCTGTGGCGGTAGGCTTTCAGTAGCGGGCTATTCATGTCTGAAGTCACCCTGGCACAACACCATGAATCCAAGAGGTCCAGAAGAAAGTGACGGCAACAGAGCACCAGCACACCAACATCTTCAGTGAGAGCCTTCACATGCGACACTTGTGGTCATAGCTGTTTAGTGAACATTGGCCTTTGCAGTTACAGAAGATGTAAATCCAAGAACACGAGAAATATATTGTTTTCCGACACTGCAATGCCGATGGAACTCTAATAGATCTCTACCCACTAACAAAGTGACACACGCTCACATTCATATGTCAACGTGAACAGACATAAATACATTTTGTCAAACAACTTCCAAATATTCCATTCAGATTCTTTTATTTTAACAAGTTAAAATTACGCCTTGAATCACTTCATCTGAGTACGAATGTATGTATCTACCCAACCTCTCCGCCACGGTCTGGATGTGACATCTCATCATTTCTTTCTAATCTGAATACAGCTGGTTTGAATTCAAAGTTTTCCTTTTCATACTTTGGTTGCCTAAACCATAGTTTATAAATTTTAGCCTTATAGTGTGCATCAGTTTTAGTCATGTATGTATAGGAAGTGCCACAATGTCAATTTTATTTACGTTTTTTTGTGAAGTTGTTTCCTAAGAGGTTTTCTATATACAAGGAATGCCTATCCAATACAAATACTTTGCTCACAGTTGTATAATTTCAAGTATTCCTATCTAATTCTCATATTTATGCACAATTATGATTCGAAATAATTATATCTATTTAATAATAATTATTTGTTTACACGTGGTTATATGGCTTAATGTAACTAATATTAATAATCCTTAGTAGGTAATTAGAGCATTAAGAAGCTATTATTAATACTAATAATTCATAGTTATATGATATCAAATATTTATATCCAATACTAATAATTTTCAAACAGATCAATTTCACCCAGAGATCGGTCGAATTAATGTTAGAATTATTGATAGACAAAATAGATCTGCTATATGTAATGTATGTATCTTCTTAACCCTCTTGCTGCGGTCAGTCAGACATAAGGCCAATTTTTAAGCGGAGTAAAACAGGTTTGAATTTAAAGGTTTCTTTATCCTAGACTCATTGCCAAGAAGATGGCTGAAGAAGACAGTCTGCTCTGCGTTATATATTAGTTGTTTTTTTAATTTTATTACTACAGATAGAATTGCTGCGGTCAAACAATTTCGTTAATAACAGATTCATGAAAAATGAAAAATGAAAAAAAACAAAAAAAAAACATGAAAGTAAGACAAAGAAAGAGAGAAAGAGATTTGGTTTGGTTTGGTTTGTTTTACGGCATATCAACCTCAGTAGGTCATTTAATGCCGATAAAGTTTTGAAATAAATCAATTCTTAATGGATAATACAATTTATTTATAAATACATTTTTCTATTTAACCCATAGATGGGACCCTAACAGGTACTACATCTCCGGGTCAGAGTGGACCAGGGAGCAATGGTGATGAAGGGGTGCTCCACATTCCCCAAACCTCCAGAACTGGAACCTCACCATCAGATAGAGTTTAACGTCATTCCCAGGACATAGAGAAAGAGAGAATGAAAGACTATATTAAAGAAAAACGTAGTGTAAAGAAAAGTGTTAAAAAGTGCGATGAAAAGAGAGAAATATGAATGAAAAGAAAGGAAAGAAATCGAAAAGTGAAAAAATAAGAAAATGGAATCAAATCAGATAGTGATGGAAAAATGAATAAAAAGGATGCAAAAGTCCAAGAAAACAATAGCGATACTTATTAAAGAGAATGAACAAATAAGAATCGAATGTCTGGATCGAAATAAGTTGAAAAAAAAGACGAAACATCAAAAGTCTTCCAGAAGAAGCCCACGTAGAAAGAGACGGAGGAGGAGACCAAGTAGAAGGGGTAGGAGGGGGAAATAAATACAAACTAAAAAGTGCAATTCGTGTCGTGACGCGAAAGGCAGTTTTCTTTCGTCAGACATCCGTTCAGTGAATCACGTTTGGTTGCTCAATCGGAAGTCGCAAGGCACGACACTTGCACACAGTTAGAAACACCGACTTCATGCGTTTGCTTCTTCGACTCCATTTTTTTTTCCTACACCACATCTCGAGTCATTGTTTCTTTTACCGCCATTCTATTGAGGCAATCGAATTAATAAAGCCATAATCATCCTCTATATGATTATCACGAACCCTTGTCTCCAATAACTACTGCCGCTCTTTCTCTTTTTTCAGAGAAATAAGAATCTCTCTCCTTTTTGTGTATGAATTCGTTTGTTTCATATTTATTTACTTACTGGGAAGAGAATAGAAACGACTCTCGTAGATAATTATCATCTTAACCTTCAATCATGACTTGTTCCATACGAAGACACATTCTTCCCGACCCTTTTTTTCCCCGGTGCCTGTTGTGCTTATTCCGCTGGGCATGCGAGGCGGTAACTTGTATCTTATATATTCTTGTATTATTCCGTCCATTGATATTTTCTTTGCTCGTTCCTGACAAACCAAAGTATATATATTTACCAACCCCTCCGCACAGGCAGGATGTGGCACAAGGTCAATTTATTAAGCGGAGTTCAACAGGTTTTGAATTCAGAGTTTTCCTTCTCCTAGACCGGTTGCCTAACCAAAGTTAAAGAGCCCAGTCTGCCCTACTATTTATCCATAGCTGGAGGGAGAGCAGGATTCATAGCTTTCCCAAGGGTATTAGCGCTAAGTGAAATGCAATTATCCCGCCCAGGATTTGAACTCGGGGCGACGAATCCATTTCCCATGACTTTAACCTTTACACCACGCGCTTCCAAACCAACGTATATGAGTTATAATTACTTGATCCAGGGATTGAAATCACGACCATCAAGTTTGTATTCAATAAATCATAAGTTGTTTAATGTGCATCACGTGCAGTAATGATTAAATAGCTTGGCAAACGGGACAGTTTTAAATGAATTAGATACTCACTGGATGCTTCATCCTTCTGACCCTATAGAAGGCGGGCTTAGCGTAACGGTTATTATCGTATGAAATGGAATCGGTGACCCGAGTTCAAATCGTGGACGAGACTGTTTGCGTTTCCCTTTACATTAATGCTTTTGGGAAAGATATGAACCCATATATTGTTCCGTTCCCCTATAATCTATTGGTAAATATTAGGGCAGGCTGGGTTCTTTAGCTTTAATTACGCAGCCAGTCGAGGAGAAGGAAATTCTGAATTCAACCCATAGTGCCACGCGTAGGAATTGACTTTGTATCCTCTCTTGCCCATGGCGGGTGGGGGTGGAGTTTAAATTCATATTTCTTACTTTATAAGTTTAGGAAATTATTATAAATCATTTGCTACCACTTCATAATTTCTCTCTTTATATATATATATATATATATATATATATATATATATATATATATAATCTTTTCAACACACACACACACACACACACACACACACACACACACACACACACACACACACAATATATATATATATATATATATATATATATATAATTACTAACCTCTCCACACGAACAGGATGGGATACAAAAGGCCAATTTATGAGGCGGGTTTTAACAAGTTTGAATTAAGAATGTTCCTTATATATATCGTGTGTGTGAGGAAAAGTTAAGGGAAAAGTGAATAACGAAACACAGACATTCAATTAAATGTAACTGTCTATCTTTCATTATTCCCTTTTTTCCTTAACCTTTCCTCCCATTTTGTTGGATATTTCCTTATCTGCTATTTTTATACTATTGATATGAAACGAAATTGAAATAAAAATGTTATATATTTTTTAGGTGCTGGTGTGTAATGGTTACCGTCATCGGAAATGACCGCAGTAATTTTTGTGGAAATTTGACCAACTCATTCGTTTGAATCGGGTCATTGAAAGATGAACTACGCGGACAACCTTTTCTCGACAACGACACTGTCAACCCTGTTTTGAAAAGGTGGGTCACCTCCAGTGGTGTGATTTTTTTACATATATGACATGTAGGCTATTGTTCATCGCTGTTGAAATATAAAGGACCAGGACTGATGCCAGGATCTTACCCCCACCCAAAATCTATAATACAGGACTCCCACTCTACCGTTCGTCAATTTTCATAAAGTAAGTAAAGTTGGCGTTATCAGCTGGGGTGCGAAGGAGTCTATCTCATTTTCACCAGCACTAGATAAGGGAGATTGTTTTTTCTTGGGTGGAGCGCCACACCTACCGTCAGCTCCCCATTTACCGCACAGATCAGATTATCCAATCTGTGCTACTCATATGCTGAGTTGACGGAGAGTCGTATCGAACCAGGAACCTCGCGCATATAGAGTATATGATCCCCTACTCTATTACATGTCAATTTTCATAATGTAGTATTTGTTGTAGATACATAATCCCACCCTTCAGGGTACCCCAAGCAGCCCCCTCATGTTAGAAGGTTTGGGAGTTGTATGTGCTGGCCATGTAAACATCTTTAACCAAAATTTGAAGTATGTTTGCTGATTACATTTTATATGCTTAGAACCGATATGATCTATACATTAATACTTGTGTTGTATGACTGTTATCATCTTGCAACACCCTCTGGTTAAAAATGAGACCGTCCAAATCGTCCAAGATGAAATGAAAAAAAGGGTAAATCCATATTATCTGGAGTTGCTTGTCCGTCAAATTCTTATTTACCTCAGATAAATAATGGACCATACCGTTTTTATTATAAAGAAAGAAAGGGGAGAAAAAGGACATGCTGTAGAGGGAAAAAAAAGAACATCAAACGAGAAAACGACAATTACGTACATTCATATTCACTCTTTTCATAGTGCGCTCAGTAGGTTGAAAAACGGCGTTATTCAAACTTAGTAGTATTATCTGTGTTATTCGGACTATTTTCCCCATCTTCATTGTTATTTGTACAACGTTTCGGCCGATATATCCTCCGGCCTTCTTCAGATATTTCTTGTCGGACTCGGGAACCTTCTCGGACTCGGGAACCTTCTTTTCGAACTCGGGAACTTTCTTGTCGTATTCGGGAGCCATCACAGAACTTTGAATAACACAGATAATACTAATCTTCAAGCCTCATCTCAAACAGTCAGAGAAATAGTATCAAACTTAGTAGTTTTAATTATTCAAAACGTAAGCACTTTTGTTTAGAACCCGCGTCTCCAGAACACAAATAAACTATTTCATTAAGTAATTCTTATCTAACGTTATTAGTAAGAAAAGTCTGCAGTGTGGTATATTGTCGGTATCAGCCGAACGGCAAGGGTGTCTATCACCTGAGGGTCCGGTTTAGCTCAGTCGGTAGAACACCCGCCTAGGTAATCGCAAGATTCCTGGTTCGATACCGGTCGCCGCCGACTCATCGTATAAGTAGCACAGATTGGGTAATCTGATCTGCGCGGTAAAGTGGAGGAGATGACGTTAGGTGTGGCGCTCCACTTACGCATGAACACTATCTCTGGTCTAGCGTTAGTGAAAAGGGGCTAGACTCCCTCACTGTTTGATACCGACAATAGGTCAACTTTAGAAATTTAACTAGACCATGGAGATTGTTTCGCTGAAGTGGAGCACCACACAGCTTCCAGTTACTTTACCGCATAGATCCGATTACTCGAGCTGTGCTACTCATGCGCTGGGTTATTGTGGACCGGTATCAAACCCCGAACCTTTCGATTCATAGGCGTATGCTCTACTGACTGAGCTAAGCCGATCCATTTCTGGAAGGGATGAGAAACTATTAATTATGAAAGACATGATATAAAAACGTAATTACGAATTGGTTTAGAAAAAAGTGTGCAATTTATTATATTAAGTCCTTTCTATTCAGCGGCACCTTCTTTCTGGGGAAGAAGAGAACTTATGTACAGTAATTCTCAATCATTCTTTGGATTTGGTCTAAGCTTGGACATATATCTTGATAGATTGAACATTCTTTTAGTATTTATTCGCTGTTTTCTTTATCTTGAACAGCCATACATTGTTCTCTACCCACAATTTGACAGGTGATTGATAGTGTGATAGTCGACTCATATCAGTAAAACGAGAAAGAGAAATAAACTTAACACAACGATTTCTAATATAATGCAACTATTCATTTGGATTTCTAAATTTGGATACTCCTTTGATTATAATGCAATAAAAATTGCCCCCCCCCCACCCGCCGCAATGAAAGGTGTCCCAATATAAGACCGATACGAAGCAAGACAAAACAACTATCAATATTATAAAATCAATCTAGTTTTAAATGATCGAACAAAGGATAATAAACATTTGATGTTTATGTCTTAATTCTTCTATAACTTTTATTAATCATCCGCCTCAAATATTAAAAAATTCTGTTGCCGTTTGGTAAACTTCATGACGAAATTTCAAACACATTTGATTCTCGGCAAGATTTTGCTCAGGTAAGTTTCCTGGTCATCTATTAAATTTAATTAATGGTTAGAGTCGTAGGAAATGGACTCGTCGACCCGAGTTCAATTTCTGGACGAAGCTGTTTGCATTTCACATTGCGCTAATACCCTTGGGAAAGGTATTAATCCAACTATACTCCCTCCAGCTATGGGCAAATAGCAGGGAAGACTGGGCTCTTTAACCATGACTAGGTAACCAGTCTAGGAGAAGGAAAACTCTGATTTCAAACCTCTTAAATTCCACTTAAGAAAATGACCTTGTGTCACACCCTGATCGTGCGGAGGGGTTAGTGTATATATATATATATATATATAGAGAGAGAGAGAGATAATGATACAATGACTATTTTCTTCACCAACGACTCAGCAGCCATTCACCTCCCCCCCCCCAAAAGTTAATGTGAATTTACAAAAAATTTAAAACTGCTAGACACTGATTCATTCAAATCAAATGTGTCTGACGTAATAAGTGTAGTAATATCGCTGTGACAGTGTAGCTGTAACATCATTGAAATGTATTTAGGATTTAATACCTTTTGACAACAAAATAGTGGTGGTTGGCCTAGACCATAAAGTACAATCTCTATGGAGGCATTTTCTTGAATATGGTGTTATATAAAAGCTTCAGATTCGTAGACATACCATTAATTTTCATATTCCAATACCAGTCGTCTGCTGGGATTCCCAGTAAATCATCTTTTCTACACAGTTACTAGTATTCTGTAACTATTAATATACTTGTTTGCAAATAAAGACATATCGATGTGTTCTTCGTAAAATTTACTCTTCCTATATCCACGTATATATGCTTGTACTCAACGTGTTAGCAGGCAAAACGGGGTAATTATTAGAGAAAAGAAGCAAAAAAAAAAAAACAAACAAAAAAAAAAACAAACAAAAAAAACTGAAATATATTTTTTCGGAGTTATATTCATTTGTTTATCCAATTTATTTTGTTGTATTGTACATATTTAGGTATTATAAATACTAACAAAATATTAAACTTCAAATTTGACTACAAAACACCTTTTTATTTAAAAAAAAAAACCCTGTCTCATTGAATCTGAAAAAGAAGCAGATAGGGTAAGCATGATTAATGAAACTGTCGTTAGAGGCAGTAAATATATTTTTTGTTACCGAGTATATTTTTAAGCAGAGAGAGTAAGAATGATTGATGAAAGTGTCTTTAATTTTAAACTCGTAAGGAAAAGTGGACATGCGCAAACTCACACCGGACACAGTTAAATACACAAGCATAACAGACTTGATGTAGAAGATTGTTAATATTTCTTATTTGAAAATAATTTTCCCGTAAAACTCTATACGCCGGATGATTTTAAATATATATTAAAATAAAACAAACTATATATAAATAAATAATACAGTTTTTTAACAAACGATGTGGACAGTTTAATGTTGCGTATTTAATTTCTTAGTATATATATATATATAATACAGGGTTGTTCTTTAATTTATATATTGATTTTGAGTATAAATTAAATACTCATTGATGAACTTATGCAATTCCTTAGGGTATTGTGACGTAAACAGTTACTGACATAAATTGTCTTACTAATTAAATAGCCGAATTTTGGCAGGTTTATCTAGTTGTTGTCATCATTGGAAAATAACTATTTCTTTGGACTACTTAAAATACAGTGAAAACTGTTGTAGTCGAACAGTTATAAGGATGGTCACGCAGAGGGTACATAAAAAAGAAACGTAAACTTTTAACGATACGGCATTAGTTATGTAAAAGAAAAAAATAAACAAGCTTAGATGAATAGTTAATAGCATTTTTGGAAATAAATATTTCTTATTATTTTCTCTCTGTTTTTCACATTAGTTTTAACTGGTATTTTGTCACTAAAGTCTGAGTGAAAGTAAGTCTCCTAAGTTGTCCAAGACTATTCTAAGTATTCTAACTGGTTTAACAGTGCCGTGGTATCGAAAATCTTTATTCCTGCGATCTCCAGTTTCCTTAGTCTTTTTTCCCAAATTCTTCGAGATTATTCCGAGGGCTACAACTATGATTGGTATCACCGCCATTTTCATGATTCATAATTTCATCATTATTTTTTTTTACCTCTTTGAAGTTTTTCACCATTGTTGATACTCTTAGGTTTCACTAAAGTCAGAATGAGAGTAAGTCTCCTCGGGTCTCTAGGAGTATTCTAAATGTTCTACCTGATCTCAATGCTGTGGTCTGGATGGTCTCAATCATTTCTTTGATCTCCACGTTCTACAGTTTCTTTTTCAGGCCATTGAGGACTGTTCCAAGCGACCCAACTACTATTGGCATCACCGTCAATTTTATGTTCTACAGCATTTCCAGTTCTCCAGCAAGATCCAAGTATTTTCCTATCTTTTCGCCTTCTTTTATTTTCTCTCGGTCGTCCTCTTGAACCTCTAAATCCACGAGATGACAAGTTCTTTTTTTAATTAATTAATGTTAGGTCTGGTATTATTATTTAACCTTTTTCACACCAGCATAAGTAGATGTTCTTTCACTGGAGTCTGAGTGACAACAAGTCTCCTTAGGCCTCCAGGACTCTTCTGAGTATTTTAGCCAATGTTAACAATACTATTTTCTAGATGGTCACGATCTTCTCCTGATTTCCAATTCCTCTAGTCTGTTTTAGAAATTCTTGGGGACCGTTCCAAGAGCACCTACTACAATTAGTATCATTTTAACCCTCAGATTCCGCAGTTTATCGTTTCACTACTTGCAAGTTTTTCGCAACAGCGTTAGCTGATGGTCTTTCACTGGATTCTGTGACAGCAAATTGTGTCAAGTCTCCAGGACTTTTCAGAGTATTCTAGTCGATTTAAAAAATACTGTTTGGATGGTCTCATTATTTCTTTGATTTTCAGTTCCTCTAGTCTTTTTTTCTAAGCCTTTTACCAGTTGACAAGTTCACTTTTTTCTTGTTGATCAATACTAGGTCTAGTCTTCTGGCTGGGATAAGGCGATCCGTCTTAATCTCAAAATCCCAAAATTTATGTATTTCATTCTCAAGAACAGATTCTGGTTTATGCATATACCATTTTGTTGTATGGTTAACATTTAGTTTTTTTTTGCATAATGCTCAGTGGGGCACCTTTCCAACCCAGTCGTGCCTAGCTTTGTATTATCATTGTGCTAGTTTGCTGCATTCACTTAATACATGGTTTATGGTCTCATCTCTAGCGCCACTCACTCTGTTATTATTATTATCATCATTATTATCATTATTATTATTATTATTATGTTAGCTATGAGTTCTTATCGTTTGAGGCAATCTGTGTAGAGTGAAATCTAGGTAAAGCCACTCAGTGTTTGCAGATACGTGTTTAACTTGCAGAGCTCTAAGTGCATTTGACAGTTATGGATAACTGCAAGTCGAGAGTGAAATGAAGAAAAAAAAAGGAGAAAAAGAAAAACGACAGCTGTAAACACGCAAACAAGAAGAGACTATAAACTTGGAAATTGATACGTTATTTAGCCATCTGTCATGTTTCTAGCGACTCAGTGCCAGACACATACGTGGCAACTCTCCAGTTTAATAAGATTACCATTGATTGGAAGGGGAGACTGCGTCCCCATAAAAGCTTTCGGAGACGTGCTCGCAGTGATGAGTCTGTCAAATAGTTGATTTTCATTCGTTGTGCAAACAGCTAGCCACTTCTGAGATATTGTAAGCCTACTCGGTTGGCGTGGTTTGAAGTAAAAAAAAAAAAATGATAAAAAAGGCAGAAAATAAATTTTCGAAATGAACACTTTGATCAATTTTGTCACTGAAGCTGATCGAGCAAGCACGAATGAATGCTTGTATTTATAAAAAAGAAAAAGAAAAAGAAAAAGGGAAAGAAATCTTGCTTATAAATAGTTCACTGATAGCCTCAAGTTTTCTTTTTACTTGTCCAGAATTCTGTTGAATTACCGTGAAGCAGTTGCTATCAATCTTGGCTTACAGACCATGACAACTGAAGTCGATCCTCATCTGTAAAAATATTATTAGCAATCTTGAGCTAAATTAAGTCAAGCATTTTTTTGCCCCGGTGTATAGCAGTCGCTTAGATGCTGTTATCTAGTTTATTATTACTATTGTACAGTTTGATCCTCATTGGGCACTATTGTGTTAAATTATGCTATGATTTAATCGAACATAATAAAAAGAAGGAAAGAAAGAGAGATAGTTAAATCAATATTATCATACCTTTTCCATATTGAACTATTTTGAAATAGCTCTTAAGTAAACATATCAAACGTTGTGATAATTAAATTATCATACTGTGCTATATCCACTGGTCATGCTAGTTAAATATGGGTGTTTAAATATTTTCTATTAAACTAAGCTATTTTTGCCCCGTGGTTTAAACACTTGTCTAAAAGACAGTGTTTTCTACCCACAACGGTCATTTCAATTTAACAGCATTGTGGCTTGATAACTTGGAGCAGGCATGTCAAACTGGTTACCTCCTTAGGGCAGTATTAGTACCTTATGGATTACATATGTATGTCCAGAGGGCTACATGGATTACATTTGTCTGTCATGAGTGCCACACATGACATCTAAGTCTTTAAATCCTTCTTCTAAGTGATGATTGCAATCATTAGAAAGAAAAAAAGAACATTACTGACCGATATTAAATAATAAAACGCACCAGTTTCACTGTCACTTTCAATTATAACGATGTGTTGATTGAAAGATGGAGAAGGCAAGAGGAAAGACTCACTCTCTTTCATTGACTGGGTTAGCCTTCTTCCGCAACACACCGGAAGGAGTGAGGCACAATGCTTTGATAACAGACAATTAACAACACATTTCCCTAATGTAAATAAACATTTTCCGCCACGAATTTTTTTGAAAAAAAAAGAAGATTAAAATCATGGGATACTGTAAAATGATAGCACAGTCAGCGTGCGGGCCGTACCTGTGCTTGCTGAGGGTCGCATATTTAACATGCCTAACTTGGAGTATCCCACATTCTACTATTTAGTAGAATTTAAGATGCTTTTCTGTATCCACTTTTCTAAGACTATTACCGCTTCAGCCTTTAAAACATTTAAAGCCTCTCAAGCATTTGTCATCTAAAAAAGAAATAACAAGAAGATTATCAATTCCACAGAGACATTGTGAATGTAAATTTAGGGGACATGATAGTCAGCCTTACATCAGAGTTTTTCAACCGGTGTGCCGCGGTACACTAGTGTACCGTGAAGCTTTCGTAGGTGTGCCGTGTGTGTTGAGAACGGTTGATCATCCTCAATATGTTTATTCTATTACTTTAATATTTTTTTGTTTTAATTTAATATTCTTGTTTTGATTAGATATTTTTTGTTTTAATTATGCTAAACTTGTATCACATTTTCACTATTCCGTTTCCTTTAAAATTTAAATGATAAAATAATTATGTTTGTGGTGTACTTCGATAAATTTATTGCCCAGCTCACTGTGCCGTGAGATGAAAAAGGTTGACAAACTCTGCCTTACATAAAATATGAAGAATAGAAAAAAATAGAAAAGATAGAAAAAGATCACGTGTCTTTGTCAGAATTAAAAGAGATGACCACAGTAGACTGTTACGATTTGATTATTAAATTCATCCAACAATTTTTTCTTTTTCTTTTATCCGCCTCTTTTGTCGATAAGTGAGAAATGAAATTTGTTAAGAGGAGAAAATATTTCATTTTATCTCCCTGGTCTGCCGAAAATGACGCAATCAAAGTCTCCAACCGAGGCAGCAGCCTAGACATTTAGGTACTCTTGCACAATAGCGCACAGAAGATAATATTTTTGCATACTCTTCCTTCTTTACTTACTTCTTTCTTACTCTATTCTTCTGGCCGTCTTTGGAATCTTATAACATCTTGTCTTGGTCTGGAATCTTCTAAGGTCTGGACTTTCTTGGGGACTTCGTGTCTGGTCTTCCATTGGGGATTTCTCTTTATCAGAAGCCCTGTGTCATTGTTAGTTTTTAGATAATAAACACAAAACTTCGATTTACTTGATCTTATTTTATTTTTAAATCCCCAGCCAGACAATCTGCGCAGATGAGAACGGCGGCGCGTAATACGCGACTTACAACCTACGAGCTCGGCTCCTACCTTCTAACTGACTGAAACTTACTTACTATCTAAACCGGAAGAGAGAGTCCTCTCTACCGGTTCTCACGGCTATCCCCGGAAGATAGGGTTAGGACTGAGGTCAAGCTTGTCACTCAATCTTCAAGGCCGTCAGCTGCACTTAAAACGCCATCTTGTTTTTTTACATTATTGCACATAAATATTAGGTATCTAATAATTATGTAACAATATCATTAGATTCGCATTTTACGTATGAATAGCATTAGTTGTCGGACACTCCTGAAGTAGTCTAACATCAACTCTAGCGTCTCAAAGATTTAGGGTATTTTCGTGAAATGTAATGCTTTTCATACGTAATCTGATGATGTTATCTGTTGCACGCTATTGTGCATTAGTACCAACATTTGATATGTTTTAATCACACCGAATATGTTAATAGAAAATTCTAATTAAATATGAATGTTTAAACGTTTTTCTGAATTTAAATCCTGGCATTATTTATGAAATAACCTGATAGTATTTTCGATATTCAATCTACAACCTCTTTCGAGACAAAGACATTTTAATATGTTGTTTATAAATGTACAAGAAGCGGCTACCCAGCGTCACCTGTGTAAAGGTGTGGGAAAACACTGGTGTATTGATTTTACTTTTGAGATTTAGAAATACTGGACATTTATAAGTAGAATTTCAATGCTATTTCTATGTATCTCATCATTTTTAAATATCTTCAAACACAAATAAAATGTCCACAAAAAGCAAGAACCGGTGATATTTGATATATATATATATATATATATATATATATATATATATATATATATGTTTGACTGACATTGCGACCTACGCACACATTCGCGTGCATGCTTGCAACAGATAGCCAGCCCCATCATTTTATAACCCCCAACCCCGCCCATAGTATACAACATTCGTAATCTTAAAGTTAATTATTCACTCCCCCTCAATTGAATCGCCCCGACAATATACTTTCCCTTCTCCCCCACAACACAATACACGTCGATTCCTGACATCCTGCTATGCCAAAAAATACACACACCCGCGCACACATATGCACGTGAATACAAACGCTCACACGTCCACATTGATCAAACGTTACACATTCATAGAACAACGTATTATGTGTATGACCAGTTACCCCGCATACATAACCTTTATGCTGCCCATAAACACTTACGTACATTCAAATTACCACCATATACATACGCACAGCACTTTATCCAATCATACACATCCTATGTCTATTGAATTTTCTGAAATTTTTTGAAATTTTTCGATTTTCCTTGCATTTGTAACATCACTTGACGATTGCCTCGCATGAAACCAATATGGTCGTGAATGTTCCTTTGCCACTAAATAAATACATATGTAAAACCTTTATATATATATATATATATATATATATATATATATATATATATACTTTGTTGTTGATTGTTTTATTTTCCTAGTTTCACCCGGACATACATACATACACACCAACTGTCGTTTATATATGTACTAGAAGCAGTTACCCGGCGTCGCCTAGGTAGGGGGGTCTATAAAAAGTTAGTCTCGCAGATCCATTATTATTGAATCGCGAGTTAGATCCTCACAGGATGCCTTATAAAAATATGTACATATAAAAGATCTTGCGTTGATCCGGTTTGGTGGGGTGTCAAAAAAAAGTGCACATACACTCTGAAAAGAAAAATTAATGTCTCCTACTTAAAGAATTAAATGCAAAAAAATATATGCTGTACTGTTTAAATATTTCTCTAATTAACTTCGCGAATATAAATCAAATTTTCATTATTTTTGTTCAAAAAGCAAGATCTGATGATAGTGAATGTGTGTATATATATATTTACTTGTTTTATTATCGTAGTTTCCTCCGGAAATACATACATACATACACCAACTGTCCTTTATATATGTATAAAGTAAGTAAAGTCGTCAGGGCGGCCTAATGTTGGTATCAGACAGAGAGTGAGGGAGTCTATCCCCTTTTCTCTAACGCTAGACAAAGGAGATTATTTTAGCGTCTGAGGTGGAGCGCTACACCAACCACCAGCTCCTCACTTTACCGCACACATCCCTGTGCTACTCGTGCGCTGAGTTGGCGAGGGCCGGTATCGAACCAGGAACCTTGCGATTCCGAGTCGAACGCTCTACTGACTGAGTGGTTTGCCTAAATGGGAAAAACGTTTAGCTCAAGTACTTATTGTCATACGTGCCAGTGTTGGGACATTGTTGGATACAACATAAAAGAAAATTGGTTTCATGCCTTTCTCGTTCGTACAAAATGATCATAAACAGCGTCAGCCGGAATTAAATCTCGGTTCGTTGATTTTGTTTCAAATGCCGATAACCATAACAACAACTGGCATCTCCTGAGCACGGAAAAACTGAAGCATGATACGCCAATTCCCAGGGAGAGTCATTGTTGATTCATTGGGAGCAAATTTCGAATGATACTGAGAATTATTTCTGGTCTCTGCCATGCTGGAAGGCTTTGCTCGCTATTTTTGCAATGTCGAGTCATCACAGAAATTCAAATTCAGATTCTCTCTGTTTGGGGATCAATGAGGCTACTAGTAATGTCGCTTGCTTTTGCCATTGATTTCTTGTTCCCAAGGCCTTTCTTTTTTAGCGAATACACTTGTTATTGGATATATACGAAACTGACGAAGCGAATAAAGAAAGCGTCATTTGACTTGCAAAAAAGCTTTCCTTTGCGCTGATATAAATTTGGAATGTCTCCTTTTTTTCACCAGGAAGCTGCAGAATATGTATTGGTCTATTCTCTATTCAGAGCAAGAATATCAAGTTCTCAAAGAGAAACCACTATCCCTGCGAGATTTCAAGAGAGTGTAACCAACAAAATTTCTACAGAAAAAAAAAGGAAGCAATTTCTACAGCGATGAATATAGATGCGTATTGCTGTACATGTGTCCGAATATCTGACTCTAAAATCGTTCAAACTGATGCCAACCAAAATTAGTACACAAGCTGATTCTCTCTTTGATTTATATCGAAGAAATGAGATT
>CM042142.1:67510537-67518037 GCA_023376005.1 Doryteuthis pealeii
TTTATGTTGCAAAGAGATCTGTATGGCTAGAGGATACAACGGCCGAAATTCTGTTACTATGATAAGAACAAAGAAAACTCGTTACACTGTGTGTGTGTGTGTGTGTGAGTGAGAGAGAGAGAGAGAGAGAGAGAGAGAGAGAGAGAGAGAGAGAGAGAGAGAGAGAGAGAGAGAGAGAGAGGAATGAAGATGTATACAAAACTAAAGTTGAGTACATAGACACTCAGTGAAACACACATACATAGAATTAAAATCGAATTAAAAAGAGAACGTACTTATAAGAGTATATATATATATATATATATATATATATATATAATATATATATATCTGTGTGTATGTGTGAGAAATTGAAAGAAAGTGTGTTTGTGTGCGTGACAATTTGGGATTATATTTCTAAAGTAATTAGATGTTGAAATTGGTTTGGTGCTGCAAGTATTTATAAAAAAAAGGTTCTTTGCAAAGTTAAAAACTAATGCATTATTTTATACCAGAGACAATCGTTGTATAGCTCATATATATATATATATATATATATATATATATATATATATATATATATATATATATATATATGAGGAAATTACAGATTAGGTAAAATCCAACAAAATGTAATTAAAAGTTTAGGAATAAAAGCGGATAAAACACAAACAACTTCATTCAATTAACATTTCACCTCGGTGTATTAACGAGGCTTCACCCGAATTCAGATGAAGCTTCGTTGGTACACCGAGGTGAAATATGAATGAAGTTATTTGTGTTTTATCCGCTTTTATTCCTAAACTTTTAATTACACACGCATATATTATTTGTTATAGGGTACAAAACATTTAAGGTGCGATTGTTACCACTGGTTTCAAAGCGATTGTTACCACTTGTTAGCCCCTTATCGGCAAGACACCGCGACCATGAAAGAAATGCAGCAAATATACATTTATATTCAATTCTCCGATACTAGAAAACTGATATATATATATATATATATATATATATATATATATATATATAATATATATATATATATATATATACACATTTTACATATATGCATATGCTTGTGTATAATTAAAGTTCCTAGTTCGATACCGGCCCCGCCAACTCAGCGTATGAGTAGCACAGGGATCTGTGCGGTAAAGTAAGGAGCTGATGGTAGGTGTGGCGCTCCACCTCAGATGCTAAAACAATCTGCTTGGTCTAGCGCTATTGAAAAGGGGATAGACTCCCTCGCTGACTGGCTGATACCGACTTTAGACCGCCCTGTCGAATTTACTTTTACTTACTTATATATATATATATATATATATATATATATATATATATATATATATATATATATATATATATATCAGTGGATATGTAGGGGAAACACAAAAATTCTTCAGATTAAGATTAAACAAATATAAATCTACGATAAGACAAGTCAGAACTAAGTAGCATTGCACAACACTTCAACAAACCACTGCACAAACTGAAGGGCATTTTGATTGACCACGTTTTTCCATCCACCAAACACGCAAACATACTGAAATTAAATGGGTAAAACGACTATGCAGGGATTGAACACAAATTTAGGATTCTTCAACTCGTACAAATATTTCTCCACTACTACCACCACCAGCAAAGCGGAATCCACCAGGGTCGACCAAGACGGATATGTTGTCATTCCCAACAAATCTGACACTTTTATTATTAGATAGATCGTGTCTCCATTAATATTTTCTTAGTATCCCTATCATCCGCACTCAAGTGCTATCAAAACCTGAAAATTCTTCCTAAATTCATCTCATCATATTTTACCGCGCGTTATAAATCACCACCTTTGCATCTTCGATTTCATGATATATCAATATAATCTCACTTCATTTCGAAAGCCGTCGAATTTCAAATTCTAAAATATTTTATTTCTTACAAATCTTGGAGACATTCCAAAAGTACAAAAGAATTATTAAATTCCGCCAAAACAGATGAGATAAGATTTCTTGAAAGTGGGGATTTTATGACATCAGATAAGAAATGGAGAGATTTATTTTCAAATCTCTTCTCTTTCTTTTGCCGATTCGAGGAGAATTTGGTTATGTTTGTTCAAAATCAGCCATCACTGTTTTTGTCAAACGTTTTTGATTCAAACTGAGATAATTATTGAAAACTTAAGAGAAACCAGAGAAGATTGTTATTGATGACACAGTTTGATTCTTTTTAGAGGGAGGAGGTAATTTTGAAACAATGTGGATAAATAGGGATAGACCAGGATACAGAAATACTTACTTAGATAGATATGGACAGACTGAGATAGATACATACATATATATATATATATATATATATATATATATATATATATATATATATAAATATGGACAGACTGATATATATATATATATATATATATATATATATATATATATATATATATGAACGGACTGAGATAGATATGAACAGAGATGGATAGATAGATAGATAGATAGATATGAACAGGGATAGAATGATAGATAGATAGATATGAACATGGATAGATAGATAGATAGATAGATATGAACAGGGATAGATAGATAGATAGATATAAATAGGGATAGATAGATAGATATGAACAGGGATAGATAGATAAATAGATAGATAGATACGAACATAGATAGAACGATATGAACAGAGAAAGATATAGAGAGAGATATGAACGGAGATAGGTAGATATGAATAGGGATAGATAGATAGATAGATATGAACAGGGATAGATAGATAAATAGATAGATAGATATGAACAGAGATAGAAAGATATGAACAGGGATAGATAGATAGATATGAATAGGGATAGATAGATAGATATTAACAGGGATAGATAGATAGATAGATAGATAGATATGAACAGGGATAGATAGATAGATAGATATAAATAGGGATAGATAGATAGATATGAACAGGGATAGATAGATAGATATGAATAGGGATAGATAGATAGATATTAACACGGATATATAGATAGATAGATAGATAGATAGATATGAACAGGGATAGATAGATAGATAGATATAAATAGGGATAGATAGATAGATATGAACAGGGATAGATAGATAAATAGTTAGGTAGATACGAACAGAGATAGAAAGATATGAACAGAGAAATATATAGAGAGAAATATGAACAGGGATTGATAGATATAAAAAGGGATGGATAGATAGATAGATATGAACAGGGATAGATATATAGATAGATAGATACGAACAGAGATAGAAAGATATGAACAGAGAAAGATATATATAGAGATATGAACAGAGATAGATAGATATGAAAAGGGATAGATAGATAGATAGATATGAACAAGGATAGATAGAGATATGAACAGGGATAGATAGATAAATAGATAGATATATATGAACAGAGATAGAAAGATATGAACAGAGAAAGATATATATAGAGTATAAACAGAAATAGATAGATATGAATAGGGATAGATAGATATGAATAGGGATAGATAGATAGATATGAACAGGGATAGATAGATAAATAGATAGATAGATACGAACAGAGATAGAAAGATATGAACAGAGAAAGATATATAGAGAGATATGAACAGAGATAGATAGATATGAAAAGGGATAGATAGATAGATAGATATGAACAAGGATAGATAGAGAGGTATGAACAGGGATAGATAGATAAATAGATAGATATATATGAACAGAGATAGAAAGATATGAACAGAGAAAGATATATATAGAGGTATAAACAGAAATAGATAGATATGAATAGGGATAGATAGATAGATATGAATAGGGATAGATAGATAGATATGAACAGGGATAGATAGATAAATAGATAGATAGATACGAACAGAGATAGAAAGATATGAACAGAGAAAGATATATAGAGAGATATGAACAGATATAGATAGATATGAATAGGGATAGATAGATAGATAGATATGAATAGGGATATAGATAGATAGATAGATAGATATGAACAGGGATAGATAGATAAATAGATATATAGATATGAACAGAGATAGAAAGATATGAACAGAGAAAGATATATAGAGAGATATGAACAGAGATAGATAGATATGAATAGGGATAGATAGATAGATAGATAGATATGAATAGGGATATATAGATAGATAGATATGAACAGGGATAGATAAAAAAATAGATAGATAGATATGAACAGAGATAGAAAGAAATTAACAGAGAAAGATATATAGAGAGATATGAATAGAGATAGATAGATATGAACACAGATAGAAATATATGAACAGAGAAAGATATATATAGAGATATGAACAGAGATAGATAGATATGAATCGGGATAGATAGATAGATAGATATGAACAGGGATATATAGATAAATAGATAGATAGATATGAACAGAGATAGAAAGATATGAACAGAGAAAGATATATAGAGAGATATGGACAGAGATAGATAGATATGAACAGACTGAGTAGGATAGATTATATAATACAACCCTGCAAAGATATGGACTCATCACTCTAGGAAAACCTTTCTTTTTAATCCATTATTTTCAATGCATGAAAAGTAAACTAAGCAAAAATATGAGACAAAATATATTTTGTTTAATAGCCAAATCTTTGTACATTCAGGAGACAAATTGCTAGTTCAGAAACCCGCCTCTACTAATTGAAAGGCGCTGTGTTGTTGGACCTGATTCAATTGCGCATTTTTCCAACCCTATTGCCCTTATGGCAAGCCCCAACCCCTTTTTATCATATGGGTGCTAGAAGGCAGTGGCTGCGGGTCTACATGTCCTGGGAATGACGTTAAACTCTATCTGATGGTGAGGTTCCAGTTTTGGAGGTTTGGGGAATGTGGAGCACCCCTTCATCACCATTGCTCCCTGGTCCACTCTAACCCGGAGTGGTAGTACCTGTTAGGGTCCCATCTATGGGTTAAATAGAAAAATGTATTTAAAAAAAATTGTATCATCCATTAGGAATTGATTTATTTCAAAACTTTATCGGCATTAAATGACCCACTGAGGTTGATATGCCGTAAAACAAAACAAACAAAACAAAAACAAATCAGTTGCGCATATTGTTCTAGGTCAAATAATCTTTCAGAAATATATGTTTCTAAATGAGGCCAGTCCGGAAATTGTGCATTCTTTTTTGCAAAATATTGCATCCACAAATTTTTTGATGAGGCCAAATTTTGCTTTTTGTAACTTTTAGCTTTTCCCAAATCACCGTTGAAAGTGGGGATATTTAGAATGCATACGAAATTCAGCAAATACGAGGTATGGCAGCTGATGGTAATCCTGAATGGAGAATTCGAAAGGTGAAGCGGACACAAGTATAATCATTTGAGGGAAAATATTTTCTTAATATTACACGGATAGAACCCCGCGACTTGCTTGAATAAGAGAACAAGCTCATGACGGCGCTTTTAAATAGACACAGTAATATCCACTTTCGTGCTTTTATAATATCTATGTATTAAAACTCATGCTCCTTAATTGTATGACCGTTATCATCTTGCAAAATAATCGCATTTAGGATATATTCCAGCGAATTTTCCATTTATCAAAACACCCCTGATGTTCTCTCTTGATATGATTGAAAGCTACGCAATAGTATTTTTTTAATGTCTTCCATATTGTCAAATCATTGGGATGAATGTTTAGTTTAAGGAACTAACATCTGAATGGAAGGTGCTCTACATCAACAATCCTCTTGTTTCACCAAAACCCTACATCAAAATGTATACTGGCTTAATACTTTTAAATAAAACTATACTTGTAATTTATGAGGAAGTGCGTCCTGGTCTCCTGCCTCAAAAATTACTACCCGGTGACTATCAAAATAACAACCCCAGCTCGTCGTAATTCTTGTTTATTTATCGTAATTTGTCGTAATTCTTATTTAGATATGAAGATGGATATATAGTTTGGAATAGACTGAGATAGATAGATAGATAAACAAACAAAATAATATAGATAGATATGAACAAATGTAGATAGATTGATAGATATTTTCGACAAGTAAATGTATTTGGGGTGGGGTCGCATCTTTTTTGTCGTAATTCTTGTTTATTTAAACTAAAAACAAGACATTCAAACAAACATGAATAAAAAAAATCTTAGTATTTAAAGTAATATAGATAAATATGAACAAATTGAGATAAATAGATTAGATAGATATGAAGATGGATAGTTTTGAATAGATTGAGCTGGGGTCGTTATTTTGATAGTCACCGGGTAGCAATTTTTGAGACAGGAGACCGGGACGCGCTTCCTCATAAATTAACATTATACTAAAGCCGAGAGAATCATGGCTTGTTTCATAAAGGCTTTTCCTGTTTGGGTTAATGACACAAAATACAGACTAAAATATTCTTTAGTTCTGGGATGGAGTTATCTTTGAAAAAGAAATTCATTTCTATGATTTTAATAAGCAGTAATTTACAATTAATTCATAAATCAACCCATCCCTTTGCATCTGCCAGTCAATTTACACCTCTCTCTATATATTTTCATTAACTACTACCTTTATATTTTATTGCATGTGTGAGATCCAAAAGAAAGATTAGAGAGTCAAGAGGAAGATTGACCCACACTCTTTAATTGTTTCCACCCCAAAGCCATATTTGATGGCTGTCACCACCTATAACTTACAGGTAAACGAAAACGTTTTCCCCAACTTAAATAACTCATCTGAAAAGTTTTTGAAAATTGACGAAATAATGTTATCATGTGATTTTTCTAACAATCTAACCCGAACTCAATTGGTGACCCATTTCTAGTATACATATAGTAGAAGTAAAGTCGTCGGTATGAGCCATACAGCGAGGGAGTCTATCCCCTTTTCACTAGCGCTAGACCAAGGAGATTGTTTTTGCGACTGAGGTGGAGCGCCAAAACTACCATCAGCTCATTACTTTACCGCACAGATCCCTGTGCTACTCATACGCTGAGTTTGCGAAGGCCGGTATCGAACTACGAACCTCGTGGTCTCTAGCCGAACGCTCTACCGACTGAGCTAACCCGGCCCTTAGGATACATATAAGTTTTGCTATTTAGTAAGCTTTCATTCATCTGGTCCTTAGATCCAAGATCACTTATGTTACCTGTTGTTCCTAAGATATTATGCATCTACTTATAAAACAGACTTATTGTTATTTAACTTCAATAAACTTATAGAAATATATTCTCATGTAGATCGAAACAATGACTCATTGTAAGCGATATGTACTTCATTACTACTAAGTAGTGAGTTCAATCCTCATTATGTGCCTTCAAGATCTTTGGCATAAATCTAAGCTAAATATTTCACAAAGCAAGTATTCTTTCATAGGCTTCTGCAGTTATTCTCATCGTTTTACACGAAAGCATGAAAAAACATATATACACAACGTGTACGACAGAGATATAAAAAAACAAATCTATATATTAATATGTTTGTTCCTAAAACTTCCGTCGGTTATTAACCAGTGTTACATAATCTATGCGGTTGCATAAGATTATTGTCAATCCCCTGTAATTCTGAGGGGATTA
>CM042142.1:67523037-67527484 GCA_023376005.1 Doryteuthis pealeii
TGTCAAATCTAATGATTAATATCTACTTAAAATGAAGTTATAACACTGTATACCCTTCATATTAATAATCGAGTTTAGTGAAAGGCATGAGAGCTCTTTACGCCCTTTCTCTCAGATATCATGAAAAAAATGTCTTGCCTCTAGATTCCAATGATGGTCGTGGGTGAGGAAAGAGTGGAATAAACATTTTGAAAATATAATATAAAATAAAAAATTTCCTTTAAACGTAGTGTAGAAAGTGTGAATTTTCTAAATCCTAACCTAAAGATGTATATATTCGCCTCTTCATAAGTAAAAACACAAAGTACACGGCTACTGTCAGCTACTGTGAAAAGAATCTGACATGTTATTACCGTACGTAATATAAGACTACATAAGGAAAATTCTAACTTAGCAAATGGCAATTTTGAATATCCCTCCTCTCAAAAGATAATATATTAAAAAAAGAATAAGGTATCAAATTTTTTAACCTAATGAAGCAAAGCCCAAAATAGGACAGTTTCTTTTTATTGCAAAGGAATGTTTATTATGGGTACTATATATATATATATATATATATATATAATATATATATATATATATATAAGAGGAATAGGAAGCTACTTCTAAACAAACGAAAAATCTAAGAGAGTCCGGTTGTGTAGGGGTAAGATGCTCGCCTGTTAGCTTGACAGTCGGGTTTCGAATCACGCACAAGGCGGTCTTTCTATCTATAGCTCTGCTGATGAGGTCTAATAGGCCGAAATGTACATACAGAGATTGATTTTCTCGATTTGTTTAACCTTACATTTAATAGGTATGCCGCCTAATTATTAATTAATTAATTATTAATTAATTAACTTTCAAAATTAGGTACGACTTCAATTAAGCACATATTCTCCCAAAAATTGTCGGCTAAAAAAAGCCGTATCATAAATACATCGCTTGTTGTATCTACTTCTCATATATATATATATATTATATATATATATATATATATATATATATATATTTATAATAAATGTCCGCAAAATGAAATTTGTTTTTCAAAGACCATTTTATTCTAATTTAGCTACACGTGTTTCTGGTTACAGTATCTTCTTCAAGCTTCGTTTAACCACTTTCTGATTTTTGAAAAACAAAATTCATTTTGCCAACCTTCATTTCTTATATAAAAATATTTTTTTACTCTTAACAACACTTATATATAATATATATATATATTATATATATTATATTTTATATATATATATATATATATATATATATATTATAATGTGTGTGTGTGTAGATTTCTCTCTCTCTCTATATATATATAGTCATAGTGGAATAGAATTAAGGCTTTAGCATGGTTTCGATCTTAATGATCTCATCAGGACCCAGCCTTATACTTAACTGTCGATTTCATTACTTAGTTATAAGGTAGGGACCTGATCTAATTTAGATCGAAACCATGGTAGACCCTTAATTCTTTTACACTATCACTAGTATTGCTATATGTTCTTAATATATTGAGGCAATTTTGTATCATTTACTAATGCCATTACACTGGAAAGTTAGGTGGCAATTGGATACTATACACACACCACACCACACACACACACACATATATATATATATATTATATATATATATATATATATATATATATATATAATCCAAAAGTCCAGAGAAGAAATCTTCCTTACGACACAAGAGTTTTATTTAAAAAAAAAACCTGTCGCAGTTTGAAAGCTCAATGTGTGCTCTTAATGTTAGAGTCACAGAGCATATATATAAGTAAAGAAATAACAAAAGACTTGTGATGAGTCGGAAGAGTTAGACACTTTGTCTAATGTCCCTGAAATAGACTATAAAGCTAAATCTCTAAATCTTTTGTTATTTATTTACTTATACATACATACATACATACATACATATATATATATATATATATATATATATATATATATATATATATATATATATATATATATATATATAATCCCACCTTGGTGTTCATAGGACATATGCTTAATTCTTTAGCCTCTAATTCATATTCTTTTCACCCTTAAAAAAAGCGAAGAATTAAACATATTCTTATTTGTAGGTGGAGAATTTCGCGAATTAATTCCAATGACAATTACTCGTTTGTTTTATTTCTTTTTGTGAAAAAAACAAAACAATTAAGAATGAATGTTTTGTTCGAAGAAATAAGTCGTAGATGACAAAAATTTAAATTCAGCTCTTTTCAGTTACAGTGAAAAAATATTATTCGTTTTTACAACGAAGATAAGAATTATAGAGTTATACTGAATAAAATTAATTTTAACTATAAAAGAAGCAAAAAATTCGCAAAATATAATATTCGTTTATTTTAGGAACTGTATTTTGTTGTTTACATTTAAAATATTATTTAAAAGATATAACTCGTGATAAAAATAACCCTAAACTCGTGACATAATTCTTTTTTCTAAAGACTAGTTCTTAATTGCCTGTTGAGTTAGTGATAAAAATGTATTCATTTATTTTATTTTTTTTCCCTCTTAAAATGTAACAATTAAAAGAAGGTGAGTATTAAATATGTGTCCTTACTTTTAGGTGGACAATTTCGCGTATTGATTCAAATAAAAAGTATTCGTTTATTCCCTAAAGAGTTATTTTCTTTTAAGAAAAAAGATTGTTTTTACTGAAGCGGATTAAAAATTGATATATTTGTTGAAAAAGTAAGAGACTTATTCGTTTAAAAACATCAGTTTTTGAATTATCGATAAAAAATGCTTTGGTTTAATTTTGTTATCTTTGTTGTTTCTGTCTTCTAATAATGTAACATAGGTACAAAATGTAACATAGGTACAATAAAAAGAAACTAAGCATTAAATATTGTTCTTACAATAAAAATAAACTAAAAAAATAGAAATGTAAAATTTTTCGTATTACAACTTCTTTTCTGGTTTACATTTAAGATAGCCTTTTCTTACAATTACTTCTAAATCATAAAACAATAATTTTCCAAAAAGCATTAAATTCAATTATTGCCCATGGAATATGTGTGATATTTTAAACGAGACGTGTATTAATAAGAACTGAAGAGTTGCACGTGCTATTGTTGAAATGTTCCACAAATAGATTGATTCTTATTTATTGAATTATATCATTTAATCAGTAAAAATCAAAAACTAAATTTTGTACTCTTCCTTATTATAACATATTAAAGTGTATGCGTGATAATATCTCTTTCTGAGTTATATGTCAACACGCACATAACAAAACAGACGTGACGCCTATATATGTGTATAAATAAATAACTCAGTCGGTAGGCGTTCGGTTAGAAAACCACAAGGTTCCTAGTTCGATACCAGTCCTCGCCAACTCAGCGTATGAGTAGCACAGGGATCTGTGCGGTAAAGTAAGGAGCTGATGGTAGGTGTAGCGCTCCACCTCAGATGCTAAAACAATCTCCTTGGTGTAGCGCTAGTGAAAAGGGATATACTCCTTCGCTGACTGGCTGATACCGACTTTAGGCCGCCCCGACGACTTTACTTACTTACTTACTTATATATATATATATATATATATATATATATATAATATTAAGTATGTATATTTATTTGTATGACTATGTACATGTATATACAAATCTCCGTTATTAAATTTATTTTAGTCTGGCATTAGGTCAAACGTTTGGGAAAAAGCAGGTGGAATTCTCGAAACACTAGATTGTCAATTATTAGTCAAATTGAGGCGCATAAGTCTGTTCCTAACAAATGTAAAACTTTCATACTTACGAATCTAGAAATAAACTCATAATCCACTGCAAAGCCACACACACACACACACACACACCCACACACACACACACACACACAACATTATAAAAAACAACATATAAGACATAGAGGTGCTCGCGCATACAGATCTCTCTTCCTCTCCCCTCTCTCTCCTCTCTCTCTCTCTCTCTCTCTCTCTATATATATATATATATATATATACATACATATATATGTGATTGCACGTCTAGTTATATAATATGCGTGTCCCTAGTCAGATATTGAATATATGTATATATATATATATATATATATATATATTATATATATATATAAACACTTTCACACACACATACACACATGTGTGTATGTATGTGTATGTGTATGTGTGAACGAGTTTATAAATTGTATCTATTATATATATATATATAAATGTGCAGTTATTTATTGAATATATAGATACATACTATGCTTTTTCGTGTGCAAAAGTACAAAGTATGTATGTATGTGTTTGTATAAAATCCATGTATTGGCACACTCTGTCTCTCTTACACACACACACACACACACACACACACACACACACACACACACACACACACACACATATATATATATATATATATATTACTTATAAATATGATTTCTTACCACAGTCCTTAGATTAGTACTACGTGAATTTATAGTGCAAGTACTTCCCCCCTCCCTCTCATTCTGAC
>CM042142.1:67527684-67555184 GCA_023376005.1 Doryteuthis pealeii
ATGAAAAAAAAAAAAAAAAAAAAAAAAACAACAACAAAAAAAACATGAAGTAAGACAAAGAAGGAGAGAAAGAGATTTGGTTTGGTTTGTTTTGTTTTACGGTATATCAACCTGAGTGGGTCATTTAATGCCGATAAAGTTTTGAAATAAATCAATTCTTAATGGATAATACAATTTATTTATGAATACATTTTTCTATTTAACCCATAGATGTGACCCTAACAGGTACTACCTCTCCGGGTCAGAGTGGACCAGGGAGCAATGGTGATGAAGGGGTGCTCCACATTCCCCAAACCTCCAGAACTGGAACCTCACCATCAGATAGAGTTTAACGTCATTCCCAGGACATAGAGAAAGAGAGAATGAAAGACTATATTTAAGAAAAACGAAGTGAAAAGAAAAGTGTTAAAAAGTGCGGTGAAAAGAGAGAAATATGAATGAAAAGAAAGGAACGAAATCGAAAAGAGAAAAAAGAAGAAAATGGAATCAAATCAGATAGTGACGAAAAAATGAATAAAAAGGATGCAAAAGTCCAAGAAAACAATAGCGATACTTATTAAAGAGAATGAACAAATAAGAATCGAATGTCTGGATCGAAATAAGTTGAAAAAAAAAAGACGAAACATCAAAAGTCTTCCAGAAGAAGCCCACGTAGAAAGAGACGGAGGAGGAGACCAAGTAGAAGGGGTAGGAGGGGGAAATAAATACAAACTAAAAAGTGCAATTCGTGTCGTGACGCGAAAGGCAGTTTTCTTTCGTCAGACATCCGTTCAGTGAATCACGTTTGGTTGCTCAATCGGAAGTCGCAAGGCACGACACTTGCACACAGTTAGAAACACCGACTTCATGCGTTTGCTTCTTCGACTCCATTTTTTTCCCTACACCACATCTCGAGTCATTGTTTCTTTTACCGCCATTCTATTGAGGCAATCGAATTAATAAAGCCATAATCATCCTCTATATGATTATCACGAACCCTTGTCTCCAATAACTACTGCCGCTCTTTCTCTGTTTTCAGAGAAATAAGAATCTCTCTCCTTTTTGTGTATGAATTCGTTTGTTTCATATTTATTTACTTACTGGGAAGAGAATAGAAACGACTCTCGTAGATAATTATCATCTTAACCTTCAATCATGACTTGTTCCATACGAAGACACATTCTTCCCGACCCTTTTTTTCCCCGGTGCCTGTTGTGCTTATTCCGCTGGGCATGCGAGGCGGTAACTTGTATCTTATATATTCTTGTATTATTTCGTCCATTGATATTTTCTTTGCTCGTTCCTGACAAACCAAAGTATATATATTTACCAACCCCTCCGCACAGGCAGGATGTGGCACAAGGTCAATTTATTAAGCGGAGTTCAACAGGTTTTGAATTCAGAGTTTTCCTTCACCTAGACCGGTTGCCTAACCAAAGTTAAAGAGCCCAGTATGCCCTACTATTTATCCATAGCTGGAGGGAGAGCAGGATTCATACCTTTCCCAAGGGTATTAGCGCTAAGTGAAATGCAATTATCACGCCCAGGATTTGAACTCGGGGCGACGAATCCATTTCCCATGACTTTAACCTTTACACCACGCGCTTCTAAACCAAAGTATATGGATTATAATTACTTGATCCAGGGTTTGAAATCACGACCATCAAGTTTGTATTCAATAAATCATAAGTTGTTTAATGTGCATCACGTGCAGTAATGATTAAACAGCTTGTCAAACGGGACAGTTTAAATGAATTAGATACTCACTGGATGCTTCATCCTTCTGACCCTATAGAAGGCGGGCTTAGCGTAACGGTTATTATCGTATGAAATGGAATCGGTGACCCGAGTTCAAATCGTGGACGAGACTGTTTGCGTTTCCCTTTACATTAATGCTTTTGGGAAAGACATGAGTCCATATGTTGTTCCCTTCCCCTATAATCTATTGGTAAATATTAGGGCAGGCTGGGTTCTTTAGCTTTAGTTACGCAGCAAGTCGAGGAGAAAGAAACTCTGAATTCAACCCATAGTGCCACACGTAGAAATTGATTTTGGGCCTTGTCTTGTCCATGGCGGGTAGGGGTGGGGTTTAAATTCATACTTCTGACTTTATAAGTTTAGGAAATTATTATAAATCATTGTTTTATATATATATAATATATATATATATATATATATATATATATATAATCTTTTCAACACACACACACACACACACACACACACACACATATATATATATAATCTTTTCAACACATACACACACACACACACACACACACACACACATATATATATATAATTACTAACATCTCCACACGAACAGGATGGGATATAAAAGGCCAATTTGTGAGCCGGGGTTTAACAAGTTTGAATTAAGAATTATCCTTATATATATCGTGTATGTGAGGAAAAGTTAAGGGAAAAGTGAATAACGAAACACAGACATTCAATTAAATGTAACTGTCTATCTTTCCTTATTCCCTTTTTTCCTTAACCTTTCCTCACATTTTGTTGGATATTTCCTTATCTGCTATTTTTATACTATTGATATGAAACAATATTGTGAGAAAAATGTTATATATATATTTTTAGGTGCTGGTGTGTAAAGATGAACTACGCGGAAAACCTTTACTTGACAACGACGCTGTCAACCCTGTTTTGAAAAGGTGGGTCGGCTCCAGTGGTGTGATTTTTACATATATGACATGTAGGCTGTTGTTCCTCGCTGTTGAAAGAAAAAAGAACCAGGACTGGTGCCATGATCTCACCCCCACCCAAATCTATAATACAGGACTCCCACTCTACTGTTCGTCAATTTTCATAAAGTAAGTAAAGTTGGCGGAGGGGCCTATTGTCGGTATCAGCCGGGCTGCGAAGGCGTCTATCTCATTTTCACCAGCACTAGATAAGGGAGATTGTTTTTGCTTGGGTGGAGCGTCACACCTACCGTCAGCTCCCCATTTACTGCACAGATCAGATTATCCCATCTGTGCTACTCATATGCTGAGTTGACGGAGAGTCATATCGAACCAGGAACCTTGCGCATATAGAATATATGAACCCCTACTCTATTACATGTCAATTTTCATAAAGTAGTATTTGTTGTAGATACATAATCCCACCCTTCAGGGTACCCCAAGCAGCCCCCTCATGTTAGAAGGTTTGGGAGTTGTATGTACTGGCTATGTAAACATCTTTAACCAACATTTGAAGTATGTTTGCTGATTACATTTTATATGACTAGAACCGATATGATCTATACATTAATACTCGTGTTGTATGACTGTTATCATCTTGCAACACCCTCTGGTTAAATATGAGACCGTCCAAATCGTTCAAGATGAAATGAAAAAAAGTGTAAATCCATATTATCTAGAGTTGCTTGTCCGTCGAATTCTTATTTACCTCAGATAAATAATGGACCATACCGTTTTTATTATAAAGAAAGAAAGGGGAGAAAAAGGACATGCTGTAGAAGAAAAATAAGAAAGAAAGAACATCAAACGAGAAAACGACAATTACGTACATTCATATTCACTCTTTTCATAGTGTGCTCAGTAGGTTGAAAAACGGCGTTATTCAAACTTAGTAGTATTATCTGTGTTATTCGGACTATTGTCCCCATCTTCATTGTTATTTGTACAACGTTTCGGCCGATATACCCTCCGGCCTTCTTCAGGTATTTCTTGTCGGACTCGGGAACCTTCTCGGACTCGGGAACCTTCTTTTCGAACTCGGGAACTTTCTTGTTGTATTCGGGAGCCATCACGGAACTTTGAATAACACAGATAATACTAATCTTCAAGCCTCATCTCAAACATTCAGAGAAATAGTATCAAACTTAGTAGTTTTAATTATTCAAAACGTAAGCACTTTTGTTTAGAACCCGCGTCTCCAGAACACAAACAAACAATTTCATTAAGTAATTCTTATCTAACATTATTAGTAAGAAAAGTCTGCAGTGTGGTATATTGTCGGTATCAGCCGAACGGCAAGGGTGTCTATCACCTGAGGGTCCGGTTTAGCTCAGTCGGTAGAACACCCGCCTAGGTAATCGCAAGATTCCTGGTTCGATACCGGTCGCCGCCGACTCAGCGTATAAGTAGCACAGATTGGGTAATCTGATATGTGCGGTAAAGTAGAGGAGATGACGTTAGGTGTGGCGCTCCACTTAAGCATAAACAATATCTCTGGTCTAGCGTTAGTGAAAAGGGAATAGACTCCCTCGCTGTTTGATACCGACAATAGGTCAACTTTACCTAGACTATGGAGATTGTTTTGCTGAAGTGGAGCACCACATACGTTCCAGTTACTTTACCGCATAGATCCGATTACTCGAGCTGTGCTACTCATGCGCTGGGTTATTGTGGACCGGTATCAAACCCCCGAACCTTTCGATTCATAGGCGCATGTTCTACTGACTGAGCTAAGCCGATCCACTTCTGGAAGTGATGAGAAACTATTAATTATGGAAGACATGATATAAAAACGTGATTACGAATTGGTTTAGAAAAAAGTGTGCAATTTATTATATTAAGTCCTTTCTATTCAGCGGCACCTTCTTTCTGGGGAAGAAGAGAACTTATGTACAGAAATTCTTAATCATTCTTTGGATTTGGTCTAAGCTTGGACATATATCTTGATAGATTGAACATTCTTTTAGTATTTATTCGCTGTTTTCTTTATCTTGAACAGCCATACATTGTTCTCTACCCACAATTTGACAGGTGATTGATAGTGTGATAGTCGACTCATATCAGTAAAACGAAAAAGAGAAATAAACTTAACACAACGATTTCTAATATAATGCAACTATTCATTTGGATTTCTAAATTTTTGATACTCCTTTGATTATAATGCAATAAAAATTGCCCAGCCCCCCACCCGCCGCAATGAAAGGTGTCCCAATATAAAACCGATACGAAGCAAGACAAAACAACTATCAATATTATAAACTCAATCTAGATTTAAATGATCGAACAAAGGATAATAAACATTTGATGTTTATGTCTTAATTCTGCTATAACTTTTATTAATCATCCGCCTCAAATATAAAAAAATTCTGTTGCCGTTTGGTAAACTTCATGACGAAATTTCAAACACATTTGATTCTCGGCAAGATTTTGCTCAGGTAAGTTTCCTGGTCATCTATTAAATTTAATTAATGGTTAGAGTCGTAGGAAATGGACTCGTCGACCCGAGTTCAATTCCTGGACGAAGCTGTTTGCATTTCACATGGCGCTAATACCCTTGGGAAAGGTATGAATCCAATTATACTCCCTCCAGCTATGGGCAAATAGCAGGACAGATTGGGTTCTTTAAACATGACTAGGTAACCAGTTTAGGAGAAGGAAAACTCTGATTCCAAACCTATTAAATTCCGCTTAAGAAAATGACCTTGTGTCACAACCTGCTCGTGCGGAGGGGTTAGTATATATATATATATATATATATATATATATATATATCTTATTATAATGGAGATTGTGGGTTTGTATGTCTGTAACCGAAACTATATTACTATTCAATTCACAATTCCCTTTGTTATTTACATTCTCCATGATTTTATTTTTATTTAAACCTTAATTATTAGTAAAATTGTTTTACATCATTAAGACTGTTAACAATATCTACATACTATTAACATGCAATTATATTTATATATTCAACGAAATAGCGGTTTACAGTGTGAATGGGAAGGCTAATTTGCATATTGATCTTTAAAAAATTGATTTTAATAAATATATGCTTAGTATTATTGATTTCTAATTGTTTGGTTTTATCTTAATAAATATGAGCAAAAATCTCGGGGATAAATCTTAACAGAAATCTATTAACATAAAGAAATAACTGTAATTTTATTCCTATTTTAACTAAATAGTTAAATTAGGGAAATTTACCACTGAAAGACGGGAGTAAGGGAAAATGGTGGAACAGTTAGTTTCAAAGTTGTTCTATTTTCCGATTATACCCCCTCTGTTCCAAATATTTTTATCTGAATTTTTATTCAGTTTCATTAGCCTTTCTAATTTAACATTATATTTTATTATATTAAAACTTAAATACTTGCACCCGGAGGGTGCATATATTTGCTAGTATATATATATATATATATATATATAAGAGTCAGATCTTAGCCCTGAAGAGCATTAAGCAAAACTAATAGACTCATTAGATTTATCTTTATTATTTGCTCTACTTAGGTATTGAGCACTTTTTACTTATTAGCTATTCTCCTAGCGGTTATATGAATATATATTTATCTTATATACATATATATACATATAAAGTGTTTTTTCTTTTGGCCAAATACTGTACCAATAGATTATTTTTTGTTGGTACGACTATCTTAGTCTTTTCTTTTTTTCAAAATTTTTTTTCTCCGTGGTTGATGTTTGGTAGTATATTTTTACAATCAAACTATTTGCTGTTTTTTTTCTCACCGCAAGGATTTACCAACACGCTTGGTATATTAAATTATATATATATATATATATATATATATATATATATATATATATATATATAGAGAGAGAGAGAGAGAGAGATAATGATACAAATGACTATTTTCTTCACCAACGACTCAGCAGCCATTCACCTCCTCCCCCCAAAATTTAATGTGAATTTACAAAAAATTAAAAACTGCTAGACACTGATTCATTCAAATCAAATGTGTCTGACGTAATAAGTGTAGTAATATCGCTGTGACAGTGTAGCTGTAACATCATTGAAATGTATTTAGGATTTAATACCTTTTGACAACAAAATAGTGGTGGTTGGCCTAGACCATAAAGTACAATCTCTATGGAGGCATATTTTCTTGAATATGGTGTTATATAAAAGCTTCAGATTCGTAGACATACCATTAATTTTCATATTCCGATACCAGTCGTCTGCTGGGATTCCCAGTAAATCATCTTTTCTACACAGTTACTAGTATTCTGTAACTATTAATATACTTGTTTGCAAATAAAGACATATCGATGTGTTCTTCGTAAAATTTACTCTTCCTATATCAACGTATATATGCTTGTACTCAACGTGTTAGTAGGAAAAACGGGGTAATTATGAGAGAAAAGAATACAGGGTTGTTCTTTAATTTATGTATTGATTTTGAGTATAAATTAAATACTCATTGATAAACTTATGCAATTCCTTAGGGTATTGTGACGTAAACAGTTACTGACATAAATTGTCTTACTAATTAAATAGCCGAATTTTGTCAGGTTTATCTAGTTGTCATCATTGGAAAATAACAATTTCTTTGGACTACTTAAAATACAGTGAAAACTGTTGTAGTCGAACAGTTATAAGGATGGTCACGCAGAGGGTACATAAAAAAGAAACGTAAACTTTTAACGATGCGGCATTCAAAAACAGTTATATAAAAGAAAAAAAAAATAAACAAGCTTAGATGAATAGTTAATAACATTTTTGGAAAGAAATGTTTCTTATTATTTTCTCTCTGTTTTTCACATTAGTTTTAACTGGTATTTTGTCACTAAAGTCTGAGTAAAAGTAAGTCTCCAAAGTTGTCTAAGACTATTCTAAGTATTCTAACTGGTTTAACAGTGCTGTGATATCAAAAATCTTTATTCCTGCTATTTCTAGTTTTCTTAGTCTTTTCCACCAAATTCTTCGAGATTATTCCGAGGGCTACAACTATGATTGGTATCACCGCCATTTTCATGATTCATAATTTCATCATCATTTTTTTTTTACCCCTTTGAAGTTTTTTACCATTGTTGATACTCTTAGGTTTCACTAAATTCAGAATGATAGTAAGTCTACTCGGGTCTCTAGGAGTATTCTAAATGTTTTACCTGATCTCAATGTTGTGGTCTGGATGGTCTCAATCATTTCTTTGATCTCCACGCTCTACACTTTCTTTTTCATGCCATTGAGGACTGTTCCAAGAGACCCAACTACTATTGGCATCACCGTCAATTTCATGTTCTACAGCATTTCCAGCTCTCCAGCAAGATCCAAGTATTTTCCTATCTTTTCGCATTCTTTTATTTTCTCTCGGTCGTCCTCTTGAACCTCTAAATCCACGAGATGACAAGTTCTTTTTTTTAATTAATTAATGTTAGGTCTGGTATTATTATTTAACTTCTTGTTTTTTCACACCAGCATAAGTAGATGTTCTTTCACTGGAGTCTGAGTGACAACAAGTCTCCTTAGGCCTCCAGGACTCTTCTGAGTATTTTAGCCAATGTTAACAATACTATTTTCTAGATGGTCACGATCTTCCCCTGATTTCCAATTCCTCTAGTCTGTTTTAGAAATTCTTGGGGACCGTTCCAAGAGCACCTACTACAATTAGTATCATTTTAACCCTCAGATTCCGCTGTTTATCGTTTCACTACTTGCAAGTTTTTCGCAACAGCGTTAGCTGATGGTCTTTCACTGGATTCTGTGACAGCAAATTGTGTCAAGTCTCCAGGACTTTTCAGGGTATTCTAGTCGATTTAAAAAATACTGTTTGGATGGTCTCATTATTTCTTTGATTTTCAGTTCCTCTAGCCTTTTTTTCTAAGCCTTTTACCATTTGACAAGTTCACTTTTTCTTGTTGAACAATACTAGGTCTAGTCTTCTGGCATAAGGCGATCTGTCTTAATCTCAAAATCCCAAAATTTATATATTTCATTCTCAAGAACAGATTCTGGTTTATGCATATACCATTTTGTTGTATGGTTAACATTTAGTTTTTTTTTTTGCATAATACTCAGTGGGGCACCTTTCCAACCCAGTCGTGCCTAGTTTTGTATTATCATTGTGCTAGTTTGCTGCATTCACTTAATACATGGTTTATGGTCTCATCTCTAGCGCCACTCACTCTATTATTATTATTATTATCATTATTATTATTATTATGTTAGCTATGAGTTCTTATCGTTTGAGGCAATCTGTGTAGAGTGAAATCTAGGTAAAGCCACTCAGTGTTTGCAGATACGTGTTTAACTTGCAGAGCTCTAAGTGCATTTGACAGTTATGGATAACTGCAAGTCGAGAGTGAAATGAAGAAAAAAAAAGGAGAAAAAGAAAAACGACAGCTGTAAACACGCAAACAAGAAGAGACTATAAACTTGGAAATTGATACGTTATTTAGCCATCTGTCATGTTTCTAGCGACTCAGTGCCAGACACATACGTGGCAACTCTCCAGTTTAATAAGATTACCATTGATTGGAAGGGGAGACTGCGTCCCCATAAAAGCTTTCGGAGACGTGCTCGCAGTGATGAGTCTGTCAAATAGTTGATTTTCATTCGTTGTGCAAACAGCTAGCCACTTCTGAGATATTGTAAGCCTACTCGGTTGGCGTGGTTTGAAGTAAAAAAAAAAATGATAAAAAAGGCAGAAAATAAATTTTCGAAATGAACACTTTGATCAATTTTGTCACTGAAGCTGATCGAGCAAGCACGAATGAATGCTTGTATTTATAAAAAAAGAAAAAGAAAAAGAAAAAGGGAAAGAAATCTTGCTTATAAATAGTTCACTGATAGCCTCAAGTTTTTCTTTTACTTGTCCAGAATTCTGTTGAATTACCGTGAAGCAGTTGCTATCAATCTTGGCTACAGACCATGACAACTGAAGTCGATCCTCATCTGTAAAAATATTATTAGCAATCTTGAGCTAAATTAAGTCAAGCATTTTTTTGCCCCGGTGTTATAGCAGTCGCTTAGATGCTGTTATCTAGTTTTTTTATTACTATTGTACAGTTTGATCCTCATTGGGCACTATTGTGTTAAATTATGCTATGATTCAATCGAACATAATAAAAATAAGGAAAGAAAGAGAGATAGTTAAATCAATATTATCATACCTTTTCCATATTGAACTATTTTGAAATAGCTCTTAAGTAAACATATCAAACGTTGTAATAATCAAATTATCATAATGTGCTATATCCACTGGTCCTGCTAGTTAAATATGGGTGTTTAAACATTTTCTATTAAACTAAGCTATTTTTGCCCCGTGTTGTAGCAGTGGTTTAAACACTTGTCTAAAAGACAATGTTTTCTACCCACAACGGTCGTTTCAATTTAACAGCATTGTGGCTTGATAACTTGGAGCAGGCATGTCAAACTGGTTACCTCCTTAGGGCAGTATTAGTACCTTATGGATTACATATGTATGTCCAGAGGGCTGCATGGATTACATTTGTCTGTCATGAGTGCCACACATGACATCTAAGTCTTTAAATCCTTCTTCTAAGTGATGATTGCAATCATTAGAAAGAAAAAAAGAATATTACTGACCGATATTAAATAATAAAACGCACCAGTTTCACTGTCACTTTCAATTATAACGATGTGTTGATTGAAAGATGGAGAAGGCAAGAGGAAAGACTCACTCTCTTTCATTGACTGGGTTAGCCTTCTTCCGCAACACACCGGAAGGAGTGAGGCACAATGCTTTGATAACAGACAATTAACAACACATTTCCCTAATGTAAATAAACATTTTCCGCCACGAATTTTTTTGAAAAAAAAAAGAAGATTAAAATCGTGGGATACTGTAAAATGATAGCACAGTCAGCGTGCGGGCCGCACCTGTGCTTGCTGAGGGCCGCATATTTAACATGCCTAACTTGGAGTATCCCACATTCTACTATTTAGTAGAATTTAAGATGATTTTCTGTATCCACTTTTCTAAGACTATTACCGCTTCAGCCTCTAAAACATTTAAAGCCTCTCAAGCATTTGTCATCTAAAAAAGAAATAACAAGAAGACTATCAATTACACAGAGACATTGTGATAGTAAATTTATGGGACATGATAGTCGGCCTTAGATCAGAGTTTTTCAACCGGTGTGCCGCGGTACACTAGTGTACCGTGAAGCTTCCGTAGGTGTTGAGGACGGTTGATCATCCTCTAATATTTTTATTCTATTACTTTAATATTTTTTTGTTTTAATTTAATATTTTTGTTTTGATTAAATATTTTTGTTTTAATTAGGCTACACTTGTATCACATTTTCACTATTCCGTTTCATTTAAAATCTAAATGATAAAATAATTATGTTTGTGATGTACCTCGATCAATTTATTGCCCAGCTTACTGTGCCGTGAGATGAAAATGGTTGACAAACCCTGCCTTACATAAAGATAGAAAAAGATCACGTGTCTTTGTCAGAATTAAAAGAGATGACCACTGTAGACTGTTACGATTTGATTATTAAATTCATCCAACATTTTGGCTGGGGCGTTAGAATGCACCGACTGCACCTCTGCAGAGGGGTAAGACTCCCCTAATGGGGCCACCTGTTGGCCGTGGGTGGCGACCCGTGATGCTTAAGGATAGAGCCCAGGTGGATGAGCAGTTCATGACATGCAATACTCCACTTTGGCCCTATCTTGGGCTAGACGGGCGGTCGGAGAGGACCCCTCCGATCAATCGGCTGGTCACGTCAAGCCCTAGGACCTATATGATCTTCCCAACCCTATTGCCCTTATGGCAAGCCCCACCCCTTTTTTATCATATGGATGCTAGAAGGCGGTGGCTGTGGGTCTACATGTCCTGGGAATGACATTAAACTCTATCTGATGGTGAGGTTCCAGTTTTGGAGGTTTGGGGAATGTGGAGCACCCCTTCATCACCATTGCTCCCTGGTCCACTCTGACCCGGAGTGGTAGTACCTGTTAGGGTCCCATCTATGGGTTAAATAGAAAAATGTATTTATAAATAAATTGTATTATCCATTAAGAATTGATTTATTTCAAAACTTTATCGGCATTAAATGACCCACTGAGGTTGATAAGCCGTAAAACAAAACAAAACAAACAAAATCATCCAACATTTTTTCTTTTTCTTTTATCCGCCTCTTTTGTCGATAAGTGAGAAACGAAATTTGTTTTTTCCTTAAGAGGAGAAAATATTTCATTTTATCTCCCTGGTCTGCCGAAAATGACGCAATCAAAGTCTCCAACCGAGGCAGCAGCCTCGACATTTAGGTACTCTTGCACAATAGCGCACAGAAGATAATATCATTAGATTCGAATTTTACGTATAAATAGCATTAGTTGTCGGACACTCCTGAAGTAGCCTAACATCAACTCTAGCGTCTCAAAGATTTTCGTGAAATGTAATGCTTTTCATACGTAATCTGATGATGTTATCTGTTGCACGCTATTGTGCATTAGTACCAACATTTGATATGTTTTAATCACACCGAATATGTTAATGGAAAATTCTAATTAAACATGAATGTTTAAACGTTTTTCTGAATTTAAATCCTGGCATTATTTATGAAATGACCTGATAGTATTTTCGATATTCAATCTACAACATCTTTCTAGACAAAGACATTTTAATATGTTGTTATAAATGTACAAGAAGCGGCTACCCAGCGTCACCTGTGTAGAGGTGTGGGAAAACACTGGTGTATTGATTTTACTTTTGAGATTTAGAAATGCTGGACATTTATAAGTAGAATTTCAATTCTATTTCTATGTATCTCTTCATTTTTAAATATCTTCGAACACAAATAAAATGTCCACAAAAAGCAAGAACCGGTGATATTTAATATATATATATATATATATATATATATATATATATATATATATACTTTGTCGTTGATTGTTTTATTTTCCTAGTTTCATCCGGACATACATACATACACACCAACTGCCCTCTATATATGTACTAGAAGCAGTTACCCGGCGTCTCCTGGGTAGAGGTTCTATAAAAAGTTAGTCTCGCAGATCCATTATTATTGAATCGTGAGTTAGATCCTCGCAGGATGCCCTATAAAAATATGTACATAAAAAAGATCTTGCGTTGATCCGATCTGGTGGGGTGTCAGAAAAAAGTGCGCATACACCCTGAAAAGAAAAATTAATGTCCCCTACTTAAAGTATTAAAGGCAAAAATACATGCTGTTACTATTTAAATATTTCTTTAATTAACTTCGCGAATATAAATCAAATTTTCATTATTTTTGTTCAAAAAGCAAGATCTGATGATAGTGAATGTTTATATATATATATATTTACTTTGTCGTTAATTGTTTTATTATCGTAGTTTCCTCCGGACATACATACATACATACATACACCAACTGTCCTTTATATATGTATAAAGTAAGTAAGTAAAGTCGTCGGGGCGGCCTAATGTCGGTATCAGCCAGAGAGTGAGGGAGTCTATCCCCTTTTCTCTAACGCTAGACAAAGGAGATTATTTTAGCGTCTGAGGTGGAGCGCTACACCAACCACCAGCTCCTCACTTTACCGCACACATCCCTGTGCTACTCGTGCGCTGAGTTGGCGAGGGCCGGTATCGAACCAGGAACCTTGCGATTCCGAGTCGAACGCTCTACTGACTGAGTGGTTTGCCTAAATGGGGAAAACGTTTAGCTCAAGTACTTATTGTCATACGTGCCAGTGTTGGGACATCGTTGGATACAACATAAAAGAAAATTGGTTTCATGCCTTTCTCGTTCGTACAAAATGATCATAAACAGCGTCAGCCGGAATTAAATCTCGGTTCGTTGATTTTGTTTCAAATGCCGATAACCATAACAACAACTGGCATCTCCTGAGCACGGAAAAACTGAAGCATGATACGCCAATTCCCAGGGAGAGTCATTGTTGATTCATTGGGAGCAAATTTCGAATGATACTGAGAATTATTTCTGGTCTCTGCCATGCTGGAAGGCTTTGCTCGCTATTTTTGCAATGTCGAGTCATCACAGAAATTCAAATTCAGATTCTCTCTGTTTGGGGATCAATGAGGCTACTAGTAATGTCGCTTGCTTTTGCCATTGATTTCTTGTTCCCAAGGCCTTTCTTTTTTAGCGAATACACTTGTTATTGGATATATACGAAACTGACGAAGCGAATAAAGAAAGCGTCATTTGACTTGCAAAAAAGCTTTCCTTTGCGCTGATATAAATTTGGAATGTCTCCTTTTTTTCACCAGGAAGCTGCAGAATATGTATTGGTCTATTCTCTATTCAGAGCAAGAATATCAAGTTCTCAAAGAGAAACCACTATCCCTGCGAGATTTCAAGAGAGTGTAACCAACAAAATTTCTACAGAAAAAAAGGAAACAATTTCTACAGCGAAGAATATAGATGCGTATTGCTGTACATGTGTCCGAATATCTGACTCTAAAATCGTTCAAACTGATGCCAACCAAAATTAGTACACAAGCTGATTCTCTCTTTGATTTATAATATCGAAGAAATGAGATTTTGGCTCAGTTAAAGTTGTGTATCCTTATATCGCGCTAATAGCACGGATATCCATGACAATCTCTCACCTACCGTCCCTATAATTCATTGTACTCGGGGGTTCCCCTGCGCAGCATCCAGTATCCGCACAGTGCTGGTCAATGTCCATGTACAAGTTTTCACAGGATGACGTCGCTTATGCGTTCATCCTTGCTTCTCCAGCATGTCTTGTTCGTCTCACTCGGATGGTTTATGTGATAGGGGAGGTGTGTATACCATACATACACGTACTTATCTTATATTTCTCCGATAGTTCTGGGTAACTCTGTTATGGCTCTTATCTCATGTATGATATACCTGTATACCCGTATACCCGTGGTTGTACACAGGTTTTCTTCTCTTCTTTCCTTGGATACTTAGCTTCTCTTACTTCTATCTTGCTATCTTTCATCTTAGGTTGGGCTATGTCTGTCTAACGGTCCATCCTCTGTTATGTCTGTGTCGGTATCTTCATAGCTGGATCTTCTGTTATTTTGGATCAGTTTATCTCTGGGACGTCCTGTGTTGTTATATTTGTTCTTGATTAATAACACAAGACTTTCTTTTTGTTAGAGCTCATATTTCATTTTTATGAATCCCAGACCAAAAAAAACAAAACGCGTGCGAGAATTTGGCTAACCGAACAGAACACGGCTATTACGGCCCGCCCCGCCCAACGCTTAGGAAAAACTGATTTTCTAAATTTTCATTCGGTTCGCGTTGGGAAGGGTAGGTCAATACAGGGTTACGATGTGTCGATCACTTTTACTGTATTTTCCATTCACCGTTATTTTAAAATTTACGCTACAATTATTATAAATGATTAATAGACTACTTATCAATTATGTAACAGAGGTATCTATGGGATGTAATGTTTCTTCTGAAGAATGCTGTAATAAAATCTTTGATACCACATTGTAATAATTTACAACCACATTTATTGTAATAAAATAAGTGTATAACATTCTAATATATATACCTACTAAATGTATTTATGGAGGCGCATGGCGTAATGGTTACCGTCGTACGAAATGGACACGACGAGACGAGTTCAAATCCTGGACGAGTCTCTTTGCATTTCACATAGCGCATATACCCTATGTAAAGGTATAAATCCAGTTATTCTCCTTCCAGCTATAGTTAAATTGTACGGCGGACTGAGTTCTTTAACCTGCTTAGGCAACTAGTCTAGGAGAAGGAAAACTATGAATTCTAACCCATTAAGCGCTACTTAAGAAATTGAACTTGTGTTACATCCTACTCATGCGGAGGGGTTGGTAAATAGATATATACATAAAAAATCTAAAGATTGGAGTATTCATAACAATATTTTGTTCTCTCTTTCTTTCTCCCTGTTTCAATTTTGTTCTCTCTTTCTTTCTCCCTGTTTCGATTTCGTTCTCTCTTTCATTTTCCATGTTTTTATTTTTTTTCTCTCTTTCTTTGACCAAGTTTCAACTTTGTTCTTTCTTTCTTTCTTTCTCCATGTTTTGACTTTGTTCTCTCTTTCTTTCTCCATCTTTCAAATTTCTTGCTTGTTTTATGCTCTTTAATCATCTAAGCCATGACCATCTTTGGTTATACCATGTTTTTTTTCTTATTGAATATATTAAACCAATAGTGATATCTACAAGTATTTAAGTAAGTAAATTCATTAGTAACTGAATAACTGAATAACTGAATATATGGGATATAGCATATACAGACAGAAGAAAAAGGGAAATCAAATTGAAATATTGCTGCTAATAGTATCACGCTTTCTTGATCATCAGGCAATACTACATTCCTGATAATCTCAGCGTTGCCTGTGGAACAGGGGGGGGAGGGAGGTTCATAAAAAGTCTAATACAGGACTAGTGATAATCTACTGCATTTCTAGTCCCACTTTTATGGCCAACTTTCTTCAGAACGTAGTATGAAATGTCCAAGAAAACGTGAAACTATTAGTAAGTATATGTGATTTTGAGATCGGTGTCATAATGCCTCCCTCTCTCTCTCATATATATATATATATATATATATATAATATATATATATATATATATATATATAGTATATATGTAGTATATAGATTTAAATGTCCCCTAGGAGATTGCAGTCTCCCAGAAAATGATAATACATACATTGGATTCATCTCAACCACATTGTCAAGGCGCCTAACCCTCCATTTAACAGACAATAGCTCTATTTCACAACACCTAAAATTGAATTCATGCCCCCACTCTAATTACCGAAATATTCTAACAGAAAATACACACATTCTACACAAAGAAAAAAATAAACAAAAACTCCAAATACTAGAAGTTTTATACATAAAACAATACAAACCGTCCTCGAACAAAATTAATTTCCAATACAGTACACACATTCTAAAATGCCTATAACACCTTTCTCACCAATTCTTCTCCTTCCAGCCTCCACATTAATATAATTAAAAAATAACAAACTGGAATACATCACCCCTGATGATGGCACTTCGAAGTGCCGAAAGTACTCGGTAACTGAACTTTGGTGGACTTATCCACCAATTCCACCCAAACATTAAAAAGAAAATTAGAAAAGATAAAATAAAATTGTTAAACAGGAGATGTGCCTTTTGTTTAATTCTACATGTATAAATGAAAGAATTCTGCCCCAAATACACACACACACACACACACAGACACACACACACACACACACACACACACACACACACACACACACACACACACACCACACACATTATATATATATATATACATATAATATATATATATATATATATATAGTACGTGTTTCAAAAGATATCGAGATTTTTAATTCTTTTTGACACAACTTGTATTCTGAAAAAAAAAATAACGTTCCATTCGTTCTTCATTTCTAACTTGGTAAATACAGCTTTAAACTTAGTATTTTTTTAAAAACATCTTGTATTCTGGAAGAATTAATGAATGAAACGTTATTTTTTCAGAATACAAGGTGTCAAAACGTACAAAAAATCTCGATACTTTTTAGACACACCTTTATACACACACACACAAACACACACACACACACACACACACACACACACACACATATATATATATATATATATATATATATATATATATATATATATATATAATATGAACAAAGATGGATGAGACAAACAGGAATATTTTCATTTTTGCAAATAGTATACTCAGGATATGAATCAAGAAATGGAGAGATTTATTTTTGAAGAGTTCTCTACTAGTTTTGACCTTAGGTCATCATCAGAAGAACTAATGAGAAAAGATTTGGGAAAAAATCAACATTAGAATGTGACCAGTCCATTTGTTTACTGTAAACCATTTTCCGGTTAAATTCACCTGGACTGTTTTGTTAATGTATGTGTAAATTACTGGCTCTTTATGAAACCATACGGAAATAAACATGAAAAACATTGACCATATATATGTATATAATATATTGCCAACTTATTACTTATTCCCTTATTCCCGTGACTACCACTGGATCGATTATTCTTGGGTGTAAGATCTTTGATACAAAAAATAACTCCCTCAAAGTAGCACCAAACGAACGGTTTATCCACGAACAACTCATGAAATGTTAGAAAAATTGAAGTAACTCTATCGGAGATCTAAGGTGATTTATGATCAACTAGAATATTGGATACTAAAAGAACTATTAGTAATGAGCTGGAAAGGAATGGTTTCAAATCCTGTGACCTACGCCGAAATCTTTGAGAAAATGGTGCCTTAACCCAGATCGTCATTTATGTAAAAGGGATAGATGCGCTTACCACGAAAAAACAAAAAGCAAACCCCCAGAAAAATACCCCCAGTAAAATACAATTTGTTCCTCGACCTTAGACTGAAAAAATATCTCGATTATTAAGATGAATTATTCTAATTAAGTTAAGATATTTTCCATGGAAGCAGATATTTATACGTAAAATACGATTCTAATGATATCATCTCTTATTCTGCATTTGTTCCTTATTCTCTTGAAAAGTTCAGATATTTTTGTACTTTTTCACTTTTAAAAAAAAATTCAGTCTATTGTCTGATCTAATAGACATTCACTATTCAATAATTTATCATTAAGATGACTATATTTAGTCTTTTAACATGGAATGGAGGACACGTTTTAATTTAAAACTCACATGTTTTACTTATTTTTTTTAAGGACAGATAACGGATTATGAATATTTTTTGTGATGTCAACACTCTTATTCAAAATACGGATTTGGCTATTCTAACGGGAAAGAATAAAAGAAGACGTACAATGTTACTCTAAATAAATACACCCATATCAATTTTCATTAAGATCCGCATCAATGTGCCACCAGGCATCTATTTTTGCAAATGGTATATGAATCAAGAAATTTGCATCGCATTTATTCAACGTGCCATTACGATTCTTAATTATAACCGACAGAATCTGCAAGTGAAATAAAATAAAAACAATGCAAACAGGGATGTAAAAAACATCTGACATGTGCTGTTTCCTTGGAAACCAATTTGGCAGATTCCCTTTTTTTCTTTCCTATAGCCTTGACCAATCACCAGTGGGAATGTTTTTCAAATTAAAGGCAGTAATCATAAATTGTTCTATATTTGAAATCAAGGCCACAATTATATAAAGTATTTATTTCCGGTTGGAGGATTGCACATACCTGTTTAATGCTGCGTTTAAGATATTTTTGAAAATTAAAAATAGAATAACATCCACAGTTTTTCCTCAACGCGGATAATCGCTGGAATTATAACCGGAAGCATGTGGTCTCAAATGGATCAACAATATTTACATCCGGAGGATCTAGATATGCATCATCGTGGATATAAACAAACAAGTTAACTATTTTTTAAAACAATTTAACTAATATATCTTATTATAACAGAGAGGGTGTGTTGGGGCGAAAGCGCGTCTATAGGATAATGAATTAATGATAGAAATAGGGTTTATGTTGCAAAGAGATCTGTATAAGGTTACGGCTGATACCTGAAGAAGGCTAGAGGATACAACGGCCGAAATTCTGTTACTATGATAAGAACAAAGAAAACTCGTTACCCTGTGTGTGTGTGTGTGTGTGTGAGAGAGAGAGAGAGAGAGAGAAGAGAGAAGAGAGAGAGAGAGAGAGAGAGAGGGAATGAAGATGTATACAAAACTAAAGTTGAGTACATAGACACTCAGTGAAACACACATACATAGAATTAAAATCGAATTAAAAAGAGAACGTACTTATAAGAGTATATATATATATATATATATATAATATATATATATATATATATATATATATATATATATATATATATATATATATATCTGTGTGTATGTGTGAGAAATTGAAGAAAGTGTGTTTGTGTGCGTGACAATTTGGGATTATATTTCTAAAGTAATTAGATGTTGAAATTGGTTTGGTGCTGCAAGTATTTATAAAAAAAAGGTTCTTTACAAAGTTAAAAACTAATGCATTATTTTATACCAGAGACAATCGTTGTATAGCTCATATATATATATATATATATATATATATATATATATATATATGAGGAAATTACAGATTAGGTAAAATCCAACATAATGTAATTAAAAGTTTAGGAATAAAAGCGGATAAAACACAAACAACTTCATTCAATTAACATTTCACCTCGGTGTATTAACGGGGCTTCACCCGAATTCAGATGAAGCTTCGTTGGTACACCGAGGTGAAATATGAATGAAGTTATTTGTGTTTTATCCGCTTTAATTACACACGCATATATTATTTGTTATAGGGTACAAAACATTTAAGGTGCGATTGTTACCACTGGTTTCAAAGCGATTGTTACCACTTGTTAGCCCCTTATCGGCAAGACACCGCGACCATGAAAGAAATGCAGCAAATATACATTTATATTCAATTCTCCGATACTAGAAAACTGATATATATATATATATATATATATATATATATATACACATTTTACATATATGCATATGCTTGTGTATAATTAAAGTTCCTAGTTCGATACCGGCCCCGCCAACTCAGCGTATGAGTAGCACAGGGATCTGTGCGGTAAAGTAAGGAGCTGATGGTAGGTGTGGCGCTCCACCTCAGATGCTAAAACAATCTGCTTGGTCTAGCGCTATTGAAAAGGGGATAGACTCCCTCGCTGACTGGCTGATACCGACTTTAGGCCGCCCTGTCGAATTTACTTTTACTTACTTATATATATATATATATATATATATATATATATATATATATATATATATATATATATATCAGTGGATATGTAGGGGAAATACAAAACCCTTCAGATTCAGATTAAACAATATAAATCTACGATAAAACAAGTCAGAACTAAGTAGCATTGCACAACACTTCAACAAACCACTGCACAAACTGAAGTGCATTTTGATTGACCACGTTTTTCCATCCACCAAACACGCAAACATACTGAAATTAAATGGGTAACACGCCTATGCAGGGATTGAACACAAATTTAGGATTCTTCAACTCGTACAAATATTTCTCCACCCCTACCACCACCAGCAAAGCGGAATCCACCAGGGTCGACCAAGACGGATATGTTGTCATTCCCAACAAATCTGACACTTTTATTATTAGATAGATCGTGTCTCCGTTAATATTTTCTTAGTATCCCTATCATCCGCACTCAAGTGCTATCAAAACCTGAAAATTCTTCCTAAATTCATCTCATCATATTTTACCGCGCGTTATAAATCACCACCTTTGCATCTTCGATTTCATGATATATCAATATAATCTCACTTCATTTCGAAAGCCGTCGAATTTCAAATTCTAAAATATTTTATTTCTTACAAATCTTGGAGACATTCCAAAAGTACAAAAGAATTATTAAATTCCGCCAAAACAGATGAGATAAGATTTCTTGAAAGTGGGGATTTTATGACATCAGATAAGAAATGGAGAGATTTATTTTCAAATCTCTTCTCTTTCTTTTGCCGATTCGAAGAGAATTTGGTTATGTTTGTTCAAAATCAGCCATCACTGTTTTTGTCAAACGTTTTTGATTCAAACCGAGATAATTATTGAAAACTTAAGAGAAACCAGAGAAGATTGTTATTGATGACACAGTTTGATTCTTTTTCGAGGGAGGAGGTAATTTTGACACAATGTGGATAAATAGGGATAGACTAGGATACAGAAATACTTACTTAGATAGATAGGGACAGACTGAGATAGATACATAGATAGATATATATATAAATATGGACAGACTGATATAGATATATAGATATGGACGGACTGAGATAGATATATAGATATGAACAGAGATGGATAGATAGATAGATAGATAGATATGAACAGGGATAGATAGATAGATAGATACGAACAGGGATAGATAGATAAATAGATAGATAGATACGAACAGAGATAGAAAGATATGAACAGAGAAAGATATCTAGAGAGATATGAACAGATAGATAGATATGAAAAGGGATAGATAAATAGATATGAACAGGGATAAATAGATAAATAGATAGATAGATATGAACAGAGATAGAAAGATATGAACAGAGAAAGATATATAGAGAGATATGAACAGAGATAGATAGATATGAACAGAGATAGATAGATAGATATGAATAGGGATAGATAGATAGATATGAACAGGGATAGATAGATAAATAGATAGATAGATACGAACAGAGATAGAAAGATATAAACAGAGAAATATATATAGAGAGATATGAACAGATATAGATAGATATGAATAGGGATAGATAGATAGATATGAATAGGGATAGATAGATAGATATGAACAGGGATAGATAGATAAATAGATAGATAGATATGAACAGAGATGGAAATATATGAACAGAGAAAGATATATATAGAGATATGAACAGAGATAGATAGATATGAACAGGGATATAGATAGATAGATATGAACAGGGATAGATAGATAAATAGATAGATACGAACAGAGATAGAAAGATATGAACAGAGAAAGATATATAGAGAGATATGAACAAAGATAGATAGATATGAAAAGGGATAGATAGATAGATAGATATGAACAGGGATAGATAGATATGAACAGGGATAGATAGATAAATAAATAGATAGATATTAACAGAGATAGAAAGATATGAACAGAGAAATATATAGAGAGAGATATGAACAGAGATATATAGATATGAACAGGGATAGATAGATAGATAGATAGATATGAATAAGGATAGATAGATAGATATGAAACAGGGATAGATAGATAAATAGATAGATAGATACGAACAGAGATAGAAAGATATGAACAGAGAAAGATATATAGAGAGATATGAACAGAGATAGATAGATATGAAAAGGGATAGATAGATAGATAGATAGATAGATATGAACAAGGATAGATAGATAGATATGAACAGGGATAGATAGATAGATATGAACAGGGATAGATAGATAAATAGATAGATAGATACGAACAGAGATAGAAAGATATGAACAGAGAAATATATATATAGAGATATGAACAGATATAGATAGATATGAATAGGGATAGATAGATAGATATGAATAGGGATAGATAGATATGAACAGGGATAGATAGATAAATAGATAGATAGATATGAACAGAGATGGAAATATATGAACAGAGAAAGATATATATAGAGATATGAACAGAGATAGATAGATATGAATCGGGATAGATAGATAGATAGATATGAATAGGGATAGATAGCTAGATATGAACAGGGATATGTAGATAAATAGATAGATAGATATGAACAGAGATAGAAAGATATGAACAGAGAAAGATATATAGAGAGATATGAACAGAGATAGATAGATATGAACAGACTGAGTTGAATAGATTATATAATACAACCCTGCAAAAATATGGACTCATCACTCTAGGAAAACCTTTCTTTTTAATCCATTATTTTCAATGCATCAAAAGTAAACTAAGCAAAAAATATGAGACAAAATATATTTTGTTTAATAGCCAAATCTTTGTACAATCAGAAGACAAATTGCTAGTTCAGAAACCCGCCTCTACTAATTGAAAGGCGCTGTGTTGTTGGACCTGATTCAATTGCGCATTTTTCCAACCCTATTGCCCTTATGGCAAGCCCCAAGCCCTTTTTATCATATGGGTGCTAGAAGGCAGTGGCTGTGGGTCTACATGTCCTGGGAATGACGTTAAACTCTATCTGATGGTGAGGTTCCAGTTTTGGAGGTTTGGGGAATGTGGAGCACCCCTTCATCACCATTGCTCCCTGGTCCACTCTGACCCGGAGTGGTAGTACCTGTTAGGGTCCCATCTATGGGTTAAATAGAAAAATGTATTAAAAAAAAATTGTATTATCCATTAAGAATTGATTTATTTCAAAACTTTATCGGCATTAAATGACCCACTGAGGTTGATATGCCGTAAAACAAAACAAACAAAACAAAAAACAAATCAGTTGCGCATATTGTTCTAGGTCAAATGATCTTTCAGAGATATATGTTTCTATATGAGGCCAGTCCAGAAATTGTGCATTCCTTTTTTGCAAAATATTGCACCCACAAACGTTTTGATGAGGCCAAATTTTTATTTTTGTAACTTTTAGCTTTTCCCAAATCACCGTTGAAAGTGAGGGTATTTAGAATGCATACGAAATTCAACAAATACGCAGCTGATGGTAATCCTGAATGAAGAATTCGAAAAGTGAAGCGGACACAAGTATAATCATTTGAGGGAATATATTTTCTTAATATTACACGGATAGAACCCCGAGACTTGCTTGAATAAGAGAACAAGCTCGTGACGGCGCTTTTAAATAGACTCAGTAATATCCATTCTCGTGCTTTTATAATATTTATATATTAAAACTCATGCTCCTTAATTGCATGACCGTTATCATCTTGCAAAATAATCGTATTTAGGATATATTCCAGCGAATTTTCCATTTATAAAAACACCCTTGATGTTCTCTCTTGATATGATTGAAAGCTACGCAATGGTATTTTTTAAAATGTCTTCCATATTATCAAATCATTGAGATGAATGTTTAGTTTAAGGAACTAACATCTGAATGAAAGGTGCTCTACATCAACAATCCTCTTGTTTCACCAAAACCCTACATCAAAATGTATACTGGCTTAATACTTTTAAATAAAACTATACTTGTAATTTATGAGGAAATGCGTCCTGGTCTCCTGCCTCAAAAACCACTACCCGGTGACTATCAAAATAACAACCCCAGCTCGTCGTAATTCTTGTTTATTTATCGTAATTTGTGGTAATTCTTGTTTAGATATGAAGATGGATATATAGTTTGGAATAGACTGAGATAGATAGATAAACAAACAAAATAATATAGATAGATATGAACAAATGGAAATAGATAGATATTTTGACAAGTAAATATATTTGGGGGGGGGGGGTCGCATCTTTTTTGTCGTAATTCTTGTTTATTTAAACTAAAAACAAGACATTCAAACAAACATGAATATAAAAAATCTTAGTATTTAAAGTAATATAGAAAAATATGAACAAATTGAGATAGATAGATTAGATAGATATGAAGATGGATAGTTTTGAATAGACTGAGCTGGGGTCGTTATTTTGATAGTCACCGGGTAGCAATTTTTGAGATAGGAGACCGGGACGCACTTCCTCATAAATTACCATTATAATAAAGCCGAGAGAATCATTGCTTGTTTCATAAAGGCTTTTCCTGTTTGGTTTAATGACACAAAATACAGACTAAAATATTCTTTAGTTCTGGGATGGAGTTATCTTTGAAAAAGAAATTCATTTTTATCATTTTAATAAGCTGTAATGTACAATTAATTCCTAAATCAACCCATCCCTTTGCATCTGCCAGTCAATTTACACCTCTCTCTATATATTTTCATTAACTACTACCTATATATTTTATTGCATGTGTGAGATCCAAAAGAAAGATTAGAGAGTCAAGAGGAAGATTGACCCACACTCTTTAATTGTTACCACTCCAAAGCCATATTTGATGGCTGTCACAACCTATAACCTACAGGTAAACGAAAACGTTTTCCCCAACTTAAATAACTCATTTGAAAAGTTTTTGAAAATTGACGAAATAATATTATCATGTGAGTTTTCTAATAATCTAACCCGAACTCAATTGGTGAACCATTTCTAGTATACATATAGTAAAAGTAAAGTCGTCGGGGCGGCCTAATGTCGGTATGAGCCATACAGCGAGGGAGTCTATCCCCTTTTCACTAGCGCTTGACCAAGGAGATTGTTTTTGCGACTCAGATGGAGCGCCACACCTACCATCAGCTCCTTAATTTACCGCACAGATCCCTGTGTTACTCATACGCTGAGTTTGCGAGGGCCGGTATCGAACTAGGAACCTTGTGGTCTCTAGCCGAACGCTCTACCGACTGAGCTAACCCGACCCTTAGTATACATATAAGTTTTGCTATTTAGTATGCTTTCATTCATCTGGTCCATAGATCCAAGATCACTTATGCTACCTGTTGTTCCTAAGATATTATGCATCTACTTACATAAAAGACTTATTGTTATTTAACTTCAATAAACTTATAGAAATATATTCTTATGTAGATCGAAACAATGACTCATTGTAAACGATATGTACTTCATTACTACTAAGTAGTGAGTTCGATCCTCATTATGTGCCTTCAAGATCTTTGGCATAAATCTAAGCTAAATATTTCACAAAGCAAGTATTCTTTCATAGGCTTCTGCAGTTATTCTCATCGTTTTACACGAAAGCATGAAAAAAACAACAACATATATACACAACGTGTACCACAGAAATATAAAAAAACAAATCTATATATTAATATGTTTGTTCTAAAAACTTCCGTCGGTTATTAACCTGCAGCACCCTCTGGTTAAAAAGGAAACCGTCCAAATTGTTTAAAATGCAATGCAAAAATGTAAATCCAGATTATCTAACGACACAAATCGGTGATTTCTTATTTGTCCGTTTTTATTTCCCCAAATCTTTAAAAAAAATATACTTTTAAACGATCGCTTAAATGCCCAACGTAAAATTAAAATGAATTGAAAAAAAAAGTTACATGTTTGTTTTATTTGTAATATTGAAAGTGTAAATTACGGAATATATTTTGATCTTATGTCGTCCCGGCCTTTTGCCTTCATTTAGGCTATGTTTTAGCGTCAGTCGAATTCCAGGCCTAAATTCTATATTTTCCGAGTCGTGTGTTTGTCACCTTGTCGGCAAATTAATTTAGATATTTTAAACGCCTCCCCAACCCAGATTTTTATCGGCAAATTAATGTAAATATTTTATCCCCCTTTTTAAGAGAGAGTGAATGATTTAGATCAAGATTATTATTGTTGTTACATATTGAACTATTTCCCAATAGCTCTTAAGTAAACATATCAAACGTTGTAATAATTAAATTATAGTGTGGTATATCCTCAGGTCCTAATAGTTTATATGATAAATGGATGTTTAAGTAGAAAACTTCATAAGAGTTAAAACAAGAATGAATATAAATAAGTAACAAAACCCCCACAAATGCCTCACACAGCACACACTCGCACATTTCAGTGTATGTATTTATCCAAACCCTTATCTACGAGCAGGATGTGACCCAAGGCCCATTTAAAAGTCGAGTACAGCTGGTTTTGAATTCGAACTTTTTCTGCTTCTAGACGGGTTGCCTGACCAAGATTAAAGAACCCAACTACCATGTACCTATATTTGGAGGGGAGTGGAATCATGCCTTTCTCATGCACATTAGCGCCAAGTGAAGAACAAACAGCTTAGTCCAGGATTTGAACTCGGCTAGCCGAATCCACTTTCTACTTCAATAACCGTTACGCGAATGGCACCTCCTTGCATTTCAATGTACTCATCAAACCATACAAGTGACATTGCTATACATAAAAGCACACACACGCGCGCGCATATACATATACATATATATATATATATATATATATATATATATATATATATATATATATATATATATATATATAAAGATAAATCTAATGAGTGAGACGAACCTACTATTAGTAGGTTCGTCTGACTCATTAGATTTATCTTCATTATTTACACTACTTAGGTATTGAGCACTTATTAGCTATTTTCCTAGCGGTTATATGAATATATATATATATCTTATATACATATATATACATATAAATTGTTTTTTCTTTTGGCCAAATAATGTACCAATAGATTATTTTTGTTGGTACGACTATCTTGGTCTTTTCTTTTTTTCAAAAAATTTTTTCTCCCCAGCTGATGTTTGGTAGTATATTTTTACAATCAAACTATTTGCTGTTTTTTTCTCACCGCGAGGATTTACCAACA
>CM042142.1:67560184-67565184 GCA_023376005.1 Doryteuthis pealeii
TCTTATTTGTAGGTGGAAAATTTCACGTATTAATTCCAATGACAATTACTCGTTTGTTTTATTTCTTTTTGTGAAAAAAACAAAAAAAAAACAATTAAGAATGAATGTTTTGTTCGAAGAAATAAGTCGTAGATGACAAAAATTTAAATTCATCTCTTTTCAGTTACAGTGAAAAAATATTATTCGTTTTTACAACGAAGATAAGAATTATAGAATTCTACTGAATAAAATTAATTTTAACTATAAAAGAAGCAAAAAATTCGCAAAATATAATATTCGTTTATTTTAGGAACTGTATTTTGTTGTTTACATTTAAAATATTATTTAAAAGATATAACCCTAAACTTGTGATAATAATAACCCTAAACTCGTGACATAATTCTTTTTTCTAAAGACTAGTTCTTAATTGCTTGTTAAGTTAGTGATACGAATGTATTCATTTATTTATTTTTTTTCCCTCTTAAAATGTAACAATTAAAAGAAGGTGAGTATTAAATATGTGTTCTTACTTTTAGGTGGACAATTTCGCGTATTGATTCAAATAAAAAGTATTCGTTTATTCCCTAAAGAGTTATTTTCTTTTAAGAAAAAAGATTGTTTTTACTGAAGCGGATTAAAAATTGATATATTTGTTGAAAAAAGTAAGAGACTTATTCGTTTAAAAACATCAGTTTTTGACTTATCGATAAAAAATGCTTTGGTTTAATTTTGTTATTTTTGTTGTTTCTATCTTCTAAAACTGTAACATAGGTACAAAATGTAACATAGGTACAAAATGTAACATAGGTACAATAAAAAGAAACTAAGCATTAAATATTGTTCTTACAATAAAAATAAACTAAAAAAACAGAAATGCAAAATTTTTCGTATTACAACTTCTTTTCTGGTTTACATTAAGATAGCCTTTTCTTACAATTACTTCTAAATCATAAAACAATAATTTTCCAAAAAGCATTTAATTCAATTATTGCCCATGGAATATGTGTGATATTTTAAACGAGACGTGTATTAATAAGAACTGAAGAGTTGCACGTGCTATTGTTGAAATGTTCCACAAATAGATTGATTCTTATTTATTGAATTATATCATTTAATCAGTAAAAATCAAAAACTAAATTTTGTACTCTTCCTTATTATAAACATATTAAAGTGTATGCGTGATAATATCTCTTTCTGAGTTATATGTCAACACGCACATAACAAAACAGACGTGACGCCTATATATGTGTATAAATAAATAACTCAGTCGGTAGAGCGTTCGGTTAGAAACCACAAGGTTCCTAGTTCGATACCAGTCCTCGCCAACTCAGCGTATGAGTAGCACAGGGATCTGTGCGGTAAAGTAAGGAGCTGATGGTAGGTGTAGCGCTCCACCTCAGATGCTAAAACAATCTCCTTGGTGTAGCGCTAGTGAAAAGGGGATATACTCCTCGCTGACTGGCTGATACCGACTTTAGGCCGCCCCGACGACTTTACTTACTTACTTACTTATATATATATATATATATATATAATATATATATATATTAAGTATGTATATTTATTTGTATGACTATGTACATGTATATACAAATCTCCGTTATTAAATTTATTTTAGTCTGGCATTAGGTCAAACGTTTGGGAAAAGCAGGTGGAATTCTCGAAAACACTAGATTGTCAATTATTAGTCAAATTGAGGCGCATAAGTCTGTCTAACATATGTAAAACTTTCACACTTACGAATCTAGAAATAAACTAATAGTCCACTGCAAAAGCCACACACACACACACACACACACACACACACACACACACACACACACACACACATTATAAAACAACATATAAAGACATAGAGGTGCTCGTGCATACAGATCTCTCTCCCCTCTCTCTCTCTCCTCTCTCTCTCTCTCTCTCTCTCTCTATATATATATATATATATATATATATATATATATGTGATTGCACGTCTATTATATAATGTGCGTGTCCCTAGTCAGATATTGAATATATATGTATATATATATATATATATATATATATATATATATATATATAAACACTTTCACACACACATACACACATGTGTGTATGTATGTGTATGTGTATGTGTGAACGAGTTTATAAATTGTATCTATATTATATATATATATATATAAATGTGCAGTTATTTATTGAATATATAGATACATACTATGCTTTTTCGTGTGCAAAAGTACAACGTATGTATATATGTGTTTGTATAAAATCCATGTATTGGCGCACTCTGTCTCTCTATATATATATATATATATATATATATTATTTAAATATGATTTCTTACCACAGTTCTTAGATTAGTACTACGTGAATGTATAGTGCAAGTACTTCCCCCCTCCCTCTCATTCTGACTGTATGTACATGTGTCTGTTTGTGTTATGTATGTGTATTTAGATAGATAAAGTTGGTGGGTGGGGTGGCCTATTGTCGGTTGTACTCGGACAGAGAGGGAGTTTATCCCCTTTTTGCTAGCGCTAGTCCGGGGAATTTATTTTGCTGAGGTAGAGCGTCATACCTTCCATCAGTTCCCTACTTTGCCACACATATCAAATTACTCAAGTTGTGCTACCCATGTGCTGAGTTGCCGGGGACTGGTATCGAACAAGGAAGCTTGCGATTACAAAATGGGGTCTCTACCGACTGAACTAAATCGTAAATATGAATATACCGAACGCAACAGACTGGAATAGATCGATAGTGAAATTGTTGATCAAATTGACACACTGTTTGAATTCGATAGAAAGAAAGAAAAACTGACAGACAGACATAAAAATAGATATATGAATAGATATATAGGTAGATTAATAAATATAGACTATGATACATAATTAGACACACTCACACACATATGTATGAATAAATTCACATACCCCCCCACACACATATGGATAGTCTGTAGTAAAAAAGATAATTTGATAGATAGGTATATGAATAGACTGTGGTAAAAAGTTAGATAGATAGGTATATGAATAAACTGTGGTAAAAAGTTAGATAGATATGTATATTTATAGACATGGTAAAAGTTAGATAGATATATGATAGATTGGTAAAAAGTTAGATAGATAGGTATATGAATAGACTGTGGTAAAGGTTAGATAGATAGGTATATGAATAGACTGTGGTAAAAAGTTAGATAGATAAGTATATGAATAGACTGTGGTAAAAGTTAGATAGGTATATGAATAAACTGTAGTAAAAAGTTAGATAGATAGGTATATTAATATACTGTGGTTAAAAAGTTAGATAGATAGGTATACGAATAGACTGTGGTAAAAAGTTAGATAGATAGATAGACTGAAAGATAGAAAGACACATAAAAAAACAGAAAGATATGAAAGTGACGAGATACATGGCGATAAGTAAGTAAAGAGGCTGATTGAAATAGAAGTATGAAATGCTTCAGTACAGGCTCGAACCCAGCATTCCGAATATGTTTTCTTACTCGGTAAATGTTACACCCCCTGTACCACTGTTTGTGCGTATATGTATGCGAGTGTCCCTGATTATAGTTTTATAATAATTTATGTGTATTGCTCTGACCTCGCATACACACACACATACACAAATATATATGAATATATATATATTTTTATGAGGGGAATAATACTCTATTAAGAATGAAACCACACACACCCACACACATACACTCACACATATATATACACACACATATACAGACACACACACACACACACACACACACACACATATATATATATATATATGACTTTTTTCACAAAGTCCGTGTGCACTTTTCTTTTCTTAATTTTTATAAGTTTATTTGTGTTTAAATTTCTTAAAGTTCACATGGGCATTATGAACACCATGTATCTATCTATCTATCTATATATATATATATATATATATATATATATATGTGTGTGTGTATTTATATCTATATATTATATATATATCTGTATATATATAATTATATATATATATATATATCTACTGATATATATATATATATATATATATATATATATATATATATATATATATATATATATATATATATATGTATGTGTGTGTGTGTGTGTGTGTGTGTGTGTGTGTGTGTGTGTGTGTGCATAAGTGTTTGTTAGTTTGTAAAGCAAAAAACAACTCATGCTACGTTTTTGCTCCTATCGAATAGAGAAGACCTGATATAAATTTTATATTTTGTATACATAACCCCAGAATATATCCACCGAAAGAACGACTAAAATTACCTTCGTATATTTAATGTAGGTTTGAGATTTTTTTATTTTCAGTCTCTTTTTATTAGATCGATAAATGTTCTTTGCTAACAAATAAAGCCTGTTTGTTTTATGTAAAATAAATTAGAAATGTAATGCAGTATATATATATCTCCTTTGAAGTTTTCATTTTGGTTTTAATTGCACTTAGAATGAAGTTTAATTAAAATTTAATTTATAATGGAGATAACCGTAAAAGCTTATTGTGTGTACATAAAGGAAATGTTAAATTTTAAAATATAATATTTTTATAAGTCAGGTTTTCAAAACTGCATTTAGAAAATGTAACAATCTCTAAATTTAACAAAATTAAATTAGATACCCTAGAAATATAAAAAGTAAAATAAGTAAAATTGGCGGATTGGCCTACTGTCAGTATCAAACGGAGTCTTTCCCCTTTTCACTAGCGCTTGACCAGGGAGATTTCTTTTACCTAGGTGGAGCACACACCTACCGTAAGCATTCCCACTTTACAGCACAGATAGGATAATCAAAAGCTGTACTATTCAAACGCTGGTAGGCGGGGACAGATCTCGAACCAGAACCTTATGAATAGATGCTCTATTAACTGAGCTAAATATAGTTTGATAAAAATCAATTGATCTTTATTGGCACTGGATATTGAAAAATATTTAGATATTTTACTTAATACTTAATAAAATTTTACTTACTTAAAATAAATGAATAGATACATTTGTGTTTACGCACTAACTGTTACCTGTTAAATCAGGTTACATTTAAAGG
>CM042142.1:67570184-67585184 GCA_023376005.1 Doryteuthis pealeii
TAAGAACTTAAAACCCAATTTGCACACGGAGACAATAGATGCATGCACAGTAAGAAAGAAATTATACAATTCATTAAATTTTTTTTTTGACTGACCCAATATTAACAAAAAATATTTTGGTCATTTCTTTTTTTGACCTTTTTCAAGAGATTTTTTATCGTGCAAGTCTCTTGTAATTTATTTGAAGTATTGCATTGTGAACTGTCATGAAAGGTTGGGGAAAAATCGACAGAAACGGTTTAAAAAAAAAGAAAGAATGAAAAAGCGCGAAAATTTTATTGGATATTAAGAGTGACTAATGTTGACTTTTCATCGAATAAAATCACGACAAAAAGTGAATGAAAAAGTAAGACAAACAAAGAAGACGTCACTGAATTAGAAATAAAGGAAAGAAAGGATAAAGAAAGAAATTGAAGAAATGAAAAGAAATAAGCTACAGAAATAAATATAAGTAATTTGGCAGAGTGGCCTATTTTCGGTATCAGCCGGACACCGAGGGAGTTAATCCTCTTTTCGCTAGTGCTAGAACAAAAATTGTTTCTTTCTGAGGCGGAGCTCCCTCACTTTACCGCACAGATCAGATTACCCAATCTGTGCTACTCGTGCGTCGACAGTATCGAACCAGGAACCTTGCGATTACCTAGGAGGGTGCTCTGCCAACAGAGCTAAACCGGCACTTATTAATTATGAGGATTGAAATATAGTTTTATGAAAATTAAGGAATCTTTATTCGTACTCGATATTGAAAAAAATTACTTACTTAAAATATTTTACTGATTAGAATTTTACTAAGCGGGTGCTCTATCGAATGAGCTAGAAAAATGCAGGGAAAGTAATAGGGAAAAGAGATAAAAACGTGAAAAAGAAAAAGAACTTGAAGATTGGAAAAAACAAAGATAAAATGAATGAAAATGTGAAAATAAATGCAAAGATAAGGGAACTAAACATTTTTAAAAAAGCTAAAAAGAAAGTTGGGTAAAGAAAAGAAGATATCGAGATAGAAATGTCTTTCATAAACAAATAATAAATAAATAGCTTAAATACAAAAAACATAGGAACGAGAAAAATAATCAAAGAGAAAATTCTTTAAATTTAAAAAAAAAGAAGAATTTTACAAATAAATTTGGATAATGAGAAAAAAAGGCGAACATTTTGTAAATATATGAAAAGAAAAAAAAACTGAATTTCTCCCAAAAGGAAGTTATTTTTTAAAAGGATTTTTAAAAATAAAACAAATGAAAAAGAAAATATAGGAAAATAAAAATGAAAGTTCAGATGAAAGAAAAAAATGGAAGTAAAGAAAAAAATGAAGTAAACTATAAAAAAAACAAAACAAAAAAAAACAATGTAAAAAACCCAACAACAATTAAAAAAAAACAGAAAAAAGAAGAGAAGGAAGAGAAGAAAAATCATAAGAAGAATTATAGTAAACTTAAAAGTATTAAACAAACTTTATTACTAAAAATAAAAGAGACTTAAAAAAAAATAGAAAATAATTTTAAAAGATACAAAAACTAAGGCTATGGAGGAACCCTTATCCACTTTCAAAAAAACAAAATAAAAAACAAAGAGAAAATCTCTATATTTCTGAGATTCAGTGTTGTTAATATTGATCTTGGTCGCTTACCCCCAGGCAACACCTTCCACCTTGATTTAAAGGGACAGAGATGGATTTATTGTCCAGTGCCTGAAGCGTTGCAAAATAGAAATACCGACTGGAAACACGCAATTTTAACACCGCATGAGTTTCGGTTTGTACGTGGCTCTCCACGTTAATCGGACTTTGTGTTCAACTGACATAGTGGAATTTCAGTGACAAAACAACTCATCTTGGACGCTATTCTAATAATGTTTCAGTTGCTATACTCCATGGTCTTTTTCAATACGATAAACAGCGCTTGAAGAAGACCGGAGAATAAAGCGACCAAGATGAGTATAACAGCTCTCAATGTGGAGAGAATAATTCTAACAAAGAGAAAATATTTATCTAACTAACCTCCGTGGTGCACCACAAGACATTTTTTTTAACAAAAAGTAGGTGGAATCACTGAAAATACGCATTTTTTATGACATGCCCTTTTAGATACCAGGGATTGACTCTGACCTTCATTGGGTGTAATGAGGAGGTTTAATCAGGGAATATGGAGACTTAAATGAAGAAAAAATAGACACATTTTACTGATACAAATAGAATGAAAAAAACAATAAAAGGTGAATAAATGAGAACAACAAAATAAGAAAGCAAACCTAAAAATGTGTATTAAAAGAAAAATGAATGGATGAATGAAGGTGAGCCATGATTGTGGGTTTGTGGAATATTAAGCTAATTTTCGGGAAAAAATTATCCCCCCTCCCCCTCCCCCCCTCTCTCTCTCTCTCTCTCATATTCCAACTCTGGTGATTTAAATTAGCCACCCTAGTTTAAACAAAAATTTCTTTTACTTTCCAATTAAATTGTCCTGAGAAAGGGTTAACATAAACCTAACGTTTAAACATCGACGTCAACTTTGTTTTTCTAATATATATATATAAGTAAAAGTAAAGTCGTCGGGGCGGCCTAATGTCGGTATCAGCCAGACAGCGAGGGAGTCTATCCCCTTTTCACTAGCGCTAGACCAAGGAGATTATTTTAGCGTCTGAGGTGGAGCGCCACACCTACCATCAGCTCCTTACTTTACCGCACAGATTCCTGTGCTACTCATATCGCTGAGTTGGCGGGGGCCCGATATCGAACTAGGAACCTAGTGGTTTCTAGCCGAGCACTCTACCGACTGAGCTATGAGACCTAATAGGTCGAAATGTACATTCAGGGATTGACATTTTCTCGATTCGTTTAGCCTCACATTTGAACATATATGCCCGCCTAAAATTCATTAATTATTAACTAATTAATTTTCAAAATTAGGTACGACTTCAATTAAGCACATATCCTCCAAAAATTATCGGCTTAAAGCCATATAAAAAATAAACACATTTGTTTGTTTACTTAACCTTATATATATATATATATATATATATATATATATATATATATATGTCAGTTACCAAGCGCCATTAAATAAAACATTTTTTAAATTAAAAAAAAAAGTTCTTTGAAGCCAAAGATAACAGTAATTGATCATTTCCTGTGGAGATCTATTCACTGAGAACGGATATTATTAGGTATTATTTATTATCAAGTTTTACATCATTGGATGATGTGTATAATTTTAAATGTAATTAATATTTGTTCCATAATTTTACTTTATCAATGAATGAGATTATACTGAAAAAGAAACATGTGCTGAATAAAGTAAATGTTTTTTTAGCATTATGTAATGTGGAAGGTGTTTTAAAAAAGGATTAAGATTAGAGCTTATGAACTTATGAGGAAATAAATTTCAAAAAAGGAATAATACATTAATTATTTCCAACGTAGTCCTCTTGGCCTTCAACATACTTATTCCAGTGAGTTTTCCATTGGTAAAAGCACCTCTGTAACTCCTCTTTGAATATGGTGTGAAGCTGCACTGTAGAATCTTTTAGTGTTTTCCACATTCTCAAATCTTAAAATTGAGATAAATTTCCACTTTAGGATATATCGCACGGAACTAGATATTGTGATATGGAAGGTGCTACACTTGTGCAATCTTGTGTTTCGCAAAAATATTTCGTTTAAACAGTACTGAGTATGCTGAAGAAAAAGTATAAAAAATTGATACTGATTCATCTAGATTTCAAGTTTTCACCAATGTACTAAATAAAACACATACACCTCTTATATATTCTCCAATTTTTCAACGTCCAAGCTACACACTATTGGAAAGGTAACCATACTCTATCTCTAATTGATTAAAAAGTTCAAGGTGAACACAATTGAAATGACATACCCCCAATTACCAAAAATTACCCTAAAAAATCCTAAATTACAATGCCACTTAGATAACGCATAGAAGTAACATTACACTTATACCTAACCCCTATCAATACTCAACATACAAAGAATATATATCACTTACGACTCGTCACAATTTAAGAATAATCCATATTTCTTTAGATACCACTAAAAACTCCATTTAGTTAAAATATTAAAAAATCACTTACTATTCCTTTTAGTAAATAATTTTGTAAATAATTTTCAACATACAAACTATTTTCTAATAAAAATCCATTTACTTCAATAAAATGTTACATCAAGCGACTTTACTTCCTTAACCGGGAAACAACAATTAGTATGAATATCTCCTTAGTCCAATATCATTTACATTATTAACTAGAACATAATAGGTAAGTCAACTGTATTTCTTAAATATTAGTCTATTTGAACACTTATATTCGCTATTCATTCATGCTTAAAAAACTATTTTATATTTTTATAACCCAAAGAGCAAATATGCGAAGCATACGCGAAACCCTTACCATATATATGGCTTCCAGTGGTTTTAAAAATATATATGAAATGATCGAACATTTTGCGATAAGTATGTGGTGGTGGACGGGACCCGGAAACGCTGTGTAAATTGACGGCTGACCAGATTGATAAAATCAATTCTAATAACTCTGACTTTTGGATAACCCTTTTCTCTCTTTCTTTCTCCCCCCTCTCTCTCTGTTCATCTGTGTTTCTCTCTCCCTCTCTGTGTTTCTCCCGTTCCCCTCTCCCACATCCATGCACACACGGGCAAATTACTTAGATGATTAGTACATGGATGTAAAGTAAGTAAAGTCGTCGGGGCGGCCTAAAGTCGGTATCAGCCTGTCAGTGAGGGAGTCTATCCCCTTTTCAATAGCACTAGACCAAGGAGATTGTTTTAGCATCTGAGATGGGGCGCCACACCTACCATCAGCTCCTTACGTTACCGCACAGATCCCTGTGCTACTCATACGCTGAGTTGGCGAGGACCGGTATCGAACTAGGAACCTTGTGGTTTCTAGCCGAACGCTCTACCGACTGAGCTACATGGATGTAATAACAATGATTCCTTTTTACATTTTGATACACAGATTTAAAATATGTCCTATGTATGACGTTAAACTGCATCTAATGGTGAAGTTCCAATTTTGCAGCTCTGGGGAGTGTGGAGTACTCCTTTATCGTCATCACTCCCAGGTCCACTCTGACACGGATTAGTAGTACATGTTAGGGTCCCACCTATGGGTTAAATAGAAAAAAAAGAGTTTTTAATAATTGAATAACCATCATGAATGAATAAAACAAAACGTCTTCGGCATAAAATAACCCAACAAGGGTGTACATGCCGTAAAATTCAACCAAGCAGCCAACCAACAAAAATAATAGTTTCCCATTTGCTACTTTAATAACTTCATAAAATGTAAGCTGTATTTTTGCACGCGACTCTGTATTTCTAAGAAACACGTGCAATAAATAAAATATAATGTGCTATTCAACGGAGAAATTATCATTCTTTTCATATCTATCTATCTATCTATCTATCTATCTATCTATCTATTTGCCGTCTTTTCTAGCTTCTGTATTCTATATGTATGTATGTGTCTATATGTATACAGTAGTCCTCTATCCCCTAAACTCTCTCTCTCTCTCTCTCTCTCTCTCTCTCTCTCTATATATATATATATATATATATATATACACACACACACACACACACACACACACACACACATATATATATATATATATATATATGTATATATACAGGGTGTCCCAAAATGATGTATACACTCTTTGAATCGCTATAACTTATTAAATTCATGTATTTTGACTTGTAAATACGAATAAAGATTAACTATTAACTATTAACTATTGATATTTAAAGAGTGTATACATTATTTTGGGACACCCTGTATATAATTTGTATTTCCTGATAGAGAGATGAGAGGAATATCAGAATGAATTGATATACGTATAGATTAGAATGAATTTAATATATATATATATATATATATATATATATATATATATATATATATATATACAATTGTGTGTGTGTGTGTGTTTGTGTGAAAATGGACGGAGAGAAACTAATGTAACATAAAAACACGCATATATATGTATACATAGGTATGTGCTCCTGAGTGTATATGTGTGTGTATGTGTACTCGTGTATACAAGTGTGTAGGATTGTGTATGCATATGCGTGCAAATCAAGTTTGCATTGATGTAGGTGTACAATGCACAACTACATCAATGCAAACTTGATTTGCCCTGTGCATATGTATTATTTTATAACTGTATACACAAGAATGTATGTACATTCAAATATACAAGTAGGTATATTAGCGCGTCTGCGCCTCGGCACGTGGATGTATGAGAGAACGTATGTGCCTATTGAAGTCATAGTAGATTAATATGCTGTTATGTATGCACACATACACACACACACACACACACACACAACACACACACACACACACACATATATATATATATGTGTGTGAATTTGGTATATTGAAAAAACAAATGATGTTTACAAATGCTTGGGATCATCAAGAGAGAATGTGAACCGTTTCGGGGCCTTCCTCTCAACGGTTTTAACTGCACATAGGCCCCCGTTGAGAGGAAGGCCCCGAGACGGTGCACATTCTCTCCTGATGATCCCAAGCATTTGTAAACATCATTTGTTTTTTTTCAATATACCAAATTCACACTGTCGGATTAATTTCCTTATTATTTCACACACACACACACACACACACACACACATATATATATATATATATATATATATTATCCAATTGCCGCTTCAACGTTTTCGTTGCACTGGAATAGTAAATTATCCAAAATGCTCAATATATTTTTTTAAAAATTGAGCAATAATGATAATAATAATAGTCGAAGAAAAGAGTTAGGATTACCATGGTTTCAATTCCAAATTATTTCTTCATGACCCTACCCTATTAAGTCGATGTAATCCTTAGTTAGCATATATGTCTATATGCCTAAACACACACACACACACACACACACACACACACACACACACATATACATATATATATATATATATATATATATATATATATACACACATGTATATATATATATATTGTATGCGATGTGATACGAATATAGAGACCGAATATTCACACTATTTTATTCTAAAGTTTGAAATTCAAATGAAGACGTGCGCACAGCTGAACAATTTATATAATAAAGATTCGATGTCTACACGTCTAGACTGGAGTCTAGAAAATTCAGTGCCAGTTCCCGATATGAATTAAACAAAGCTATTAGACTTAACAGAGTATTATTGTATAAGTTCATTAGAACTCGCTCTGGTGACTTTTTCTTGTTTTCTCAACTGAAAATGCATCACAAGGATTAAGAAGTGCTGGACATTTAAATATATATATAACAATGCAGGTTCATATAATATCAAGTAGGGGGCGGAGTTACCGAGGTGTTTCATCAAATAGAAAATTCTCTGAAATAAATGTATTGAATTCCAAGATAAGAATTTTGTTGACCGAAGTGATGTAAGTTAACTCAGTGTCTACATTAAGCCGATCACAGCAGCTCTTTCATCACTGAGATCCTACCGTAACCAGCTGGCAGCGTCTCTCGCACGTGTCACCTATTTACATTGAAAAATCACTACGTGAACATCCCTGCCATCTTTTCGTTTTTATTCTGTGAACCCGCCAGAGACTGGTACTTGACCATTTTGCAATAGGGAACTCGTTGAAAAAAAAATCCAAGAAAACTTGCTGTGTAAGAAATCTAGTAGGCAAAGAGTCAAGTTTCGATGTGTTTTTTTAAGGAGTCTATGTATTTGTTGAGTGGTATGTTGTTATGTTGAAAAATGACCAACAAAAATAAAAGAGACTTAAAAAATGAATGATTATATAATACGCCAGAGGGACACGAGTGTGCACAAGTTTGATTGAGTACGGTGTAATAAAAAAGGAATACGATTTGTCACTGTTAGAATGGATAGAAAGTGCATTCCTCCATCAAACCACAGAGGTAGCACGTCAAGCCCTAGCACCCATATGATTGCTTCAACTCTATTGCCCTTATGGCAAGCCCCAACACTCTTTATCATATGGGTACTAGAAGGCTGTTGCTGAGGGTCTTCATGTACTGGGAATGACGTTAAACTCTATCTGATGGTGAGGTTTCAGTTTTAGAGGTTGGGAGAATGTGGAGCACCCCTTTATCACCATTGCTCTCTGGTTCACTCTGACTCAGAGTGGTAGTACCTGTTAGGGTCCCACCTATGGGTTAAATAGAAAAATGTGTTTATAAAAAAAATTAAGTATCCATTAAGAATGGATTTATTTCAAAATTTTATCGGCATTAAATGACCCACTGAGGTTGATATAAAAAAACAAAAAACAAAAAAAACAAAACAAAAAACAAAAAAACAAAAAACAAACAACCAAAAACAAAAACAAACAAACCACACCAAATACAGAGATACCTTGACTAACAAGTTTGGTTCATTCCGATTGTAACTCAATTTTCTCGTATATCGAATTTTCCCCATTGAAATAAAGAAAAATTATATTAATCCGCCCCCATCCCCCCAAAAACCACCGTAATTTTTTTGTTACGTTTTTAATAAGAGAAATAGCACTGTATTGTATAAAAACATACTGACACAGAATCTAATGAATTATGTGCTGCAATATTATTTGTCTGTATTTTTTTAGATGCGGCTTGATATGAATAATCTGGATTTTTTAGAACTGTTGTTCTCATCTTTATTGTGGTATGTATAAACAAAATGTTTCGGCTGTTGTATTCTCAGATGTTCCATGTGTATCCGAGAATAGTAATGATCCTTCAAACTATTAAAAATGATTTCCCTGGTTGAATCATTACTATACTATGCAATACACAGTGCTGTAATATTTTTTAAGTTGATTTTTTTTATAATATCTTTTTAATTTGTAAACTTAAATATTTTTAGTGAACTTATTAACATAATCTTATCTGATGTTTACTTATACTATAGATTTTAGCTCTCTACTCAAAGCAAAAGTGAAACTCGTAACTCGGAAAACCCGTAAATTTTTCGTAAGTCAAGGTACTGATGTACAATCAATGATATATGGTCAGGTTTCTACAATATATCACCTATCCTCACCAAATCAAATTTTAAGGAATGTAGGATACAAAAATTCACAAACAACGAAAAATGAAACAAAATTCAAATAAATAAGACCTAAAAATTTAATAGATATAGTATATATAGAATTTAAAACAAAAAAAAAAAAGGTGGCATGTGCGTGTGTGTATTTTGGTAGCAAGTCTTCTTTATGATCTTCAGTTATAGACGTTTATGTCTTCTTGTCGTATTTCGTAGGTCGGGATCCAGACGGTGAAGAAAATGTTCCCTATTCATCAACTGAATCCTGATCTACGAAAAACTGCTAGAAGACGTGAACGTCTACAACTGCAGATCATAAAGAAGAAATATTCCGTGGTCTTTAACTATATCTGCCTAAATAATAACTTGCTGCCAAACTCACGCACACACACACACACACACACACACACACACACACACAACGTGTGTGCATGCGTGTGCATATCCATGTATGCGTGTTTACACCCGCATGTGGTTATATGTATTTAATGTGTATAAGAGTATATAGAAGCTTAAAATGAATATATCTGTTATATATAATGTGCGTAGATTTATGAATACATCTGTGTGAAAACGCGTGTGAGATGTGTATGTATGTAATACTGAGGAGTGTTCTTGAAGGAAATGAAAATTTACTTCAGTGGGAATATATGTCTGCCGTTGGGAGCAAAACCTCTGGAGGCTTTTTTCCCCCTTTTCTTTTTACTTATTTAATATATTTTTTCGAAGCTTTCGATACATTCCCCTGAACCTTATTGAATAATTAAATATTTTCTTTGTGCACATGCGTCTGACTGTATGCGCGCGTCTGCAGTTTACTCTTCAGGTTGACTCGGCTCACATTAATTTGACTTTGTGTGCATTCATACACACATCTGCATATACAGAATTCATTTCACCTTTTATTCATTGGTTGTATGTGTATATGTATGCGATAGATTTGACTTAGTGGTTGGGTTCGTTATGGGTCTCTTACCAATAGCAGTAGTGATGTATATATTAATACTAGTGTTCGTACGAACGTCATCACCTTGCAAAACCCTCTGGTCAAAAATGAAACCGTCCAAATCATTGAACATAAAATGCAAACATGTAAATCCTGATTATATAGTGTTGCTTATCCGCCGAATTCTTATTTCTTATGAATGTCGTCACCTCAGCTAAATAATGAAACATTCCGTCTTTACTTTACATTCCCCAGAACTCCAGAATTGGAAATTCCCCATCAGATAGAGTTTAACGTCATACCCAAGAAAAGGAGGTGTTTAGTCACCGCCTTCTAGCACATATACGAAAAAAAAGGGTTTGGGCCTGCCATGAGAGCAATAGATTTGGGACAATCATATAGATGCTAGGGCTTGATATAACCAGTCGATTGATCGGAGTGTTGCTTATCATAGACTGCTCAACCACCAGTGTTATACTCTTAAGCATCAGGGATCGCCACTCACAACCAACAGGTGGTTTCATTACCCCTCTGCAGAGGTGCAGTCGTTGTATTCTTCTGGTCTAGCCGACTGGGCGGAATCTAGTTTGTGTGTGCGTCTTTGTGTGTATTCACAAAGTTGAATAGAATAAGTAAATAATAAATCTTTATTAATGTCTCTTACCTTCAGGAGACTTTGATCTTTTTCAAATCTTTTACGTTGTGAATTCCATTTCCAATGTTTACTTCTATTAATGTTCCCTTTCTTTATGTTTCTTGTTTTATTTCTTGTCTTTTATTTAATCATCTTTATCATAACCTCCTCCTCCTCCTCCTACTTTGTCTCCGTTTCCTTTTCTTTCATCTTTTCCTTGTTACTTACCTCTTCATGAGGTCACAACCCTTTCTTTTTGCTTTTCTTTTCTAAAGGAAAACATCTTTAACCATCAATATACGTATAGGTGGCTGCCAAAAAAGCTATGTCGGATAGAAAGAAATGCAACAAGCCCGAGAATTAAACAACAGGAAGAATGCGGAAGCAAAGTTAGTAATTGATGTCTATGAATATCACTAAAGAAAAAAAAAGGGCTGGGAAAATGCAAAATCTTAGGAGGTGCAAGAAATTAGAAAACTTGGTGACAAAACAAAATCACAGAAATTAGATATCTGTGTATTCACATCAAATGACTGGAGATTATTGTTAAGTGGCAGCAAATCTACTTAAATTTCCATTTTTGGTTCACGATTTTAAGCTTTTGACACAAACATCCAACACTCTCCCTATCAGTCCCAGTCTTTTATAATATGACTCTCTATCTACTTATTTATCTATCCAATTTGAATGAATAAGACTGATACTTCTTTTAAAATAAAGCACGTAAGTATACAATGAAAAATCATATACTTACCCAACCTTTGAGCCCTGTGTCCACTGGCTTCGGCTATTGGGCCGATAAGATATCTAATATCAACGTGATCCCAGGGGACCATCCCACCAGACAGCACCCGACCTTGTCTGAAAGTGACAGGGCAGGGTTTATTGCCCAGTTCATGAGGCGCCTCAAAACAGAAATTCCGAGAAGATTCACGCCATTTTTAAACATTAGCCACTCATGAGCTTCAGTTTATGTGATCTCAAAACCGATTGATAGCATGTTCAATGAACATTAATTACGTCACCCATGTTCAGTCGATTGGGAAAAGTACGTATATAAACAGCTATGTATGTATGAATAAATACATAAAGGTACTAATGTATTTGCAGTCATTTCCCACACACGTATTATTTTATACTAGGAGGGCCTATGTATATACCACAGTAGGATAAGTTAATTATTACAACGTTTGATATGTTTACTTAAGAGCTATTTCGAAATAGTTCAATATGTAAAAAATATGATAATCTTGATTTAACTGTCTCTCACTTCTTTCTTTCCCTCTTTTCATCATCGATTGAAACAGATTAGCGTTATTGTTTTCGCGTCCTCACCCCGTCTCTTTCTCCTACTCTCTTTATTGTTTTGTTTCTTATTATATATTTGTGTAGCATGTACTTTCTTTCTTTATAATAAAAACGTTATGGTCCATTATTTAGCTGAGTGACGTCACTCATAAGAAATGAGAGTTCTGCGGATAAGCAACACCAGATAATCTTTATTTACATTTTTTTCATTGCATCTTGGAAGATTGCTAAGCCGTTTTCAGAGTGCTTTGGCCTCTGGAGCGGCTAAGTAAAATTAACAGCGTTGATCACAGGGGGCTATCCACCCAGGCAATACCTGCCCCTTGATTTAAAGGGGCAGGGCTGGGTTTATAGCCCAGTGCCTGAGGCGCATTCATTGAGGGGTAATACCAACCGGATAAACGCATTTTTTGTTTCGGCTTGTGGATGGGCCCACATAAAAATGTCCTTGTGCCACGCCCTCATAAGTTGGATGAGAGGCAAATATTTTGCACCAACGGACAGAAGATATAGGAACACGCGCATTAATATATAGATTAGATGTGTCTGTCAAATGATAGCTAAAAAACTGTGTTAATCGAACGGGCATTCATGAAAATTCCCAACGGAAACAAACAGTATTATGCTAATGAAATAAGAAACAACAAAACAACAGAATCAAAGTTTGTCTCAATGATTAATGCATTCAAGCGCGAATCATTAGTAGTAATCGAAATCAGACAGATATCTTTGAATCTATTAAACTTTAAAATTGATGCTGCACAATCTTTCACAATAATATGAGGCATAATGAATGTTTTTTAAAAAATATTCTATGAAAAGTATATTTATTGCAGATGCAACACGCACATACCCCCATATATATATATATATATATATATATATATATATATATATATATAGAAAGAGAAAGAGAAATTGCAATCACCATCATTTCAGATAAAAGATCAGAATTAGTTACCAAATGCAGACATGGAGATAAGATTTTTACTGTCCTATTCAACACACCATCAGAATTATAATAATCGGAAAAATTCTAAGATTTAATAATTCATAGATTTGAAATGTTCTAACTTCAGTGATACCGATTAATGAAACGAAATTCAGACATAAAACTAAATTAAAGAAAAAGAAAATGCTGACACACATAAATCTGACCATTGCTTGTGATAAATAAGAGCTATCAGAAACTGAATTTGTGAAAGATAATTTCCTATCTATTCTAGGGTGGTCGGTTCCGATCAATCAAAATGATTATCCCAACCCTATTGCCCTTATGGCAAGCCCCAACCCTTTTTATCATATATGTGTTAGAAGGCGTTGGCTGAGGATCTTAATATACTGGTTATAAATAAATCTGGGGCTCTATGGAATGCAGAGTACTCCTTCATCACCAATACTCCCAGGTCCACGCTGACCCGGAGTGGTAGTACCTGATAGGATACCATCTATATGTTGAATAGAAAAAAATGAGTTGAAAAAATTGAGTTTGAAAAAAAAAGAGTTTTGAAAAAATTTTGAATACCAATCAAGAATGAATGAGTAAAAAAAAAACCAACCAACCAACCAACCAACCACTGACCTGCCTGACCTTGCATAATTGACGAGGTTGTTGCAATCCGAGTGGTATTTCATCAATGATCTTATTACTATACTGTAACTAACTCCGCCTTAAACTTTCACTAAACAAATGTTTTTGATTACTTCCACGACATTATGTACCAGTTCGAACCCGTAAATTCCCGTATTATACAGATTCATCTGTGCGGCTTTCAGATCACACGCAGTGTAAAGCCATGCACAACGTGTCAGCACACCAACCACCACCATAATACCATCACGTAGTATTCATGCCGCAATCTAGCATGTACCAAAATATTGCTCACCCTGTCGGTTGGGGATATAGAATACAGCAATTGCACCTCTGCAGAAAGGTAAAATCCCCTCAATAAGGTCACCCGTGGCTATATATGGCGACCCACTATGCTTAAGAAAGGAATATTGTTGGATAAGCAGTCCATGATATGCAACACTCCACTTTGGACCGTACTTAGGCTAGACTGGCGATCGGAAAGGGCCCCCCACCCGATCAAACGGCTGGTCAAGTCAAGCCCTAGCACCGATTGGATTTTCCCAACCTATTGCCCTTATGGGAAAACCCAACTCTTTTTATCATATATATGCTATAGGGCGTAGCTGAAGGTCTTAGTGTCCTGGGTATGATGTTAATCTCAGCGTAGTGAAATTTCAATTCTGGAACTCTGGAGAATATGGAGACCTCTTCATCGTCATTACTTTCAGGTCCACAATGACCCGGAGTGTAGTACCTGTTAGTGATCTCATGTATGAGTTAAATAGATAAAAAGTATAAAATTTGTTGAAAAACCCCGAATACCCAACAAGAATGAATAAAACAAAATATCTTCGGCATGAAATAACTCAATAAGTGTTGACATGTCGTAAACTACAACCAACCAACCCAAATATTGCAAAACATCACCCTAGTCTCTCTGTTTTCATTCATCTGTTGTGATAAAGTACTGCCTATTCTATTTTGAAACTTATTTGCATATTTTATGTAAAACAAAAAAGAAGCGAGAAGCACGTTTGCATTTATCGAAAAGATATGCAAAATGCGTTCGAGCGTTGTGTTCACTGATCGGCGTCTTTGTGTGTACTTGCGGGTTGAGTTGCGAAATCATGTGTCTGTTAAAGTGGAAGGAGAGAAGAGAGGATGAAGGCAGATGAGGAAAGGGGGAAATAGTTTTAATTAAAAAGAAAAAAGTATCTAAAACAAGAGAAGAAAGAAAAATCATTAGAAAATTGAAATGAAGAAGAGAAGAGAATGAGCGAACAGAAGAAGTAAATCTACACATAAAGAAAGGGAACGAAAATCAATAGCAGGAAATGATTGGTAAAATTCTATTTTACAATATCGAGATATCTATCTATCTATCTATCTTGGTGGTTAGGATAGTTGAGTGTTTGTTCTTAAAATGTATAACCAGAGTTCGTGGGCAAACTTAAACCAGCTATTTGAATGTAGAATTTCAAAG
>CM042142.1:67590184-67605184 GCA_023376005.1 Doryteuthis pealeii
TACAATATATACAATACTGTATATACCCATCTATTTATCTATCTATCTACATCATCGTATTTAGCAGACGAAGAGATACCAACAATATATACATACAAGGTGCGTCAAAAAAGTATCGAGATTTTTTGTACTTTTTGTCACGTCTTGTATTCTGAAAAAAAAAATAACGTTCCATTCATTCTTAATTTCTAAATACAGCTTTAAACTTGTTACTTTTTTGACACACCTTGTACTCTGTAAAAATTAATGAATGGAGCGCTATTTTCTTTCTGAATATAAGGTGTGTCAAAAAGTACAAAAACTCTCATCCTTTTTTCACACAACTTGTTTGTATAAATATATGTATGTATGTATACATGAATCTATGTATGTATTTATCTATATAACAGTAAATTTGCAAGTTTACACAACGGTGACAGCAGTAATAGAAAGTTTAATCATAATACATACATATACATATTTCATATCTATCTATATAAAGAAGATAGTTTTATAGATAGATAAATATTACCGCCACAGGGTGAACGTATATTTTACGAGTATATCTAGGTACTGATTACAAGAAGAGTCGGAAGATCTTATTTTGAAAGGAATGTGTGATATCAGCTCAGTTTAATGTGAATGCTCTCGTTCGAATCCTGCCAAGGATACATCGAAACATTTTATATATAAAAACAAAATACATAAATAAAACTAAGATTGTACGATGATATATTATGCATGCATATATGAGTATGTTTATATGCAGTTATTTATAGTTATTGTGATTGACTTGGGCATACACGAACCTATATATTCTCGGCTCGAATGTTTCATTACTCTCTGCACAAATAAAATGAAGAAAAACTAAAAACAATGAAGGGACGCATATATAGGGAAATGAATTGTTGATATGTACCCACAAGTAAGATAACGTATATGGATTTATATAATGTATGTATATGTAGATGTGTTTGTGTAACAGAGACAGAGATGTTCAGAGAGGGAGAAAGAAAGGAAGATATAATTAATAAAAGGACATGAGTGAAGAGAGAGGTGTATAAAACACACACACACACACACACACACACAACACCACACACATATATATATATATATATATATATTATATATATATATATATATATATGTATATATAAACATAAAGAGAAGATGAGAGTGAGAGGGAACAGTAATACAGAGCATACAGAGAAATGGGAATAGAGAGGGAATATAAATACAGAGCATACAGAGAGAGGGGGATAGGAGGGAATATAAATACAGAGCATACAGAGAGAGAGAGAGAGAGAGAGAGAGAGAGAGAGAGAGAGAGAGAGAGAGAGAGGGGGGGGAATATAAATACAGAGCATACAGAGAGAGAGAGAGAAGGGATAGAGAGGGAATATAAATACAGAGCATACAGAGAGAAAGAGAGAGAGAGAGAGAGAGAGAGAAGAGAGAGAGAGAGAGAGAGAGAGGAGGGAGAGGGAGAAGGGGGAGGAAGAGGGAAAGATAACGTTCCCTTTAATGAAAATGGAATATATCCGTATTTAGAGAGAGTGAGTGAGTCAGAGTATCTTTGACGAAGAGGGAATATAATAATTGATATGGAAATTCTCATAAAAAAGCATTCGTCTATCTATCTATCTATCTATCTATCTATCTATCTAGAGTAAGTGTGCAACCTTGCACAATGACGACAGCAGAAATTGAAAGTTTGATCAAAATACATACATATAAATTATTTCATATCTATCTATAAATCTATGTATTGTATTCTGCTCATATCAATTTATCTATCCTAGTCACCCTCCCTCTTCCCACCCTCTTCTCTCTCTCTCTCTCTATATATAAATATATATATATATATATATATATATATATATATATATATATATAATCTATTTATATCTCCTGATATCTAGTACTTATTCCAGTCACTTCATATCTATCTATATATTTCTTCATATCTATTGGTCTATTCTAGTATCTCTTCTTATTCCTCACTCCCCTCTCTTCTCTCTCTCTCTCTGTATATATATATATATATATATATATATATATATATATCACAGTCTGTTCACATTTCTCTCTCTCTCTCTCTCTCTCTCTCTCTCTCTCTCTCTCTCTCTCTGAGAAAATTAGTAAACGACATATATTATTACAGAGAAATATAACAAGACTGAATAAATATGATTTGATGCACAGAGAGAAGAACCACATAAAAAATCTAACGAAATACAGAAATACATAAAAACTATAATGAGTGGAAGAGAGTGGGAAGTGAAACAGCACAAAAGAATAAAAATAAAAACAGGAAAGAAAGAAAGATGTTTAGTATAGTTTCTTTGTTTAATACCACACCAACCTGTGTTATTTAATGCCAAAGTCATCCTTATGAAAGAACAGTAGTGGTACTATCCAACCAATTGCTGGGGGTTGAGGGGATTCATACGTTTCCCAAGGGCACTAGTCCGAAAGTGAATGTAACAGCGTGACTGGAGTTCGAACTCGCTCAATACGATGTTGCAATCCAGCATGTCAGCCATTACACCACGGGGACTCCCCATATAAATAAATAATGAATGAATGAATGTAAGAAAGAAGGAATTAATGAAAGAAAGAAAGAAGAAAGAAAGAATCAATGAATGTAAGAAAGAAAGAAAGAAAGAAAGAAAGAAAGAATCAATGAATATAAGAAAAAGGAATTAATATAAGAAAGAAGGAATTAATGAAAAAAAAGAAAGAATTAATGAATGTAAGAAAGAAAGAAAGAAAGAAAGAAAGAAATAATTAATGAATATAAGAAAGTAAGAAAGAAAGAAAGAGTTAATGAATGTAAGAAAGAAAGAAAGGATTAATGAAAGAAAGATAGAATTAATGAATGAAAGAAAGAAAGAATTAATGAATGAATGAAAGAAAGAAAGAATCAATGAAAGAAAGAAAGAAAAAAGAATTAATGAATGAAAGAAAGATTTAATGAATGAATGAAAGAAAGAAAGAATCAATGAAAGGAAGAAAGAAAAAAAAGAATTAATGAATGAAAGAATGAAAGAAAGAATCAATGAAAGAAGAAAGAAAAAAAGAATCAATGAATGTAAGAAGAAAGAAGAAAGAATCATGAAAGAAAGGAAGAAAGAAAGAAAGAAAATCAATGAAGAAAGCAGAAAGAAAGAATCAATAAATGTAGAAAGCAAGCAAGAAAGAATCAATGCAGAAAGAAAGAAAGAATTATGAATGAGAAGAAAAGAAGAAAAGAAAGAATTAATGAATGTAAGAAAAGAAAGAGAGAAAGAAAGAATTAATGAATGTAAGAAAGAAAGAAGAAAGAAAGAATTAAGAAAAGAAAGAAAGAAAGAAGAAAGAAAGAATTAATGAATGTAAGAAGGAAAGAAAGGAAGCAAGAAAGAAAAAAAGATAACAATTGTTTGTGATGGTTAAGAAAGAAAATGTCAACAGAAAAATGCTTATTGTTTAAAATACAGAACTGAGAGAGAGAGAGAGAGAGAGAGAGAGAGAGAGAGAGAGAAGAGAGAGAGAGAGAGAGAGAGAGAGAGAAGAGAGAGAGAGAGACTTTTGTGGGGGTAGGGTGGGTAGGATAATGAACATAACAATTTGTGAGCGTAATTAAATAATTACTTCAAGACAGCTCGCGCCTTTCGGGGAATAAAAATCTGTAGAGGCTTTGAGACAAATTGGTAGTTACATAGAACAGATAGACATACAGACAGACATATAGATATTTACATATATACATAGATCACGGTTCTGGCACAAGGCTACAAGCAAAATCATAGAGTTGCACTAAGCGAAGAATTCGATAACCATAAGACCACAACCAGCTAGCCAAAAGATATATATAGTGACAAATAATTGAAAAACTAATATATATATATATATATATATATATATATATATAAAAATTGCTACCACGTTTTCATTGTAGTAGCATAAGTAGTTAATCCAAAAGAGCTTAGTATATTTAGTAAAATATATAGCATTTATATTTGTAGAAAAAAGTATTTCTCTCTACCACAGTTTCGGTGTTCAGGGTACACCTACCTCAGAAGCCTGGGGAAGGTGTACCTTACACAGAAACCATGATAGAGAGAAAAACTTTTATCTATTGATATTATATATATATATAATATATATATAATATATATATATATATATATATTAGTTTTTTCTAGTGTGCTCGATTAGGGGTATAACAGCTGAATTTATTTGTTATAGGGTACAAGATATATAATAACGGGTGCGTTGTTTTGACGATATGTGGCTAACACGTGGCTTTGAAACCAATGGTAACAATCACACATTAAATGAATTGCATCTATAACAAATGTGTGTGTCATGTGTTTGTGTGTGTGTGTGTGTGTGTGGTGTACGGGATTCTTGTGTTAGGAATAGTTAGTGGAATAACCTATTAGACTAGTATTAGTGAGTTCGAGCCTCATTGGGTGCGCCATACACCCTGTTTTGTACTACAACTAAGCTAGTAGTAAATAGCTGTATGTATGTATGTATGTATGTATGTATGGTATGCAGACAAAGTAACTTGCTGAAGAAATAAGATAGAATAAAATAGGAAGAAAAACGAAGACTATGATAGATTATCAGATATATACATATATATATATATATATTATATTATATATGTATATATATATATACACACACACATATTATATGAATAAAGAGAAAGGGTGAATGCTAGGAGAGAGAGAGAGAGAGAGAGAGAGAGAGAGAGAGCGAGGGAGAGAGAGAGAAAGAGAGAGACGACTACTGGGCTAGATAGATAAGTATACTAAAATAATTTCAAGAAATACGCAGACATCAGGAAGTACCTCCAAACAAATACTCTCTTATATGTGTATAAAATAAACTAGCATAGATAGATTGATTGATGAAAAGAGATGGTTTGTAGGGAAATAGAAATATGTTATGAAATATCTGTGAATAGTTAGGAGAAAAAGAAAGGAAGAAAAAAGAGGAAACAGTGAATCAGTGCTCTTTATATCGATAGACATACATGGGTATTGTGGAGGAAAATAGAGGGAAAGAAAGAGAGACGGAAAGAAAGACAAAAGGAAAGAAAGAAAAAGAAAAGACGGAAAGAAAAGAAAGAAAGATGGAAAGAAAGAAGGAAAAAGCCAGAGGAAGAAAGAAAGAAAGAAAGACCGAAGGAAAGAAAGGCAGAACAAAGAAAGAAGGAAAGACGGAAGGAAAGAAAGGCAGAACAAAGAAAGGAAGAAAGAAAGAAGAAAGACATATTTAATGAAGAAATGAAGGCAGACAAAAATTAAACTGGAAGAATGCAAGAGGGAATTATTTGCAAATTTATGGAAAAAAAACTGAAATTAAATCAAATGAAATCGAAAGAAATTTAAAACAAAAAGCTGCAGAAAGAAGCTGTTTTAATAATTTGTTCGGATACATAAATAAATATATTAATGAATAAATAAATGAATAAAATATTTTTTAAAAATCTAGTATCAAGAAATAGGAAATAAGTGAAGATTCAAGAGAGAAAAAAAACAAAAGAGAAACCCGAAAAGAAAGAAAAAAAAATAGGGTGGTATCAGTTGAAACAAATAAATAAAGAATAGAGTTAAACTTGAATAAGGACGTAGAAGACACGAAGAGCAGGAAGAAAACAGAAAGAAAGAGAAAATAAAGGAAGAAAGAAAGAAAGAAAAAGATACAGTAAAAGGAAATGATAAAGAAAGTACTATGAATAAATAAAGAAATAATCATTTTAAACTTGAAAGAGGACGTAGAAGACACGAATAGCAGAAAGAAAAGAAAAAGAGAAAATAAAGGAAGAAAGAAAGAAAGAAAGAAAAAGATACAGTAAAAGGAAATGATATAGAAAGACTATGAATAAATAAAGAAATAAGAATTTTAAACTTCAAAAAAGACGTAGAAGACACGAATAGTAGGAAGAAAACACAAAGAAAGAGAAAATAAAGGAAGAAAGAAAGAAAGAAAGAAAGAAAGAAAAAGATAGAGTAAAAGGAAATGATAAAGAAAGACTATGAATAAATAAAGAAATAATAATTTTAAACCTGAATAAGGACATAGAAGACACGAATAGCAGGAAGTAAACAAAAAGAAAGAGAAAATAAAGGAAGAAAGCGAAAGAAAGAAAAGAAAGAAAGATAGAGTAAAAGGAAATGAAAGAAAGTACTATGAATAATAAAGAAATAATCATTTTAAACTTGAAAAAGGACGTAGAAGACACGAATAGGAAAGAAAAAGAAAAGAAAGAGAAAATAAGGAAGAAAGAAAGAAAGAAAGAAGAAAAAGATAGAGTAAAAGGAAATGATAAAGAAAGACTATGAATAAATAAAGAATAATAATTTAAACTTGAATAAGGACGTAGAAGACACGAATAGCAGGAAGAAACAAAAAGAAAGAGAAAATAAAGGAGATAGAAAGAAAGAAAGAAAGAAAGAAGAAAGAAAAGATAGAGTAAAAGGAAATGATAAAGAAAGACTATGAATAAATAAAGAAATAATAATTTTAAACCTGAATAAGGACGTAGGAGACACGAATAGCAGGAAGAAAACACAAAGAAAGAGAAAATAAAGTAAGAAAGAAAGAAAGAAAAAGATAGAGTAAAAGGAAGGAATAAAGAAAGACTATGAATAAATAAAGAAATGATAATTTTAAACCTGAATAAGGACGTAGAAGAAACGAATAACAGAAAGAAAGAAAGAGAAAGAAAGAAAGTTACAGGAAGAAGAGTGACACACTATAAATAAACAAGAAATAGATTTAAACCTGAATAAGAACATAGAAAACATGAATAACATAAAGAAATAAAGAAAAAAGAACGAAAGAAAGAAAAGAAATACAGAAAATGATTCGGAAGAAGGAAAGAAGGGAAAAGAAGACTGAGTGGCGGGGAGAAGGAAGAAATATACAAGGAAAGAAAGAAAAAGGACCAGGGAGGCACGGAAAGAAAGGAAAAAGAAGGAAAGAAAGAAAGGACAGGCAAACAGAAAGAAAGAAAGGGTGGTTTTAAACTCAAATGGCGACCTACAAGACAAATAACTAAAATAAAGAAAGAATAAGGACCTAGGAGACACTGAAAGAATGAAAAATAAAGAAAGAAAGAAAAAAGAAAGAAAGAAGAAAGAAAGAAAAGACAGATAGACAGAAAAGAATGAGTGGTTTTAAACAACATTGAGGACCTGTAAGTTATATAACAGAAAGAAAGAAAACAAAAATAATAAATATAAAAGATACCCTGAAAATGAAGAAGAAGAAGAAGAAGAAGAAGAAGAAGAAGAAGAAGAAAAGAAGAAGAAGAAGAAGAAGAAGAAGAAGAAAGGGTGAAGGAAAATGGTTACAAAGAAAGACAGAAAAAAAACAGATTTAAACCAAAATAAGGATGTTGGAGACACAGATAAAAGAAAGAAGGAAAGAATGTAAGAAAAACTTATAAAGAAGGAAGGAAAGAAATATACAAAGAAAGAAAAAAGAAGGAAATAAAGAAATATACAAATAAAGAAAGATACAAGAGAAGAAAAAAAACTAATAAAAGAAGAAAGAATGAATAGATTTAAATGAAAATAAGGAGCTCGGAGACAGAAAAAGATAAATAAAGAATAATAATTTTTAAACCTGAATAAGGACGTAGAAAAAGAATTGAAGGAAAAGAGGAAAGAACGAAAGAAAGAAAGAAAGAAAGAAAGAAAGAAAGAAAGGATGGATTTAAACTAAGATAAGAATATAGGGAAAAAATAATAGAAATAAATAAATAAAGAAAGAACGAATCGGAATATGAAAATAGTAAATAAATAAATAATCATGAAAAGATTTAACAACGAGAAAGTGAAGTAGAACAAACATTGAGGACACAAATGAGAGGCGGGGAAGGAAGAGGATGAGGATAAAGAAAATACGCGGATAGCGATAAAATATGAACTAAGGAGAAAAAGAAGGGAAAAAAGCAAATGATCTCCATGTCTCTCTCTCTCCATCTCTCTTTGTCTGTCTCTATCTCAATTCATCTCTCTTACCCCCTCTCTCTTTCTTTTTCTCTCTCTCTCTTCTCTCTCTCTATATATATATATATATATATATAAGTTTATGGAAGAGAGAAAGAGAGAGAGAGAGAAAGAAGAGAGGGAGAGGGAGGGAGAGAGAGACAGAGAGAGAGAGAAAAGAGAAAAGTGAGAGAGCGAGAGAGAGAGAGAGAGAGAGAGAGAGAGAGAGAGAGAGAGAGAGAGAGAGAGAGAGAGAGAGAGAGTAATCAGTTTGTGGTCTTGTGACAGCCTAAGCCCAAATTGTTGAATAATATAATTACTAGCTTAACGTAATACTCTACAATATTACGAGAGAGGATTCTGTTATGATCAAACTGAATTTTTAGTTTATTAATCATCAGAGATTATATATTGCTAACCATTACTTCATAGCAATGCAGTATAGAGATATATATTCTGCTCATTCACATAGGCATGCACACGCACACACGTGATAATTAATAAACTAGAATTTATAATACTAATCCTTATAGTCCCCATGCTCGTAATATTGTAGAGTACTAAGTTAAGCTACTAAATCGTTATATTATTCAACAATATGGGCTTAGTCTGGCATAAAACAACAAGCTGCGTAAATATATATATATATATATATATATATATATATATATATATATATATATATTAAGAGAATAATCTCTCTGTCTGTCTATCTCAGTTCATCTAACTTACTCTTTATTTCTCTCTTTCTCTCTCTTCTCTCACGCACACACACACACACACACACACACACACACACACACACACACACACATACACACATATATAATATATATATATATATATGAGAAATATAAAGAGTAAGGGGGAGGAACCGAGATAGACAGACAGACAGGAAGATAGATCATTTGCTTTTTTTTTACATCTTTCACTTTTTAGTTCATATATATTTTCCATCTTTTACTTTTTAGTACACACACACACACACACGCACACACACACACACACACACACACACACAAACACACACATATATATATAATATATATATATATATAACGCGACAGAGAAAAGCAATAGAGAAGCAAAAGTATTCCATGTCGGGAAAAGAAAGAATGTAAGATATATATATATATATATATATATATATATATATATATATATATATATATATGTATAAAAGAAAGACTGCGGAATTATGGGAGGAGGAGGAGAAGGAGGCAATTCTTGGTAAACAGTTGTGGAATGTCTGAACTGTAGATGCCTTAGTATTGATTTTAGTTGCTATGGGATGAACCCGTTGTAGTAGGCAGTAGAGTTGAGCTCTTTTCGCGAGACGGCCATTACTGAACACTGCTACCATCTCCTTTTAGCTTCTATCCGTTCCCACCTCTTACCAATACCCACACTACTTCTTCCTATCTAATTTGCATAATGCGATTCGCACGGCCGCTTCTGGTTGGTGCGTATTTTTCATGACGTCATTTCTATTCTTTACTTCGTCCGCCATCTTCACATGAAATTATTACTCCTGCTCCTTTCATTCTAAATCTTGTTTTATACCTGTCATACTCTTTCTCTCTCTTTCTCTGTCTCTCCCCCTCTCTCCCTCCCTCTCTCTCTTCTCTTGCGGTTTTAGAGTTCGACTTTCTTTGAAAAATTAGGACTTGGAATAATTTGCATAAGACTATGCGTCTCAACCAGTGTGTGTTAATGGGCCAATACTGAGACTTTTTTTTTTTAGACGAGGGCAATAGAATGTCTGGCGATAACGGCTAGAGTTGCGCTTTTCTGAGTCCACTTATCTGTAATAAGATGCGTGCATAAATCTGTCTTGATGCGTACATAAAATTTCTATAGCTGTGTAGGTGTTTATATGATGTTCTTCTTGCGGAGTATTGATAGCGTTCAAAAGCTGCGTTCCATTCTATACAGCGATAAACACATTGCTTTTTTGTAACACTACGGCGGTTTTCCTGGTTTCCGCAAAGTGGTGTAATACTTGGCTAGCTCGCCTAGCAGATACCATGAGTACTGTACTGAATTCAATTTAAACTGTCTCTCCCATTTGAGCTTTTCCTAGAATAAACTAAGGTTAGTATTAAACTAAGGTTAATATTAAACTAAGGTTAGTATTAGTTAATAGCACCAGGTTTACTAATCTTGTATCGGAGAATAATTTGTTGATGCAGTGGGTTTGAAAGGCCGGTTTAGCTCAGTCGGTAGCGCACCCGCCTTGCAATCGCAAGGTTTTGAGTTCGGTACCGGTCCCCGCCAACTCAGCGTATGAGTAGTACAGATTGGGTATTCTGATCTGTGCGTTAAAGTAGGGAGCTGATGATAGGTGTGGCGCTCCATCTCAGCAAATAAAATAATCTATCTGGTCTAGCGATAAGGGGATAGACTCCTTCGCTGCCCGGCTGATACGGACAATAGATCACTCTGCCAAATTTACTTTTAATTTAGTGGGTTTGATCTTCTGTATCTGCCCATTACTGGGGTCTGTATTTAACCAGGTCCAACAGGGGGTAATATGTAATGCTGAGTCAGTTTAATACTGTAGCTTATGCGCTCGTTGCGTAACAGTTATCATTATAGAAAACAGAATTCGTGACGCGGGTTCAAATCCTGTTTGTGTTTCACAGAATGTATCTAAAAAAACAGATAAATTTTTGAGTTTCATTCTCTGGGACAGATTCTTGTTTGTTCATACATTATTTGTCAGTATGGTAAGAATTTAGTTTCTTGCACAATTCCCAGTGAATTACCTTACCAATCAATCGTGCCTAGTTTTTAACTCTTTCGTGCTTCCTGTTTTCGCTCATTATGTTTATTAACCGTTTCGTCTCTGTCTCCACACATCATACACTTGCTATTATGTTCCCTTATTTTTACCTGAGTTATGGTGTTGGTTTTGAGATCAGAAATAAGAACAGCTTAAGATTATATATATTTTTTCATTTTTTGTAAATGACTTAGCTTTAAACAAAACAAAAAAAAAATAGTTTCATACTAATACGTGGGAAAGTCATGAATCTATCTCAATTTTCTCATCAGTTACGGTTAAATAGTTGGACCGACTAGGATTTTAACTTTGCTATGGCAACCAGTCTAGGAGAAGTGATAAAACAACTGAATTCAAAAACTCACTTAAAAATCGATCTTATGTCACATCCTATCAGTGGTAAAGGTTTTCTTAGCCCTCGTGCGAACGCGTAGACAAGGATAAATATTTTCTGATATTGGCAACCATTTCAAGAATCTATCCTATTACTCCAGCCCTGCTCTTTGCTCGCATAGGGAGGTTCTGCTCCTAGGACGGAACCCCAAAATCATACTCGCTTCGTATTTTGCGATGTTCTACTCAAAGACAAATCATGCTGTTATGTTTGCCCAAAGACGAGAAATAACTAAGGAAAAACAGATACTATACTCTAATCCTAACCAGAGCTCAAAATAATGATAGAGACATTTACTACTTTAATAATTCCTATCCTTTTTGGTGGTCCGTTTGAAAGTAATAAGTTAGTTTTATTAACTATCAGTCCACCTCACCGTGGAATAATGGTTAGAATGATAATCAAGCAAAAAACTACAATTGTTGTACGTTTTAACTGGCTCGTACTTGTGACTTGTCACCGTGCTAATTTTTTTTACATGTAAGGTACTCATGTTTTAGAACCTATGTCTTTAGAACAATATGCGTATTAAGTATGATTGTTCCTCACTTGACTAACATAATATTTCCAAACAATATATATTATTTAGAGTTTCGATTTGGGAATAGGATTATAGTTATTACCCCCTTTTAAACAAAAGTTACATTGATTTTTTATATTCCATGCCAGTGCAAATTTCAAAAAAAGACTCTGAGTTGGCGAGGGTTGGTATCGAACCTGGAACCTACACACATATCTTATATCTATAAGAAGGAAGCGCGTGGTGTAATGGATAAAGTCACGGGAAATGGACTCGTCGCCCCGAGTTCAAATCCTGGACGTGGTAACTGCATTTCACTTAGCGCTAATACCCTTGGGAAAGGTATGAATTCTACTCTCCTTCCAGCTATGGGTAAATAGTAGGGCAGTTGGGCTCTTTAACCTTGGTTAGGCAACCGGTCTAGGAGAAGGAAAACTCTGAATTCAAACCTGTTAAACTCCGCTTAAGAAATTGACCTTGTGTCACATCCTGCTCGTGCGGAGGGGTTGGTAAATATATATATCATATCTATATATCAATACTCGTGTTCCTTAATTGTCCTACCGTTATCATTTGCGACTCCCTCTGGTAAAAAAATTGAAGGTCCAAATTATCCAAGATGAAATGTAAAAATGTAAATCCTGATTATCTGGTGTTATTTCTTATTATGAGTGTCATCATCGCATCTAAATAATGGACTATTCCATTTTTATCATGGAGAAAAGGGAGGAAAAGGGACTTGATACATCAAAAATATACTACTTCTCTGAATTTTTGAGATGAGGCTTGATAATTTTATAGTTGTGCAAATAACAATAGAAATGATGACAATAGTCTGAATAATCCAAATAATAAAAAGAAAAAAATATGAGAAAGAAAGAAGGGAAAAGATAGAGAGAGGGAGTAAGCGCACGGAATCGATAACGCTAATGTTTCAATCGAGCATAGGAAAATAGAGAGAGAGAGAGAGAGAGAGAGAGAGAGAGAGAGAGAGAGAGAGAGAGAGAGAGAGAGAGAGAGAGAGAGTTAAATCAAGATTATTATACTTTTTACATATTGAAATAAACGCAATAGCTCATAAGTAAACATATCAAACGTTGTAATAATTAGATTATCACACTGTGGTATATTCAGAGGTCCTGCTAGTATTTAGAAATATGACATGGCCCTTTCTTTTTCTTATTCGAATAAGTAGAAACAACTTAGCAACCATTGAACATTCTAAAATATTCAAAATTAAATTCTAGAAATTTAAAATTTTAGCTAAGGAATCTTTATCTATTTTTCCTTTTCTTCCCAGTTTGTGTTTTATCATCATCTCCAATCACTAGTCATCCTTGTTTATTTTTTTTGTTGTTTTGATCATTTATTTTCTTTTCTTCCCATTCTTTCTTTTCTTTTTTCCTCTACTTTTCTTCCCACCATTTGCTATATTAGATTTACCGTCCTTCTTTTTCTTAGCTTACTGAAACAATGTTTTTTTTCTGGAACAATTCTTGTACATAAATCTTAGTAATGTAATTTCAACTATATTAATAGTGGTGATAATACTTCCATGTTCCGCCCTAGGCCTACTTATGTTGCCATAATTCGAATTTGAGCAAAGGTTAAATTTCAGATGCTCACCTTGGGAATATCCATGATAAATCCATCCTGGCGCTCGGGCGAAACGAAATATAAGAAACAAACGTGGCCTTATGGCCACATTCTATCAAGTTGAGAAAAGACCTTCATACTTAATCGTTAAGGCTGTGGCGTTATTTTCGTATTTGCCTGGGGAGTTGTCTGCCCGTTTAGTTTCGCTGGTTCCCGCTAGGGGCCTGGGATATTTAAGCGGCTGATTTGAACGTCTCTCTCTCTCTCTTTGCCTGCTCGACCTACGAGACGCTATGGGTTAGACTCTGGTCTACCCCCCTCTTGTTGGGGCTTTGCCCCCCTTACATTACTGTAAGTGATTCATACATCATGGACTATTCCTAGTCTGTTGCTTTTATGTTTATCCATTTACATGTAACTTTGTATTACTTATGTATGTATGTTCATGTACACCTCTATGTATTATATACCCTGTTTATTCTGTGCTGTATATAAAGTGTTTTGTCTATCAACCTTGTCGGAGTTTTATCTTCAAATATTATCAGTTTGAATCTTACAAGACTGTTACTATTATTATTCTTATACATTATTTCTATATATATTTACCAACCCTCCGCACGAGCAGAATGTGACACAAGGTCACTTTCTGAAGTGGAGTTTAACAGGTTTGAATTCAGTTTTTCTTTTCCTAGACTGGTTACATAGCCAAGGGCCCAGTCTGCCCACTACTTATCCATAACTGCAAGGAGAGTAGTTGGGTGCTTACCTTTCCCAAGGGTATTAGCGGTATGTGAAACTGGAAACAGCCTCGTCCGGGATTTGATCTCGGGTCAACGTGTCCATTTCCTCTAACTCTAATCATTACATCATGCAACTCCACACACACACGCACACGCACACACACACACACACACACACACAACACACACACATATATATATAATATATATATATATATATATATATATATATATACACATATGTCCAGGTAGTGTAATGGCTGCGGTAATAGAATTGGAGAGCTGAGTCCAAATCCTGGTTAGAGCTGTTTGCATTTGAATTCAATTAGCTATGCGTAAAATAGTAGAGAATTCTGAGACTTGTAGCCTTTTGTATGCAACCAATCTAGGAAAATGATATATTTTGATTTAAAACTAGCTGCGACAGGTTGAATAGGTTTGTAATGGATACCAGTTGCCCGGGAAAATCAAAAGAAGAGAAAACAGTAGATTATTACACGTTTCCAATACCCCAATTCCCAGGAAATAAATAAAGAAATAAAGAAAAAAACTAATAATAATAAAAAAAGAACAGATAATATTTATTCTATGATTAGAAAACTATATTCATTAATATTCCGATGAAAAATAATATTTGTCTGAATTTTTGAGATGAGGCTTGATAATTTGTATTATTTGTATTTTTTGGATATTTTTCCTCATTATTATTGTTATATACACAACGATTCGGCTGATGTACCCTCCAGCCTTCCTCACGTATTACTTGTCGGAATCGGGAGCCTTCATGTCGTAATTGGGAGCCTTACGGAACTTCTAAACGAACCCTTTATTTAATTAACTGGGGTAGTCTGTTCGTTTTAACTATGGTCGGGTACAAGTGTTAAGCTATTTTAAGCATTCTATGTTATTAGCACCATTGGTAAGGATTGAAGCTGTAACCTCGGGATGATTGTCACTTAGATCTGTATTAACGCAACCTCTATAGC
>CM042142.1:67610184-67615184 GCA_023376005.1 Doryteuthis pealeii
ATATATATATAGGTTAAAGGGAGATAACTTTACGAATCTTTATAAAATACAGGAATCTTTTAAAAAATTCAAAAATTTAATCGAATACATAAGGAGCGTCCGCAATAATCAACCGACGTAATTTGTGATCCATAAGCATAACAACACAAAATCTCTTCAAAGAAACACCAGTAACAACCCGACGATGGTGAAATAACCTGAAACCTGGGTAGTTGCGTATGAAATACTTTTATATTTAAAAGATTCAGCAGATAAATAAAGCTCCTACAAATTTGTGGTTGAGCACTGTGATTTCTTTGTTTCATCCCCAAACAATTTTTAAAATATCTATCTATCTATCTATCTATCTATATATATATATATATATATATATATATATATATATATATATGTAATATATCAAGAAAAATGAAAAAACACAGGTTTAAATGGGTTAAGTGGTGAGTTTATTGGCCGACGCTGCAGTGTTTCGATCTATTAAATAGATAATCTTCAGGGCATAAGATAAGAAATTATATATCACAGAATGATGAGAAAAAGTGAGTGGTAATCCTTCTTATTCAGTCTGTTTAAAAAAATTTTTTCTGAAGTTTGAAAAAGGAGACGGTTTTGAAATATGACATCAAATATTCTATTTTAAGGTGTGAGTATGTAGCGCTGTTAGTGTGTGTATTGAAGGAAACATTGTGCATTTTTTAGGTATGTGGTAGTGTGTGTGTGTGTATAAATTTTTTTCTGTAGCGATAAACGACAGCGGAAGTGAAAACTCAAGGTTGTGTGTGTGTGTGTGTGTGTATGTGTGTGTGTGTGTGTGTGTGTGTATTGGTAAGAGGTAGGTATATATGGTATATATATATATATATATATATATATATATATATATATATATATACATATAAACTGAACTCAGTACGTAATATTCCACATACTAACATACATATGAGTTAAAACACGCAAAATATGTTTAATTGTATAAATTTGAGTCTAGAAATTATATTATTACCCCCACCCCCATGTTCTGTAAAGTTTTCCCCCGTAGCAATGGGCCCGCACCGGGTATATTAATGCCTTCAAAGTGTTCATTTATTGATTAAAGATGTGTATCCGTCTTTAATTGATACGAGGGATGTTTAGCGTTTTGTTAATGAAGTACCATACACAATATTCGTATCATTATCATAACAATTTATTGTCGATTGCTTCTGGTTATATTAGTTAAGGAGAAAAATAGAGATGGTAAAGGAAGAAAGATGAAGAGGTAAATAGGAAACTAGAGAAGGAAAAAAAGGAGGGAGAAAAGTGAAAGAAACGTATGGGAAAGTTAAGAAGAGGATGAAAAGAGAAAGGAGGAAAGCGGAGAGAGAGAAAGAAAGAATAAGGGTAAAATATATCCGGTGGTGAAGTGATAGAATGAGACTGAAGAGAAAAGGTAAAAGAAGAAAGATTGAGAGGGAAAATATGAAACTTGTGAAAGAGGAGAAGGAGGGATAAAAGAGAAAGAGAATCTGTGAGAAAGAAAGATAAAGAGGAAGAGGAAGTGGGAAAAAGAAGAAGAGGATGGAAAGAGGAGAAGGAAGTGAGGAGGGTGGACGAATAAAGAGGATAGGGTAATTGTATCAGGGGGCGAAGCGATAGAATGAGACTGAAGAGAAAAGTAAGGTATGGAAGAAAGAAGATAAGAATGAAAAAAGAAACGAAAGTAAAAAGAAACGAAGAAAAAAAGGCAATAACAAGAATGAATTCAGAATAAAGGATTACAGGTAGAATTGTGAGAATGAAGATGATATCAAGAAGAAGAAGATTGAGGAAGAAAAGAAGAAGAAGGCGGAGGGGGTGATGAGGATAAGAAAAGGAAGAATATGAGGGGGAGAATATGAAGAAGATGGAGGAGATGAAGGATGGAGAAAAGGGATGAGAAGAAGGGGGATGGAGAGGAAGAGGAGAAAAAGGAAAAAAACTGGTAAGGTAATCAGGAAAAATAAAGAAAATCGACAATAGAAAATTCGAAAAATTGTAGAAAAAGAGAAAGAAAAAAGAAGAAAGAAAGGAAAAAAGAAAAAAAAAAAAAAAAGGAATGATTATCAAAGGGGAGCAATTTGAAAAAAAAACGGATGATAGAATAATTATAAGAATCAGAAATTTCCGAAGAAAATTTTAAAAGAAAAAAAAAAAAAAAAAACTACTGAAAATTCATAAAATGAGAAGAAGAAGAAGAATATATGGAAAGAAATGACATGTATGTAAAAAAAAAAAAAAAATTAAATGGCTTCACCTTGTGGGTTTCAATCCTTTGTTTCTGTAGGCGCTTTGAGTTACTGTTGGCCTCCAGAAAAGTTTGCTTGTTTTCCGCCGAGCAAAGAAAGAAAAGGAGCCAATTGCGAAAGTAATTACTTTGATAGGACCTAATTAGAAATTAGGTTCTTAGAAATACTTTGTTCAAACCGATGTTGTGAGTTGAAAAATGTTAAATAGAAATAAATAGATGAAAAATATATCAAATTTGAAAACATTTCTTAAAAAAACTAAATACGAAGAGAAATTAAATTTAAAAAAAATCACATTGCCGAGGGGGTCTTTCTCTTCCATCTTAAAAGGTATGTTGTAATAGCGTTTGTTTCATTAATAAATGTACATTATACTGAGAACGTATTTTAGAATATTAAAAAATTTAAAGGACTTTGAAATCTCTCTCTCTCTCTCTCTCTCTCTCTCTATCTATCTATCTATCTATCTATCTCTCTAATCACTTGCATTTCTCTTCCTCTCTTTCTATGTGTGGGTATATTATTATAGCATTCGTTTCATTAAAAAACGTACATTATATTAAGAATATATTTTAAAATATTGAAAGATTTAAAGAACCCAGGCATCTCACTCTCCCTCTTCTTCTCTCTCGATCTTTATCTATCTATCTATCTATCTATCTATCTATCTATCTATCTATCTATCCCCTCTCTCACTCTATCTCTTTCTATCTCTCATTATATATGATAACTTGTATTTATTTTCCTCTTTCTGATTGTGGGTATCTATTAAATCAACTTAGGGTGAGATTGAAGTATAAAACAAAAGCGCCTTACTTCCAAGTGGGAAAGACCGATAGTCTATCTACCTAGTTTTTAAAATGCTAACTTCCCCTAAGCTCGAACACCGGACATAAATAAGCAACTAATGGAATCACGATATATATATATATATATATATATATATATATATATATATATATATATATATATATATATATATAAAGTGTTTCTATCTACCACGGTTTCGGCGTTCGATATCCTCTCGAATAACCAGTCCCATAGGAAAAGATGTTTGTAACAAGCTCCTTCAGTCAGAATTATTCTGAATAACCATTCGGTTGAAACCTAGGTAGATAGTGTCTGACTCATGTTGGTCCTTATATATGTATATAAATATATATATATATGTTTTGTTTTTTTAATGATAAAAATGCTTATAATCTTTAAAAATAAAATTTATTTTATTTTTAACATAAAATACGCATTTTTAAAAATTATTTCAAAATTCCGGTATTGATCGAGAGCGTTCTGTGTCTCGTGATTAATGATATATTTATTTCGTCTTTCCGTTTACAATGTTGCTTTGATAAAGACCTCATTTGGTCGAAACAGATTTCTGTCAGCAAAACTTTAAACATCTTGTTGTTTTTTCTATAAACTTTCTACACACACACACACACACACACACACACACATATATATATATATATATTGTGGGTAGGATGGATGAATGAATTATATATTATGGGGTGTTGGTGGATTTCACTTAATAGTTTCAGACACACATAATATCTAGTTTTGTAATAAGTGCTAATTCACTTCCCTAGGAGAACTAAAAAAACAAACATTTTTTATTTACTTGCCTAGTTTCTTATTTTTCTCTCTGTCTTTTAATTACTATGAACTTTAGTTTTTAAAAAATCTAAACTGTTTCCCTTTAAAATTAAAGATTAGTTTTCGGGCAAAAGTAATTTGTAATTCCATCTGTCGTCTACAACTCCCACTCCTTTGTTCCTTTATTCATTTTTTTTCATATCTTATTTTTTGTATACTAATGGATTTAACTTCTCCTGGTAAATCTATTTAGTTGAGGTTGTAGCTTTTTTTATGATAATTAATATATATCTTATATTATATCTATATTAATCTTAATAATACATTATGGAAGCATTTACCCGGAAATTCATCTTTTTTATTTAATAAATATTTCCTATCCGGGAATCTAATTATCGCTAACTTTGCTTGTAAACATAAGAAACACGGACCAGTCAAACTAATGTTGAAAGATAAATAGAAAGAAAATGTTGTATGGATAAAAATTTTTTGAATTGCCGACATAAGTATATATATATATATATATATATATATATATATATATATATATATATATAATTATTTCTAAACTCAACCGATGGGAAAAATCCCAGATAACTCATTTTTTTTTAAATTTACAAAAAATTCAAACTGATATCTGAGGAAAGAATTTAAAAAGAAGGAAACACATACCCGCACTTTCTAAAAATAATCATTAGTATCGCATGTCGTGCCCGAAAGAGAAAAGAACACAGAAAAGTGCTCAATACGCTAAGTAGAGCAATTTTCAGTTTTTAACTTTTTATGCTAATTTTTATCCTCTCGAATAACCAGTCCCATAGGAAAATACGTTTGTAACAAGCTCCTTCTGTCAGAATTATCCTGAATAACCATTCGGTTGAAACCTAGGTAGATAGTGTCTGACTATCAGGGCATTTGTTGGTATATGGAAGGTAATAACAAATTTTTATTACCTTCCATATACCAACAAATGCCCTGAAGATTATCTAATTAATAGATCGAAACACTGCAGCGTCGGCCAATAAACTCACCACTTAACTCATTTAAACCTGTGTTTTTTCAATCTTTCTTAATATACTACATACCGTCGGATTCACTTCCTTTTCTTCACACACACACACACACACACACACATATATA
>CM042142.1:67622684-67692684 GCA_023376005.1 Doryteuthis pealeii
CAACTTAGAAGACTTCATTTAAAAGGGGTTATTTTTCGTGTAATGATTTCAGTTCAGTGGTTCGTAATTACGATGCTGGAGTACAAATCATTTTTGCATTTTTTAACGTTTAGTGATGCCCCTCCCCACTCATTACTTTGAAAGCACCATCTACTTTAGAAAGTAATCATTTCTCTTATATTTATTTGCTGACTTTTTAGAAACAAAAAAAAGAGTATAATCCAAAAGAATTCTTTTAAAAAATCAAACTTTCTATGACGGAAGAATAAAATATCTATATATTAATACTCTTGTTCCTTAATTTTCCGACCGTTATCATCTTGCATACCCTCTGGCTAAAAATGAGTCCAAATTGTCCAAGATGAAATGAAAAAAACGTAAATCCTGATTATCTGGTGTTGCTTATCGGCTGAATTCGTGTTTCTTATGAGTGACATCATCTCGACTCAATAATGGACTATTCCGTTTTTATTATAAAGAAAGATAGGGGCATGGTAAAATAAATAAATATATCATATTATGATAATTCAATTATTACAACGTTTGATATGTTTACTTAAGAGCTATTGTAAAATATTTCAATATGTAAATAGATATAATAATCTTGATTTAAATCTGTCTTACTCTATTTTTTTCTCTTTCTTTCCTTCTTTCATCTTTTCATTATGTTCAATTAATACAAATAGACGATATTGCTTCCGCACACTCACTCCTCTCTTTATCTTTAGCCGACTCTTTTTCTTTCTTTCTTTCTTTCTTTCTTATTATATTTTCTATGTAGCATTGATTTTTCTTCCTTTTCTTTCTTTATAATAAAAACGGAATGTTCCATTATTCAACTGAGGCAACGGCACCCATAAGAAATAAGAATTCGGAGGATAAGCAATACCAGATAATCAGGATTTGCATTTTTGAATTTAATCTTGGACGATTTATATATATAACACGCTTGAACGGTCCTCAAAGGTCTGGAAAAGAATTTGGGTGAACTGGAAATCAGAAGAAAAATCGAGACCATCCAAACTACAGCACTTTTAAGATTGGCTAGAATACTCAGAAGAGTCCTGGAGACCTGAAGAGACTTGCTCTCACTCAGCCTCCTGGGAACCACCAGCCACGGCAGGTGGGAAAAACTCATAATCAAATTTTAGACCTTGAGAAAATATTTATTGGAGAAAAATTTTCAATAGATTTTCTGTGTTAAGATCTCCTTCATTTGACTTTGTTTAATTAAATGGATTGGTTTGGTTTGTTTTAGAGCATATCAACCTCAGTGGGTCATTTAATGCCGATAAAGTTTTGAAATAAATTAATTCTTAATGGATACACAATTTTTTTAATAAATACATTTTTCTATTTAACCCATAGAGTGGACCATAATAAGTACTACCACTCCGGGTCAGAGTGGACCAGGGAGCAATGGTGATGAAGAGGTACTCCACATTTCCTTAACCTCCAAAACTGGAACCTCACCATCAGATAGAGTTTAACGTCATTACCAGGAGATGTAAACCCTCAACCACCGCCTTCTAGCACCCATATGATAAAAAGGGCTGGGACTTGCCATACGGGTATTAGGGTTGGGACAATCATATAGGTGCTAGGGCTTGACGTGACCATCCGATTGATGAGACCACTCGTCTAACCTAAGTAAGGGTCTAAGTGGAGTGTTACAGGTCATGGACTGCTCACCCACCAATACTTCATCCTTAAGCACCACGGGTCGCCACCCATGGCCATGGTCTTACCCCTCTGCAGAGGTGCAGTCTGTGCATTCTAACGCCCCAGGCGACAGGGCGGTTAATTAAATGAAAGTTGTTATTTGCTGATCTGTTGTGACGTCAGACAATATTTCATTTCTTTCCGAACTTTTCTCTGAAGGCGATGAAATCTCGACCTCTGCTTCAATACAGTTTTCACTTAATATATATTTTCACGTCAATCACGACACTAAACAGAAGGGTATTATGATTTTAATGAATGTCTCGAGGCGAATGAGTGATACTTGAAATGGAAAGAGGCAAGAGAAAATCAGAAAAAGGTTGGTTTTTTTAGCAAGTAATGTTCTTTAGCTGGAGAGATTTGTTCAAAGTGTGTCGAGCGGGTAATTATGAATTTTTATTAATGATTCTGTCATTTTTAACAAGGGTTAAAGGATCAGCCGACTGATCTTTTTAGAGTTAAGGGAATGATTGACGGGTGGGTGGAGATTAGGAATTAAGTGTCTATTGTTTTTGCACGAAACTGTTACGCTTAGATGAAGGTATAAGTGTTAAATGGGTGTATACGTCTATAAAGGTCTACGAATGCACGCACATATACAGACAGACGCATATTCACATCTACAGATACTCACACACACGCACACACACCACACACACACACACACACACACACACTTCCTATTCTCTCTCTTTCTCTCTCTCTCTCTCTCTCTCTCTCTCTCTCTATATATATATATATATATATATATATAAGCATGTGATTTTATCCAATTGTCGAGGAATTTTAGCATAGTGGATTATCTGTTAATTTATGTTAATATATATATATATATATATATATATATATATATATTATATATATGCAGTTTTTAGTATTGGGGAGTTGAAAATAAAGTGCTCGATTACGAGTGTAAGTGCTGTATTTATTTGTTATTGAGTACAATACATTAAAGGTGCTATTGTTACCATTGGTTTCAAACCAGTATATTGGTCACTTATCATCCAGTCAACGCGCCTGTGAAAGAACGTATAACGAATATCAATTCATTTATATGTCTTTTGGGCTGTTCTTGTATCCCTTCATGCAAGCCCATCCTTCACTCTTTGCTTTGAGCCAAAACTGAAAGTGCATCTTGTGCTGGTGATGCATGTCCTCTATAACAAATATATATATATATATATATATATATATATATATATATATATATATATAGGTTATTTCCTAGTTGAGTAAAATTATATTACAGGGTGACCCAGAAAAAACAGAACCCAAATAATTCATTTATTTTCCCATTAACCTAACCCTAAACCCTAACCCTAACCCCCTTTGTTGAGTAACATAATATTACAGGGTCACTCAGAAAAAACAGAGCCCACAAATTTTGTAAACTGTTAATTTTAATATTTATTTTTTAAGTTTAAGTCCAACAAGAGTTAGGGTTAGGGGTTAGGTTTAGGGTTAGGGTCGAAGGTTAGTTTAATGGGAAAAAAATTAGGTTCTGTTTTTTCTGGGTCATTCTGTAATATCATGTTACTCAACTAGGAAATAACCTATATATATATATATATATATATATATATATATATATATATATATATAGCACTTTCAATTCAAGAATTTTGAACCACTGTTTCATGTTCAGTACCCGCCCCCTATTACCCAAAAGTAAGGCGAAAAGGCTTTTCTGAAAAAGCTTTTACTGTGTAATTAAATTTTGAAATAGTCCCATGTCAACGACTTGCTTCCCTTTAATCTCTTTATTGTCTTTATGACAGTTAAAGAAAGATGAAGCTGTTAATGTGTATTTAAGACGAATAACCCAGAAGTCATTGTTTCTGTCGTTTGATAGATGATATTTAAAAAAGAAATAATGTGTTTATTTCACTGAGTAAAAACAAAATTATTGATTGAATAAATTCATACAGAATAAAAACTATTTTCAATGAATGTGAAAGAGTAAGCAATCAACAAAAGGTCATTGTTACAAGCAGACAGATTAAACGTTTTCTATTGTGAAATGGTCATTGATGTGATAAGAAAAAAAGGGCGGGTCAGAAAAATGAAGTGTTATTATCAGTGAAGTATTTTATCATCATACCAACCTTCATTTATCATCAGGTTATTCATTCACACACACACACACACACACACACACACACACACACACACACACATATATATATATAATATATATATATATATTATAAAAGGAAAAACAAAATGTTCCAAAAAAGATGAATTTATTATGTTTTCCCTTTCTTTTTATTACGTTTCCCTTTCTTTTTATCATACTGTCCTGAAGAAGGTTTTATATAAACCGAAAGGTTTAAATGTCGACATAAACATGATAAATTCATCTTTTCGGAACATTTTGTTCCTATTTCTATACATTGTCGGATTCATAAACATATTTTACACCACACACACACACACACACACACACACACACACACACACACACACACACACACATATATATATATATATATATATATATATATATATATATATATACGAGGGGTTCAATAAGTAATGCCCCTGACCCACTTCTCATAGCAGTAGAGCAACGAAACTTGGTTTAGTTATTAGTCTTTTTCTACATAGGAAACACCCACAGTTATGCATTTCTCCCATCGTTTGATGCAGCTCTGGAGACTGTTTTTGTAGAACACCCCAAGTTGGTCCTCAAACTACGACGTCACTTCAGAAATCAAGGCTGCATCATCTTGCAAACGCTTTCCTTTAAAAAACAACTTCATGGCTGGAAAGAGGTGAAAGTCAGATGATGTAAGGTCAGGAGAGTATGGGGGTGGGGGAGTAGTTCATAGCCGCTCACCTGTGCTTCTGATCTGGCGACACGCGTTGTCCTGCAAGAGGTGGATGCCTTTGCTGATCTTGCCCCCCTCTTGATTCACTTTTGAGGAAATTAGGAGAAGCTATCAAAGCTTCTCCTAATTTCCTCAAAAGTGAAGCATAATAGGCTCCTGTAATTGTGGTACCTTTTGCCAGGTAATCTGTCATCACTACTCCGTCCTGGTCCCAGAAGACTGTGAGCATGACTTTGCCAATGGAGGGCTGCACCCTTGCCTTCTTTGGAGGAGGTGAGTCAAGGTGCTTCCATTGCATTGACTGGGCTTTGGTCTTTGGATCATAGTGATGAACCCAGGTTTCATCCTGTGTAATCAGTCTTGGCACATCTCCAAATTCATCCTCGAGCACTCTACTCTGGAAAGGTGTGAGCAACCTGGGAATCCATCTGGCAGACACGTTTTGCATAAACAAATGGCCATGAATGATAGTTTCCACAGACCCGGTACTAATCTTGACCTCATGGGCTATTTGGCGAATAGTTATGCGTCGATCTTCCATATTGGCAGCCTCAACTTGACGGAGAGATGCCTCATCAATGGCAGAAAGGGGCGACCAGATCTGGGAGCTGTTTCTACAGAGTTCCGACCATGTTTGAATTCCCGATGCCAGCATTTTACAAGGTCATATGATGGGGCATCATCACCATAAGTTACTTTCATTTCATCAAAAGTCTCCCGTGGTGTGCGTCCTTTTAAATACAAAAACCGGATCATTGCTCGACACTCAACGGGCTCCATTTCACACTTGACTCAGTTCAAACACTTGTAAATCAGAAACCACAATTAGTTCAGAGCTGTAATTTGCCGCTTAATCTATAGAAATATGAATAATTGCACATGCAAAGTTTCAGCTAGATCAAACAACTGGAAGTGGGTTAGGGGCATTACTTATTGAATGCCGCTCGTATATATATATATACATAGTTGCTTTGATAAAGACCGCTTTATATGGTCGAAACAGATTTCTGTCAGAAAAACTATTAACATCTTGTTTTTTCTACAAACTGTCTACATATACTGTCGGATTCATATCCATTTTACTTTTCATATATATATATATATATATATATATATATATATATATATATTATATATACTAGAGAGTCCACATTGCCCTACTATTTACTATATACCATCCCTTCCGTACAAGCAGGATGCGACACAATGTCAATTTCTTCAGCTGGGTTTAACAGGTTTTAATTCAGAGTTTTTATTCTCCTAGACTGGTTGCCTAACCAGGGTTGAAGGACCCAGTTTGTCATGCTCTTTACCCATAGTTGAATATTCATATATTTTACAAGGGTATTAGCGCGATATGAAATGCAAACAGCCTCATCCAGTATTTGAACTCGTCTCATTGTGCCCATTTCCTACCACGGCAACCATACACCACAACCCCCATATATATATATATATATATATATATATATATATATTGTGTGTGTGTGTGTGTGTGTGTGTGTGTGCGTTCGTGTGTGTATTTTGTGCGTGAGTTTGATCAATAATTCCATAGATTAATGATGACAAAGATTTATTTTTGATCTCATTTCTTGGCAAAATAGCTAATTCAGTTGCAAAAATTGATCTCAAAAAACGAATATTGTTCATTGAAAATTTCAAATCAAGGCTCAGCCAATAACCAGCTGTCTGATCACGGATTTATCGATTACCCTATTGCACACACAAACATGCACACATACGCACACACACACACACACACACACACATATATATATATATATATATATACATATATATATGTATACATTTGATGAGTCTAATTTTCAGTGGGTATATTATATCTATATATATATGTGTGTGTGTGAGTGTGATATATATGTGAGAAACTGGATGTTTTATACTAAGTTCCATTTTATTTCATCCAATATTTCGAAGGGGTGACTTATATATATATATATATATATATATATATATATATATATATATATAAGTTAAAGTAGCATTGACATGAATCAACGGTGCCTGGTCACTGACAGTTTCTCGCCTATGCGATCCTCACAAGTAATAGTCTGAAGATCGCATAGGCAAGAAACTGTCAATTACCATGCGCTGCTGAATCCATGTCCACGCTAACATACATATAAATGCTCTATCCATGATATTGATCACTGTTTAATGGTAAATATGGTACACATAGTATCTCTCTCTCTTCTCTCTCAATCTCAAAAAAGTGCTCAACGTATTTTGTAAAATACCGACCTTTAATAGTTATAGAAAAACCTTTTCTCTCTGCCACAGTTTCGGTGCTTAAGATGCATCTTAAGAGAAAAAAGCTTTTTGTTACTAATATATATATATATATATATATATATATATATATATATATATATATATATTGTCTGTGGATGACTTATTAATATATATGCTCCCATAAATTTGGTAATGAGCTCTCTAATTGGTAATTTAAATTAACTCTCACTACTAAGCAAATAAGCAATGATCATTTCTCTGGAAATTTGATCTCTCAGTGACCGAATGATACATACATTCCTATGTATTTAATAGTTTAAAAACACCAGTCTCCGCAGCTGTCAGTGGGCGAGGGGATAAGATATCGGACTACCATGCGGTCAGTCTGAGTTCGAACCCTACCCAAGGAGAGTTGTGTCTAGCCACACTGAAGAGGCATGATATGCCGAAACACGTGTCTGTGGATGACTTATTAATATATATGCTCCCATAAATTTGATAATGAGCTCTCTAATTGGTAATTTAAATTAACTCTCACTACTAAACAAATAAGCAATGATCATTTCTCCGGAAATTTGATCTCTCAGTGACCGAATGATACATACATTCCTATGTATTCAATAGTTTAAAAACACCAGTCCCCGCGTCAGCTGTCAGTGGGCGAAGGGATAAGATATCGGACTACCATGCGGTCAGTCTGAGTTCGAACCCTACCCAAGGATAGTTGTGTCTAGCCACACTGAAGAAGCATGATATGCTGAAACACGTGTCTGTGGATGACTTATTAATATATATATATATATATATATATATATTGTTCTTATGAACGTTTTTGGTGATATTAGAAGCATCGGAAATATAAAGAGAACAAAACAGATTCCTAATAGATAAACGTTGTGTTGATAAAGGTTGAAGGCCATCCGAAATATTGGGAAAATATAAAGCAGACCAAGGGCAAAGCAACGGTTATCTATTAGAACTCTGTTTTGTTCTTTTTTTTTTTCTCTTTATATTTCCGATGCTTCCATTATCACCGAAAATGTTCACAAGAACAATATTTTGATGCATAACTATATTTTATTTCTCTGAATGTTTGAGATGAGGCTTGATGATTAGTATTATCTATGTTATTCGGACTATTGTCCTCATCTTCATTGTTATCTGTACTACGTTTCGACCGATGTGCCCTCCGGTCTTTTTCAGGTATTTCTTGTCGGAATCGGGAACCTTTTTTTCGTAGGTATTTTTTGTTGGACTCGGGAACCTTCTTGGAAAAGAAGGTTCCCGAGTCCGAGAAGGTTCACGAATCCAACAAAAAGGCCGGAGGGCACATCGGCCGAAATGTAGTACAGATAACAATGAAGATGAGGACAATAGTCCGAATAACACAGATAATAATAACTATATTGATTTACAAAGAAGCATACGTGGACTCAACAACAACCAAAAACATTATACACACACACACACACACACACACACACACACATATATATATATATATATATATACATATATATATATATATATATATATATATATATATATATATATATATTAGTAGGGAAGTTAAAACATGTATACTTATGTTAATAGCAGCCCCAAAGCAAAAAAAATCTTGATAAAAATAATGATTGAATATAACTTTGGGTTTGCATTAATAATCCACGTGTCACATTGTTATCGGCCACTCTGAAATTGACATTCGTATCATTAAAAACATTTTAATATATTTTACATTTTAATTATGTTATATTTTCCCAGACGTTTTTATTTTTTCAATTACAACAAAATCTTCATTTTATACCCTTCAACCCTACTCGTTAATGAGTACCGGGGCATTTTAATTAGATGACTTGATTTTTACAAAAAAGTTATTTTCATTCTTTATTTTTCGTTATTTTATTGAGATATTTTATTGCTACTGCCTCTGGGGATGCCAACTTTTGAAAAAAGAAGAAAACAAACGAATAGTGACTACTACTTTCTATGGAAGGTTCTCAAAATTTGATAGATTTTTCACAAACATTTCCAGTAATTAAGTCTTTTTTTTTTACTTGCTTGTTTGTTTGTTAGTATTGCACTTGTTAGATATCATTATTATAGTGGGCTCCATAAGGCAGTAAGGAATGTAGTTTATAGTCAAGGCAACTAACAATATATATATATATATATATATATGAGCGAGCGAGTGAGAGAGAGAGCGAGAGAGAGAGCGAGAGAGAGAGAGAGAGAGAGAGAGAGATAAGTTATAGTTATTTTAGAGAGAGAGAGAGAGGAGAGAGTAAAAAGGTATAGTCATTTTAGAGAGAGAGAGGGGAGGGAGAGAAAGGTATAGTTATTTTAGAGAGAGAGAGAGAGAGAGAGAGAGAGAGAGAGAGAGAGAGAGAGAGAGAGAAAGATATATATATATATATATATATATATATATAGAGAGAGAGAGAGAGGGGGAGAAAGATTGACTGACAGATATCTATTTTACATAGATAGATAGATACTTAAAAATATATTTTAGATATATATAGAGAGATGGATAGATAGATAGATAGACATATATTTTAGATAGAGGGAAATAGATAGATAGAAAGATGTTCACCATTTTTTTCATATCTTTCAAAATTCTCCCTTACTCTCTCTATCTTCTGTCTGCCTGACAGCCTGTCTACACACACACACACACACACACACACACACACACACACACACACACACACACACACACACACACACACACACACATATATATATATATATATATATATTTGTGTATATGTTTTTGTTTATTTATAATTATAATTTATAAGAATTTACGTATTTATCAATATATGTGTATGTTCTTATATATCAGTATAAGTTATTATTGTATCATATGTTTAATACTTTTATATATTTATAACTTTTTATATATATATATATATATATATATATATATATATATATATATATATATATATATATATATATAACAAAATATCAAGAAAAGTATGTACAGCATAAATTCCTCGCTAGACAGTTATAAACTGGCTTTATTTTCACACTGGGAACCATTTTCTTGTTGTCGTCTCAAAATTAATAAACTGCCGACAAAAACAAACAAAAAACGAATAAAATACATATATTTTAGTGAAGAAACAACGTCCATAAATTCCGATGCATCAACAAACACTATTTATTTTCTCTTTCTATGTTATTTCTCTTTTATATGCATTATTGGTCCATTAGTGGGTGACAGGGCGGTAATTTCTGTTTTCTTCAAGTGACTTTTTTCAATATATATAAATAAATGCGTATATATACATATTTGATATAAATAGCCACGTGGGTATTTAGGTAGGAATATAAATTAACTGACGTATGTGTCAACGCTTATACATATGCATTTATATCTCGTGCGAGAAATACATTTAATTTCTGATTGATGCTAGAGATTAATGTTCGATCCCATGCTGGTTGGCTGAATTTTACGGGATGTCAAACCTTGTCGGGTTATTTTATATCGAATACGTTTTGTGTATTCGTAAGGTACTCAACTTAAAAAAAAAAAACTATTTTTCTTAAATACATTGAACTGAATACATTAAACTCACTTTATTCTTTTTGACTCATAGATGGGACCCCAACAGGTACCACCACTCCGGGTCAGAGTAGACATGGGAGTTATTGTGATGAAGAAGTACTCCAAATTCCCTAGAGTCCCAGACATGGAACTTCACTATCATAATTTAATGCCATATCCAGGACACTAAGATCCTCAGCCACCGCCTTCGAGCACATTTATGAGAAAAAGGGTTGGGGTTCGCCATAATGACAACAGGGTTGGGACAATCATATAGGTTCTAGGGCTTGACCAGCTGATTGATCGGAGGAGCCTTTCCTACCACACGTCCAACCTAAGTAAGGGCCAAAGTGAAGTGTTGAATGTCATGGACTGCTCAGTCACATGGATTCCGTCCTAAAGCATCAGACAAACAGGTGGCCTTACTGGGGGGCTTATTCCGCTACAGAGGTGCTATAGGTGTATTCTACGGCACTAATTGACAGGAGTGTCGATCCATGGTAAAAATCGAAGATTTTGAATCCTTTTTTCGGCTTCTTTTTAAAGAAGGTAAGCTGTCCATTTGTAAGATTTATACAAAAAATGAATCCAAAGAATTTTGCCATCTGCTTTTATAGCAGTGAATATCTGTAAATGTTGGATTTCACTGTACTAAGCTGGATTTGATAAATAGACATTTGTTATATACCCTTTTCTTACTTCTATTCTTCTTCAGATGTTTTTGATGTCTTAAGTTCTTCTAGGTCTCTTCTAACATCTCGACTTCGTCTTGGTGATTTCATCATGGTGGTCGGTCGCACTTAACTCATTTCTTCTTCTTCATCAGTCTTGTTACCAAGACTTTCACCAATCACAACACCATGTTATTTTCTTAAGCTTTTTATTTCCTTAACTATACATTTCATGTAACTAAATATCTGACTAACATAGCGCACGTATGCAGTGTGAGTTCCAGTTAAGGCAGAACATCTCCTCTGCCCGACGTCAAACTGAAAACTGAGGACCCAACCAGGTCCCACGTGACTTCACGTATTTCGCGGGATTTCTGTACTATTCGATGGAAAGTCCTGCCCGTGATATGAAAGGGGCCATCCCTTTAGAAATACAGGGGATTGACAATAATCTTATGCAACCGCATAGATTATGTAACACATTTACTAAGTTTAGCTTAGATGTAGCCCAAATAGAGAAAAGACACTCAGAAAGAATCGAACTCACTTCTAATAGTCTGCTAGTCTAGATTGCTAACCATTACAACACGGGAAGTGTCTTGAATTTAATAAACGCTAACTATGTATTTTATTACCTTAACAGTACTTGTATTATAAATTAAAAGGACCTGTGGATATACCGCAGTATGATAACTTAATTATTATAATGTTTGATATGTTTACGAAAGAGCTATTGCAAATAGTTCAATAAGGACAAAGTATGATAATCTTGATTTAACAATCTCTTATAGTTTTTATTCTTCTTTCTTTCCTTCATTTCGTATTATCATTATGTTCAATTGAAACATATTAGCGTCATCACTTCCGCGCTCTCTCTATCTTTCAACTACTCACTTTCTTTATTTCTTATTATAGTTTTCCGTGTAGCATATCCTTTTCCTCCCTTTCTTTCTTTATAATACAAACGGAGTGGTCCATTATTTAGCTAAGATAACAACATTCATAAGAAAGAAGAATTCGGTAGATAAACAACACCATATAATCTGGATTTACATTTTTGGATAATTTGTACGGTCTCATTTTTAATCAGAGGATGTTGAAAGATGATAATGGTCGTAAAAATAAGGAACACAAGTATTAATATATATATAGATCTGTTTATACTTGTTTATTTCATTCTTCATGTATTGAATATAAAATTTTATTCAGACTTAAGAATATGTTATCTAGGCAGAAAGGTTCACAACTTATTTTAAATAAATTTAAACTAGTGAAGAAAATCATCGACTTTTCCTTTGTAAGATACTAACAATGAAATGATGGTTCCAGAAATGTTGCCCTGGAGATGAAAATACGAAAAATATTCAAAGAGACAAACGTCATTAATGACGATCAGATGAGACATGTTGTGAGAGATGTAGAAAAATATGTCCAGCTTTTTCAGCAAATCTAAATGTCTCATATGATTGCTTCTCGTCATTTCATTGTGAGATATATCATGCAGTTTGATTAAAAATCAGAAACTGCAACGCCTTGAGGTACCCATCGCTAAAATAACAGACTTTTTAAATTACATTATTTGTGATAGATGAATAGATAGATAAATATATATGAATAGACTAAGATAGATATATATGAAGAGACTAAGAGATATGAATAGACTGATAGATAGATATGAATTGGCTGATAGATGGATATATATCAATAGACTATGATAGAAATGAATAGATGGATAGATAGATATGAATAGACTAAAATAGATAGATATGATCTCGCTCATAGATAGGTAGATAGATATGAACAAACTAAGCTAGATATGAACTGGTTGATAGATAGATAGATAGATAGATGTGATGATTGAGATAGATAAATAAATGAATAACGAACGTACCGGAATAGCCAGGATTGCTTTTGGGATCAACACTTTAAGTGTATACAATGATAAGTAATTAAAACAAAAGTCAGACAGTGTAGAACTAATCAATGTATAAAAACACCTTTTACTTTCAGTGGAGCCAAATGTACGAGATTGTTAGGTTTACGGACAAAATAAATATTATAAACTTCACATACAGACAACTGTACTGAATATGTGTTAATAATATGATCATATGGATGCATTCAAAATCCAGTTGTTTTTGTCTGTATTTGAAATCCAAGTACGTATGCCGACAATTATATGTTGAAAAAAAAAGCATGATAATTTTATAGATATTTACAAAGTATAGCTTGGTGTAACAACAAAGCCAAATAGTTGCGGTGAATAGGAAACTTTGTAGTTGTGTTTCTTTATTCCTCCAAGTGGCACCAATCTGAGCTGCCTACCTTTATAGTTGAAGTTTATCGCCTTGGAATTCTAACTAGGATCGAACACCTTAAAATTGAAAACTACCCGAGATACAAGAGAGACGAATATAGTTATTTTTTGTTGGAAGAAAGCTGATAGAAAAGAAGTTATACAGGAAAATAAATTTTATACCGCACTAATGACGCCGTGAAGTACGAACAGGACTGTATGTGTGATGACTTATATATATATATATATATATATATATATATATATATATATATATATATATATATATATATATATATATAAGTGTGTCAAAATGTCTCGAGAATTTTTGTACTTTTCAACATACCTTGTATTCTGAAAAAAAAATAACGTTCCATTCATTCTTCATTTCTATCTCGGTAAATGCAGCTTTAAAACTATATATATATATATATATATATATATATATATATATATATATATATATATATATGTGTGTGTGTGTGTGTGTGTGTGAAGCCAAGAGGTCCAGCAGAACACCGTCACACTAACCTCTTCGGGGACAGCCTTCACATGCAACATCAGTGGTTGGGGCTGTTTTTGAACACTTGACTTCAATGTCACAAAAGGTACGAGAAATATATAGTCATCCGAGATTGCAATTCCGATATATATATATAATATATATATATATATATATATATATATATATATATATATATATATAAGTATGTTATTGTGTGTGTTATTTCCTCTTATTTTCTACGTGTGATTATACATAACTGTATGTCTCTGTGCGTCTTAATTTCCATCTCTTAACCTATCTCTTTCCGACATTGCGTGTGTTTATGTGTGTGTTTTGTGTTTGGGAACAATAAGCAAGAATTAACAATAAGTTCAAAATGATAGAGAATGTGACAAAGCGTAAAAACGTGACTAGAACAAACAAAAATAAAAGAGGAAGCAAAGAGAAACGAGTGGAAATGCCGAGGCGTCACGAAAGGCCGTCAAAACGAGAAGAATGAAGAATTCTGATGTCAGGAAAGAAGAGGTCGAAGGTAGGTTAGGATTAATTTTGACGATAAATAAACATATTGTCTGTGTCTCTTTCGAACAGACTGACGCAATTCAATTAAGAGTTTCGTTTTATCTGAAACTTTGCCACGTAAAAGATAACCAAACAAACAGGTGTTTTACCTCCAGCAATGCCACCACCGCCGATGCCACCGTCGTCGTCGTCGAACGCCGTTTTTTGAAACTTGTGAATTGTTTATTAACAGGACTTTAGTAATTTCGGATACAAACACCAACGATATCACACGTGAAGTTTCACCTTCACACTTAGAGATACATAGGATATTCGCAACACACTTCTACCTCAGTGCATCGTCACTAGTATACGCACACGCACTCTCTCTCTCTCACTCTCTCTCTCTCATATATATATATATATATATATATATATATATATATGTTTGAAGAAGTACTCGGTCCATGATAGGACTGAAAGGATTTTAGAAGCACCAGGGAATAAGTGGGAAAGTGGGAAAGGAGGAGTAAGAGCGATAATCTAATCAATAAAAGAAGTTAAGAATTTTGCGTCTTACAATATTTGTTTATTTTAGTAACTTTTTCTTACATTTAAAATATCATTTTTTTTAAATATAACGCGTGAGTAGTTTAAAATACAATTTTACTTTTCTAAAGGCTAAATTTTTTTTTACCTATGAATACATTTGGAGAGTTACACAAATTATTTGATTATATTCAATCAGAAAAATCAAAAACTAAATTCTGTATTTTCCTTATTATAAACATATCAAAGTATGTGCTCGACTTCCATGCTCAATGACATCTCTTTTCTGAGTTATAAGTCTTAAGCTTGTGGATATATATATATATATATATATATATATATATATAAAAGTGTGTGTGTAGTAACCTCTGTGAGTTTAATAATGCTATTTCATCAATATGTTGGGACTTGACTGAGTTGGAGTCAGGAAAAGTATGTAGCATATAATACTGATTAAGATTTTAAATCAAATAGTAAGTACATATAACTGCTACCAAACACACACACAGATCTCTCTCTATCTCTCTCTCTCTCTCTCTCTCTCTCTCTCTCTCTCTCTCTCTCTCACACACAAACAACATACACGCTCATAGAGCCTAGATGCACACAGACACATAGACACATAGACACAATGAGACACACGCGTTTAGTGCAACGGTTATCATAAAGGAACTAGTGAATATAGCTCATTGTAAAATGTGGTGATGTCAATTTTTGACACAAGATGATAAATGTAGCACACATCATTCTCGGTTGGATTTTCTCTTTGTTATTTAGTGATTTTAGAGCAGAAAGACTGAAAAGTATTTGCACCTCCAATCGCGGCATTGCCAGAGTTTTTCCATGCTGATAGCGACACAAACGTCCAACCACAGGATTCATGATATTTTAGTTCTAGTTTGTTATGGTAATATCTATGTTCTTGTATGCATTTTCATCTATATTCTTATCGACTGCAGACCTTGTAAGTCCAGGTAGTTTTCTAACGTTAAAAACTTCCGATGCTGAATTTTCTTTTGGGGGTGGGCGATGGCTTGTCACGGGATATCAGATTCTGGGGAGATGTGATGCAGCATGGTGGATGTAAAGCAATGATGATGATCCTCATAGGTCAATGGCCAGCTTCAAACAGTTCAGCCAGAATGGCTACTTCACAGATCTCCAGAATTGGAGCCTCGACATCAGATTCAGTTTAGTGTCATGAACAGGGCAACCCTTTTTGTGGTGTTAGTGGTAATGGTGGGTCCTACCCCTGTGTAGGGGTTACATCAGCATATTAAAGTCCCCGCTGACATGGCTAATTAATTATCTGCAAAACCAGTTTGCAATCTAGGCCACCAGTTTACTATTCCAAAAAGAAACAGTAATGTGTTCTGAGTATGACGTTAAACTGTATATACTGGGGAAAAGATGAAAATCTTTTTAAAATGCAATAATTAAAACGTACATAAAAGATAAAACTAAGAGTTAAACTTTCATATAGTTTTTACTAAATGATTCTATTATTTTTACAAAGTGAATTATTAAGTTTTAAATTCTAAAACTACTGCAAGACTTTATGAACATCCTGCATATATATATATATATATATATATATATATATATATATATATATATATATATAAAATGTTGTTCTGGTTCCAACGGGAGAAAATGTAATATTTTATAAATATATATATATATATATATATATATATACCAACCCCTCCGCACGAGCAGAATGCGACACAAGGTCAATTTCTTAAGCGGCGTTTAACAGGTTTGAATTCGGAGTTTTCCTTCTCCTAGACTGGTTATCTAGTCATGGTTAAAGAGCCCAGTCTGCCCAACTATTTACCCATAGCTGGAGGGAGAATTGGATTCATACCTTTCCCAAGGGCATTAGCGCCATGTCAAATGCCAACAGCTTCGTCCAGGAATTGAACTCGGGTTGTCGAGTCCATTTCCTACGGATCTAACCATTAGACCCCGCACCTATATATATATATATATATACTGGTCTGGGAAAGAATTTGAGTCCAACCGAATTAAAAAAAATTGAAATGGACTTTTAGAAAGGTGATTTTCAGTCCAGCAACTTCCAAATGTACTTCATGTGGAAGAGTCTGTCTCTTCAGGGCTGATTTAGTGAGTCATATGAGAAAACACAAGGATGAAATGTCAAATGCTACTGGCACTCAAGAATGTTTACTATGTAATATATCCTTCGGGAGTGTTAGTGGACTAAAGAGTTATCCTTGTGCTCGCACCCTGTCGGGTGCTTGCAAATAGGAAAAGATCAGGAAAGGAACTTGCCCGAGCATGAGTTGACAACCAACCACACACACACACACACATATATATATATATATACATATATATATATAGATATATCGTGGTAAAAGAAGCTTTATTTTCTAATCTAATAAACGTTACGTAGATATGGCACAAAGGTCTTTTACAGTACACGCTGTTAAGTTCACCCATTTAAGTATTAAACTGGTTCATTGCTGGTTAATTTTAGTGATCTAAAAATTATATTAGTGTGATTTGACCGTAAGTCTAACAAGTGTTATGTTCGAGCAATCTGAAAAGAAACGTCTCCTCCTGTCCATCTTTCAATTTAGCCAACGTCCAATATCTCGTCGGACATTTTACACATCTCGCTAAATCACTTCTCGAAGAATCTGCTTTCATATAAATTCTATGTAGTTTAACTTTCCTTGAGACATTTCTCTATTGGAAGTATATGTGTACAGAAAGAGATAGAGAGAGATGGAGAGTAAGAAGGAAAGTGAGAATAGAAGAGATGAATAGAACTAATACAATGACAAGAAGCGCGTAATCATCTTAATTAAGGGTTGATAATTTATTTATAACCAGACAAACAATAACTTTAGGATGTGTGTGATTTCTGCGTAGTGTATGTGAGTACATCAGTGTTTGTAGATTGAGTTTCTGTCTGTGATGTCAATTTCTAGTCTGTGTATGTGTGTGCAAAGTAATTGAGTACATCAGTGTTGTGTACATTGAGTATTGTTTCTGTATGTGCATTTTCTAGTGTGTGTATGTGTTGCAAAGTATGTAGTACATCAGTGTTGGTGTACATTGAGTATTGCATTTTCTAGTGTGTGTATGTGTGCAAAGTATGTGAGTACATCAGTGTTGTGTACAGTATTGTTCTGTATGTGCATTTCTAGTCTGTGTATGTGTGTGCAAAGTATGTGAGTACATCAGTGTGTGTACATTAAGTAGTGTCTGTATGTGCATTTTCTAGTCTGTGTATGTGTGTGCAAAGTATGTGAGTACATCAGTGTTGTTGTACATTGTGTATTGTTTCTGTATATGTATTTTCTAGTGTGTGTATGTGTGTGCAAAGTATGTGAGTACATCAGTGTTGTATTACATTGAGTAGAGTTTCTGTATGTGCATTTTCTCGTGTGTGTGTGTACAAAGTATGTGAGTACATCAATGTTGCTGTACATTAAGTATTGTGTCTGTATGTGCATTTTCTAGTCTGTGTATGTGTGTGCAATGTATGTGAGTACATCAGTGTTGTAGTACGTTAAGTAGAGTTTCTGTATGTGCATTTCTCGTGTGTGTGTGTATGTGTGTGTGTGTACAAAGTATATTACTACATCAGTGTTGGTGTACATTGAGTAGAGTTCTGTATGTGCATTTTCTCTGTGTGTATATGTGTACAAAGTATGTAGTACATCAGTGTTGTGTACATTAGTATTGTTTCTGTATATGCATTTTCTAGTGTGTGTGTGTGTGTGTGTGGGCAAAGTATGTGAGTACATCAGTGTTACTATACATTGAGCATTGTTTCTGTACGTGTGTTTTTTAGTGTGTGTATGTGTATTTAATGCATGTGAGTACATTAGTTTCGCTGTAAATTGAGTAGAGTTTCTGTATGTGCATTTTATAGCTTGTGTGTGTGTGTTCAAAGTATGTAAATATATCAATGTTGCTGTACATTGTGTATGGTTTCTATAAGAACGTTTTCCAGTGTGTATGGTTGCGAAAACTGTGTATTGATTAAATGCAAGTATATATTTACTTATTATTAAGCTCTATTTGTAGACTTGCATGTCTCCGTCTCCCTATTATCATTTCTCTCTGTGTTTATCTCTTATCCAATATGAATAGCAGACATACTTATCTATATTTCTGGCTCTGTCTCTAATGTAGAATAATGTCATTTAATACGCACGTATAAAAAAGTTTAAGCAAGCTCATCTGCTTTCGACTAAGTGTGTAGGCCTGTAAAGACGCGTGTTTTGTATATCTTACATCTAATTAGCTACCTAATTAGCTATAAGCTCAAGTCCTCATAAAATCAATTAAGTTATATCAATCACTTTTAATCATGTCAGTGACTTGGACATGACTTGAAATTGATATCTATTATTTTGTGTCCTTAGCGTTTTTGTATTCGCTTCTTCGACATCAGCCGATCAGCTAGTCACCAATTACGCTTCACCATATTTTCAAATTTTCATAAGACATCCGAACTTGATTTAATAAACTAGACATTTATTGTATATTTACTATTTTTTTTTTTTTTTGCTTTAAAAATTGTTCGAACAATTATTGACGAAAGAAGTCAAGAAGACAGCCAATAATGTGTTTGTGTGCATCAGGTTTTAAGGAATCCTACAATCATCTATAATATATCTAGTTTCTCTTCGTGTTTCTATCCATGAATCCATTACTGTTTCTGGTTGTTTGGTTGGATTTTACGGCATGTCAACCCTTGTTGGGTTATCTTATGCCGAAGAAGTTTTGTTTTATTCCTTCTTGATGGGTACACAATTTACCACTCTAGTACAGTATATATTGTACTAGTTGGTTGGTTGGATTTTAAGGCATGTCAACCCTTATTGAGTTATTTCATGCCGAAGACGTTTTGTTTTTATTCATTCTTGATGGATACACAATTTTCTTTTAAACTCAGTTTTTTTAAACAGACATTTTTTCAAACTGACTTTCTTCTGTTTAACCAATAGATGAAACCCTAACAGGTACCAACACCTCGGGTCAGAGTGGACCTGGGAGTAATGGAGATTAACGGGTACTCTAAATTCCCAGAGCTCCAGAACTGGAACCTCACCATCAGATGGTTTAACGTCATATTCAGGACATTAAAACCCTCAGCCACCGCCTTCTAGCATGATAAAAAGAGTTGGGGTTTGTCATGCGTGCAATAGGGTTGGGACAATCATATAGGTGCTAGGGCTTGACGTCACCAGCCGATTGATCGGAGAGGCCTCTCCGACCGCTTGTCTAGCCTAAGGGTGGAGTGTTGCATGTCATGGACTGTTCATGCACCAGAATAAAACCATTAATAGGAGCAATGTATGTTTAAAAAACTAATGTTGCATACTGGGGTTTTCACGGTACCAAATCAGCATATAATGTTGTATACTCTTTTCTTACTTCTTGCTTCTAGTCGTCTTTCTTCTGGTCGGCTTTGCTATTCTGATCGTCTATCATCTATCTTGGTCTGGTCTAGCGTCTGGTGTTGACTTTCTTGGGGACTTCGGGTCTGGTCTTCTATGGGGATTTCTCCTTATCAGAAGCCCTGTGTCATTGTTAGTTTTTAGGTAATAAACACTTTACGTTGATGTTACTTTATTTCCAAATCCTCAACCCAGATATAACATAGCGCGCGTATGCAGAGTTACGTTTTGACAGAGCGTCAATGGCCGACTGCCCTGTCTGACGTCTAACTGCCAACTGGACTCTGAAAATGGTCCCACGTGACTTCACATATTTGGCGGGCTTCTGTAAATTTTCCATAGATGGACCCGGTATGAAAGGGGTCATCCCCTCAGAAATACAGGGGATTGACAATAATCTTATGCAACCGCATAGATTATGTAACACTAAACTTGAGAATAAAATCTTAAAAAAAAATGTGAACAATCAATAACTGTGAGGAACAAAAGTTTTAGTTGTATATTTATACGAGAACATTTTTAGATGCGCTCTTCATTTGATGAAGGTTAACGAAATACAAAAGATAAACGTAGTGTGACTAACGAGGTCCATGACTGGCATGATCAAATTTTGGCCAGGATACACATATATAAAGCCCCCCCCCACTCCAAGTTGAACTTGTCTGTCGGAAGTGATCAAACGATTTGTAATCAGATAGTCTTTTCTCTTGGACGCCTTTTATTTTTCTTTCCATCCTATGTCTGAATAAAACGAGGGCAATTATCAGCCATCGAAGAATAGTTGTGTTGTGTTTAGGACCCTTGAGTGCTTTAATGGCTTGTGAGATAGTCTAAAAGATAATTATTCGTAAGCTCGATTCCCATTGGATGCCACGTAATTCTTGCCTTGTACCAAACTAAGCTTAGTAACAGTTATGTTGTATTTACTATTACTACTACTACTATTCTGACTTTAAACTGTATCTAATGATAAAACTTCAATTCTGAGCCAGAGTGGTAGTAGTAGTAGTACCTGTCCGGGTCCACCTAAGAGTTAAATTTGAAAAAATGAGTTTAAATATATGTTAAGAATTGGATTTAAAAAAAAGAGTACCCATCAAGGATAAATAAAACAAAACGGCTTCGGCATAAAATAACCCAACAAGTGTTGACATGCCATAAAATCCAAACAACCAACTAACAACCTATTTCGACTAGTACTCATATATTAATGACCAACAGTAGGTACTGTAAAGTAAGCTTAGTCCTTAGTTTATCAAAATGACTTGATACGGCATTAAATGACCTAAAAGGTTTGATATACCACAAAACAAATTAACTAACCAACTTACAACGACAGAGAACATGCTGTACATGTGTTTTAAAAAAATATAAAACAACTATAACGATAGGTAAAATAAAATTAAGACTGATAGATTTAGTAACTAATCAAATTTTAATGAAAAAAACGATCAAGATGAAATCTTGTTATAAGTTTTTAGTAATATTATTTCATCTAGTTTTTGTAGCTTTTTTAAAGTCACAACTCACAGTTGTTGTTTTATGTGCATTAAATAAGCAAGATAGATAAGAACCCCCCCCCAAACTTCCTAATTAGAGATAAAATTAATCCACTAGATGTTTAAATCATCCAGAAAGCCAGAATCCTCTTTTTCCCTATTTCTATCATGAGACAGTGGTTTTATCTATTAACAATTGTAACTTATTAAAAAATTACACCATTAATTTACATAAATTAATCTAGTTTATTTAAGGTATATTTTATGGAGCCAGAATGTTTAGTTACTTAATTAAAAATGTTTAGCGTCTTATCTGTTAGTAGTTTATTTACAGCTAAATAAAAAACAAACAAAAAAACAACAACAAAAAACAAAGTAAACATCTAGTTATGCTAATCATGATTTTGGGCGAGGGTATGCTTCAGATCAGTACATAGAGTCTACCTGATGGTCTACAGGTGCCACACATAATTTTCAAAAATGTGTATAGTTTTGAAGTACGGCAACCGTACATATAAACTAATATTGGAAATATATTTCTAAAAAAATATCAACTTGGTTCATTTTCTGTTCTTCACCACGATGGCTATTTTACCATCTTTTTGCCTACGTTGTTTTATAGAAAACTAATTTCCTATTTGTAAATTTCAACACTGCCACCTTGGTCTCCAAAGAGATGGGAAGCTATTGAGTGCAAGTCTTCACCACTTACTGAAACAAGCCTAACATTGCTGACCGTCTCTTTCATCAAGCCAAGACTTGACGAATTGACAAATACGAAGCAGTCTCACTGTTCCCATTGACTTGTGGGGATTTAAAATAAATAAAAAGTTCTGAGCGTCTGGACGCTAGCGTTCAGACTTAACGGGCAATTAATAAAGTCTTGATCTATACTTCAAAACAGTTGTGTCTTGACAATACCCCTCTTATTTCTTTAAAGGATTCGTTTGCATCAAGAAGCCAAAGAAATAATTCAACCAAGAAATCAATCGACGTCAACAAAAAATAAAATAAAAACCCAAGCAACCAACGAACGAACGAGTCCTTTCTACGAAACCAAAATGACAAAAAAAAAATAAAAAAATAACACACACTTTTGACTTTCCGCATACACACCTTTGACTTTCCGCATACGCAACCCTACAGAGGTATAGCTGGTCATTTTTAGCCAGAAAAAAATTCCCTCGCTACAGGCCACTATAACCTTACACACACCTTACAAAAAAAAAACCTCACTGATGCATCCTTAGCGTAGCTCCGCTACTTGGGTGGGGATGTATTGTGGGGATTTAAAATAAAGAAAAAGTTCTGAGCGTCTGACGCTAGCGTTCAGACTTAACGGCAGATTAATAAAGTCTTGATCTATACTTCAAAACAGTTGTCTTGTTATTTCTCTTCATCTCCTCATTTCGTATTCCCTATAGACTGTACACAGGGAGTTAGTTTATATTGATGATAGATTTCTGTATCAAATAAAGCGAATTTTAACATGTCTGCATAAATACTTTTTATTCGAAGTTTAACAAATATTTTAGTTTTATACACCGATCCGTGCATCAATCTAAAAATGTCTATCGGTACGCAATTTCCAAAAGTTTGAGAAGATCACACATTAACATTATCATTCAAGCATTTATATTAAGGTAATCGGTTTAGAAGAAGAAAGAAAAACAAACTCTGAATTAAAACCAGATGTATTCAGCTCAAGAAAAACTAACCTGTGTCGTATCATGCACTTAAGGGCGACTAGATGACTCGTGAACCTGTCTAGTTCCGTCGCAATAGCTGTCCATGATTATATTGACGCTTCTTTTTAGAAAGGATTCTAATTAGAATTTTAATAGTTAAATCAAGAAATGGGACTGTAAGCGTTATTTTCGTATTTGCCTGGGGAGTTGTCTGCCCGTTTAGTTTCGCTGGTTCCCGCTAGGGGCCTTTGATATTTAAGCGGCTGGTTTGAACGTCTCTCTCTCTCTCTTTGCCTGCCGACCTACGAGACACCACTATGGGTTAGACTCTGTCTACCCCCTTCTCGTTGGGGCTTCGGCCCTTAACACTGGCCACTCACTGCTAGTAAGTCTTGTATACGATATATGACTATCCTTTAGTCATGTACCCATAACTATGTTTTATGTACATTTAAGTATCTCTTTGATACCTAAATATCTTGTATTTTACCATTCATGAATGTGTCATTATCTCTACTTTTGTATGTATGTTTATGTACACCTCTATGTATTATGTACCCTGTTTATTCTGTGCTGTATATATAAAATGTCCTGTCTATCAACCCTCGTCGGAGTTTTATATTCAAGTATTATCACTTTGAATCTTACAGGACGATTAAAAATGATATTTAGTACGGGCGCATACCAGACATAATTATCATTTAGTTGAAAACTCGACTGGATATTGCTTTATTCTATGAATTAAAGATTCTAAGTCTATTTCTCTAATTAAAATCTCTTCATGATGTATCTTTTTAAAGAGGTTATGCTCACGCACACTTATATATATATATATATATATATATATATATATATATATACATACTAGGGTGAATCAAAGAATAATGCCATTCTGTTTAGGACAGATATAATTACCAAAACAGTAATATGTATCATACATCAAAATGAATCTCGTCCTCTATGGATCACATCCCTACTTCTCTACATAGTCACCGTTTCTCTCAATAGTAATATTCCAGCTTTGAATAAAAGCATTTATCCCTGCTCCTTAAAATTCTATTGACTCTTCTTTGAGACACTTCATTAAAGATTTCACTTTCTCGTCACCGGAATTGTCCCTATCATCTCTTCGACCCCACGAAAGAGGGTTTTAAAGACAAAATATTGATGAGCACCACCACCAACAATACAGATTTAGTTGCGGTATATTAAGAAACATACATTAAAGAATTGAGAAAAATATAAAGGCATATAAAAGATTATAAATAGTTTAAAATATGGAGTTACTTTTCAATCACACTGCATATTCTATATATTAAGAAGTTTCGTCATATATAGATCATGAATTATACAGCGATTTTGATCGATTTGTTATACTCGGATTAATGCTCGAGTTCCTTCCCGATTCCATCTCAAATTGTTTAAATAGGAATCAGTTTTTCATCGTCTTTTTCTTTTGTCAGATTTGCTATCGTGATATATTCGGCGCTGCATGTTCTTACCAGAACCTATTTAGCTTCATTGTTCTTACGTCGACTTTTAATTCCTAATTCTAATAGCCAGTGGGACTACAGAATACGCTGATTGCGCCTCTGAAGAGGGGTAAAATCCCCCCATTAGGGGTTACCATTGGTGGTTTTCCATGGTGCTTAAGGATGGAATCCTCGAGGCTGAGCACTCCGTGACATGCAACACTACACATCTGCCCTTCCTAGGCTAAACGGGCAGTCGGAGAGCCCCCCTGCTTGTCACTTTAAGCCCTAGCACCTATCTAATTGTCCTGACCCAATTGCCCTTATGGCAATCCTACTTTGCTTAGGGTTCTAATGTCCTGGATATAACTTTAAAATATCTGATGGTGAGGTTCCAATTCTGGAGCTCTGGGGAGTACGGAGTACCCATTCATCACCATTACTACCAGATCCACTCTGATCTGGAGAGGTAGTATATGCCAGGGCCTCATCTATGAGTTGAATAAAAAATGAAGTTTAAAAGATGTGTTTAAAAATCGAGTTTATAAAAGAACTGAGTACCATCAAGAATAAATCAAACAAAACGCCTTCGGCATAAAATAACTCAACAAGAGTTGACATGCCATAAAATCCAAGACTTCTCCTTTCAGTCCTAAAATCTTGAAAATTTAAATGAAAAGAAAACATATTAGTTGAATACTAATGAAATGTCCCCCGTTCACATCACGTAAAATTAATGAAAAATTGCACGCAAATTTCTCTTTTCGATTTTTTTTTACTTCTTCCCATTGCAGATCTCCATGTAAAGGAGGAGAATGTCATTAATATATCTGCCAGTGTGCAAAACATGGAACAGGGAAATAATTGAATATTTATTAAGTTTAAATGACTTTAGGAATCAAAGAAGAAAAAAAAAATACAATTAGATTCTCCCGCCAAAAACGAAGTAGACATTATAATCATGCGCATCTTTTCAACTGTCAATTGCAATCGTGGTTACTCTGCCTGTTCAGACAAAATGAGTGAAATTAATTTCAGATTCGTGTCTACTCAAATATACGGAACAGTCAAGGAATTAACACGAACTTAATTCAATCAGTTTATGAAAGGTGAAAAGAGAGGCGGTTACGCGGAATGTAAGACTATCGCAAATCTGGGGGAAAAAAAGTTTTTATTAGAATGAATTTTCAACACTGGTAATCAGTGTATTGGTTTAAGTAGATCATTTGCTACATCTATCTTTCTCAGTTGATCACTCTCAATCTCACACACACTCGCCCCCTCTCTCTCTCTGACACACATACACTCTCATTTATATATATATATATATATATATATATATATATATATATATATAAAGATAAATCTAATGAGTCAGACAAACCTACTAAAAGTTTCGCTTAATGCTCTTTAGGGCTAAGATCTGACTCAGAGTCAACAATTTAAAATTTGTTTAACCCTTTAATCCCGTAAGTGCTCGAAATTCTTCCATGTACACTGCAACATTTATCGAACAACTCAGAAAACAGTGACACACGGGAAGCCGCACATTTCGATCCGCAGCAAATTCGATAAATGCTTCAGATATTAATATTTTTTAATACGTTTTCTGTGTGGGTCTTTTTTTTTTATATAAACCTCACTCTTTACTAGACTCCCCCCACAAAAGTCCATATGTGTTAAGCCGAATGAACGTGGTGGTCACTCAATGTTGCGCTATTGTCCAATCCACTGTTGCACTACCAAATCACAATGAGGAGGTGTCCCCTCTTGTTGATAGAAATGTACGTTGCAGTTAACTCTGCTTCTGGGTTGTGTCATTATCACGTTGTTCAACATCTTTAAGTTTGTATTACTACTCACAGTTCCATGAAATAGAAGACCGTTACAAGAGTATCATAACACTTATCATTTTATCATTATTATGAGTTTTCACACCTGTCTCAGCTGGCGGTTTACTGGAGGCTGAGTGAGATAAAGTCTCCTCAGGTCTCCAGGACTCTTCTGAGTATTTAAGCCGATCTTACAGTGCTGTAGTTTGGATGGTCTCGATTCTTCCTTTGATTTCCTATTCACCCAAATTATTTTCCAGAGCTTTGGGACCGTTTCAAGGGCATCAATTACAATTGGTACGACCTTCACCTTCATGTTCCATAGTTTTCTCAGTTCTCTGGCAAGGTCCAAGTATTTATCGTTTCGCTTTCTTTCACTTTCACTCGGCGGTCGGCCGGGACAGCAAAATCCACGAGATGACAGCTTGTTAATCAATACTAGACCTGGTCTCAAGACCAGGATTTGGTGATCCATCTGTATCTCAAAGTCCCACAGAATTTATGCATCTCATTCTCCAGGACAGATTCAGACTTGTACATATACCATTTAATTGTATGGTGAAAGTTGAATTTCTTGCACAATTCCCAGTGGTTCAACTTTCCCACCAAGTCGTGCATTATTATTATTATTATTATTATTATTATTATTATTATTATTATTATTATTATTATTTACTCCTTTTGAGTTTTCACATCAGCATTAGCTGATGGCCTTTCACTGGAGTCTGAGTGACAGCAAGTCTCCTCAGGTCTCCAGGACTCTTCTGGGTATTCTGGCAGATTGTAGCAGTGCAGTGTTCTGAATGGTTTCAATCCTTCCTCTGATATCCAAACCCTTTTCTAATCCTTTTGGGACTGTTCCAAGTGCACCAACCACAATTGGTATCACTTTCACTTTCATATTCCATAACTTTTTCAGTTCGCTGGCAAGGTCACATTATTATTATATTATTATTATTATTATTATTATTATTATTATTCAGTTCAGTTCTCTGGCAAGGTCACATTATTATTATTATTATTATTATTATTATTATTATTATTATTATATTATTGATTTGCGTGAGATTTCTTCATGGCATATAAAGGGGTGAAAATAAACATTGCCGATATTACTGCCATTCTCCAAGGAAATTAATTATTCGGTTTTCTAATGTTTATTCTGAAGAAAACTCGAAATGTGGCGGTTGTTATTTAGAAATTCTTAAATAATTCTTTAATGATACTAGAAACACTACGTTAACCAATAACAATAAGAAAATTAACAAAGATTTTTTTTTCTTAAGATGAATGGATCCTCCTGAAGAAAGGTGGAAGCGTGAATGATTTCAGGGGAGCAATGATTGAAGTAACAGCAATTACAACCCAGTTAATGATGGCCGCAAATGAACTAAGGAAACTGATTATGGTTTAGAGAAAAGAAAAAGAAAAAGAAAAAGAAAAAGAAAAAAGTAAACTCTACCTTGTGAAATTAATTAAATACTTTGTTTTATTTTTGTATTTTAAGAATTGGGATTATGTTTTTCATTCGTTTAAAATATTGGTTTCAGACAGTTTTAATTAAAACATTACGCCTTTCTTTTTGGTCGCGTGTTCTCCAAAGTCGTTTTCTTAACGCTCCAACCACGATTCTTGTTTCTATAAAAAAAATAACAACAACAACAACAACAGCAGCAACAACAACAACAACAACAACAGTAACGACAAGAACAACAAAAACAACAAAAGTAACAACAATAACAACAAAAATACCACGATTAATAATAATCATGATTGTGCAAATATTGAGAATGATTATCATGATAAGCTGGAGTTGTTTTATTAATAATATTTCGATGATAATTCATTTTTATAATGACCCGATTCTTGTATGTATCGCACTGTAACTCGGTGAAAATAGAACATTGTAGCGTGGGTTTTGATAGTTTTAAAACATCTTTATGAGAGAATATCAGATGATTACAATACAGTGTTTCTTTTTGTTAATTCTAAAAAAAAAAAAGTAGATTAATTTGTCATAGTTATCAAAGAGTAACCACATATTTGTAAGTGCTGAAAACCGAGAAAGAGAGAGAAAGAGGGAGGACAGAGAGAGTACTCTATATATATATATATATATATATATATATATATCTATACATATATATATATATATATATATATATATATATATATATATATATATATACAGACATCGGTTTTACCTCAACGACATTCTAACTCTCCATTTAACAGATAATAGCTCCATTTCATAACACCTAAAATTACATTCATGCCCCCACTCTAATTACCGAAATATCTTAACGGAAAATACACACATTCTGCACAAAGAAAAAAATAAACAAAAACTCCAAATACTAGAAGCTTTATACATAAAACAATATAAACCATCCTTAAACAAAATTAATTTCCAATGCAGTACGCACATTTTAAAATGCCTATAACACTTTTCCTATCAATTCTCTTCCTTCCAGCCTCCACATCCATTAATATGATTTGAAAAAAAAACAAACTGGAACAAATCACCCCTGATGATGGCACTTCGAAGTGCCGAAAGTACTCAGGACATGAACTTTGGTCAACTAATCCACGAATTCCATCCAAATATTAAAAAGTTGGCCAGAAAACTCACAAAAATAAAATTGTTAAACAGGAGATGTGTCTTTTGTTTAATTCAACATGCATAAATGATAAAATGCTGCCCAAACACACACACACACACACACACACACACGCACACACACACACACACACACACACACACACACACATATATATATATATATATATATATATATATATATATATATATATATATATATTGCAGATAATATGGGTGGTATATTTCCAAGCAAGCAGTGTTCAATATCGTTGAAAGAGCATTTTTATTTGAGTTAAGGTAGGGTGGGCATAGAGTCAGCATCTGGTAACTGACAGTTTCTCGCCTATGACCAAATGGGGAAATTAATTTAGTGGTTTGTTTAAATACCCTGTGGTTCGGTCCTTTACTGAGGAGGGGACAGGACTAGAGATGATTTTGATTTATCAATTGTTATGTGTAGCACGATTTTGATTGGTAAGTTGTTAAGTGCATCACGAAGTTTACCCGGATACAGTTGTTTATTTAAGAGGGGTTTTCTGTTATCTGCTCTCTTATCTTCTGGTGGTGGTGATGGATCTATTTGGCAGTTGCTATTTGTAGCTTAGAGTTTACCAGGGTATACAATTATCTTATTTACTTAGGAAGACTATTTTGTTAACTGCTCTCCACTTAGCTAAGACGATTAAGCAATTATATACATATATATGTTATATATATATATATATATATATATTATATATATATGTTATATATATATATATATATATACATATATATGTTATATACATATATATGTTATATATATATATATATATATATATATATATATATGTCATGTGTGCAATGGTTTGCAAGATGAATTTGTCGATCATTGTTAGTGATCTCGATTCCCACTGGATACCCAGTACTTGTGCCACAAATAAGCTAAGCTTAGCAAGCAATTATATATATATAATGTGTGTGTGTGAGTGGATGGTTGTGTGCAATGGGTCATGGTACTTCATTAAGAAACAGTACTGAATCGGTTCATTTGAACTAACTCGTCTATAAATGTGACGTTAGGCCTTGATAAGTCAGAAATTGCACGCACACACATACATACGCATATATGTGTCTATGTGTGAAATATAAATATAAATGTAGATAAACCCACACAAACAAGTGATTCGATTAATATTTCGTCTTTATTTATTAAAAGAATTAATCCGAATGAATTTAATAATCTAAAAGTTTTTGGAACGATAAACAATGGGGAAAATATAAAAGTATGTGGGTTGGGGAGAAAAGAAAAAGAGAAAAGAGAAAGAAAAAGGAAGACAAAAGATGGTTTTTCTCTTTTTCTTCCCATTTTTATTTCAGTGTGTCTTTTTCTCCTTTTTTCCTCCCGCCCCCCCTTTAACCTTCCCCCATTTTCTATTATTCCAAAAAGTTTTAGATTAATAAATTCATTCTGATGAAGTCTTTTAATGAATAAAGACGAAATATTAATTGAATCAATTGTTTGTTGGTTTATCTACGTTTCTATTTATTTCTATTTTTCAAATTTTGTCACACGTTTTCCAAACTTATTCTATATATATATATATATATATATATATATATATATATATATATATATATATATATATATATATATATATATATATATATATATATATATATATATATATATATATATATATATAATTGGTAATTTGCTTGAAGCATTGTTAAGTATGTTATAAAATATTAAAATTTGAAGGCAATACAAGGCGTATAAAAAAATAAAAACAAAAAGATGTTTTTTTTGTCTGTTGTTTATACTAGGACCTAATTTATCTATCAATATTTTTTTATTTCTACTGAATGAATGATATTGATAGATAAATTAGGTCCTAGTATAAACAACAGACAAAAAAAAACATCTTTTTGTTTTTATGTTTTATACGCATTGTATTGCCTTCAAATTTTAATATTTTATATATATCTATATATATCTATATATATATATAGGCTCACACATAGGCACTCACACGCACACGGATATATATTATATAGATATGGGTTTATATTTATGAGTAAACAATGTTCAATATTACGGCTCGAGAAATTATATCTTAGTTAAGGTAGCGTGGAGATGGAGCTAATGATGTCTGGTTACTGCGATTCCCGCCTTTACTATCTTCAGACCATGAATTGGTCTAAAAATCGCATAGGTGAGAAACTGTCAGTAACCAGGCGCTGTTCCCGCTACCTTCACACACACACATACAACTGTGTGGACATACAACTCAGAAAAGAGATGTAATTGAGCCTTAAAATCGCATGTACACTTTTATATGTTCATACCATGCAACAGTACAAAATTTTTATTTTATTTCTCCTGAATGAATGATATAATTCAATGATTAAAACTCTATTGATTTGTGGAGCTCTTCACAGTTATTTATAAATAAGTACAAAAAGCATATGCAACTCTATGAGATTATGTTTCAAAACACTCGTGAATTTAGATTTACATTCTTTCAAATAATATTTAAATGTAAAAAAGACAATTCCTAAAATAAATGAATATTGGTATATAGGAATCCTTAGCGAAAAAAGAGTTTGATAAAGAATTTGCTGAATTATTTTCCTTTTACCAATTCACTTAGCCCCCCCCCATTCTCCCCCCCACACAACACATTCTAGAGTTCCTAAAATCTGAGTAATCCGGCTATGAACCAGATACTTCTGCTAGTATGAATATATGAAAGTACATACGTGAAATCCAAACAGCTTCGTCGAGGAATTGAACTCGGATTTCCTACGACTCTAACCCGCGCCGAACATTTTTTATATGACTACATAAATTGTTCCTTTACCAAAAAATAAAGAAAATAGAAGTAATAGTAACCGTCAATATTTAGCGAAGCCTTGTAGGATCTGGAAGTCAATATTTAGACTGTATTAGTAAGACGAAACAATGGTGCCCATAAAAGACGATACTTTTACTTGGGTCCTTTGAATTGGGCACTAGATGCACACAATGACGCACTCGTAACTTCCAATTCATGAGGAGATGGATTCAAGAGGACAGTTGATCATCAAACATCCACTCCAAATTCATTTGGCACTTTCAAATAGTACATTGGTGATGGTAGAAATGGAAGTGTGTATTTGCCTGATGAGTGGAGTCAAAAGATAGTAAAAGGATCCGAGATTTTTGACTCGCACAATTCTTCATCACCAGGTTATTGGTTATATAGGTTTTACGGCATATCAACTCATTGGGTTATTTTATGTCAAAGATGTTTTAGTTTTATTCATTTAAACTCATCTTTTTTAAAACACATTATTCTAAAACTCTTTATTTTCTATTTAACCCATAGATTGCATCCTAATAGGTACTACCACTCCGGATCAGAGTGGACCTGGGAGCAATGGTGATGAAAGGGTACTCCATATTTCCCAGAGCTCCAGAATAGAAACTTCACCATCAGATACAGTTTAACGTAATACCCAGGACATCTAGACCCTTACCACTAACTACAAAAATATTTACTTATTAACCGGCAATATAACATTTACTATAAATCTCCCGAGTTAAATATCACTTACAATATCAATTCTAACACAACTGGTAAGTCATTCGTATTTTTTTAAACATTAGTCTAGTTTTAACTCCTACACTCACATATCCATGATTCAAAAACCTAGTATTTTTATTTTTATTGATATATATATATATATATATATATATATATATATATATATATATATATGAAGAAGAATGAATAATGAAAAGAAAGAATAGAATGGATAATATAAGATGAATTTAATCAATATCACTTACACATGTGTTTCGGTCAGTTCATCTGTGTGAAAATATTCCGCACACAGAGAAGATTCGACCTTCATCAGAGTGAAATTTTATTTTGAATGAATATTTATTCAAAATAAAATTTCACTCTGATGAAGGTCGAATCTCTGATGAAGGTCTATTCTTTCGTTTCTTTGTTCATTCTTCCTCATATTGTCGGATTCCTTTCCAATTTCCATTTTTACACACACACACACACACACACACACACACCACACACACATATATATATATATGTATGTGTGTGTATGTGTGTGTGTGTATGTATCTGTCCGTCTGTCAGTGTGGAGGATATAAATTGTTTCCTTGATAGGATTCAACAATGTAAGAAAATGAAAAATGAAATTTAGAAACTACGATGTCACAAACATGACTAAAACAATAACATTTCTTAAAATCGCGAGTGTGCACGTCGTCAACTGGCGTTTGTTAAAAGAGCAAAAGGAGGAATTCGAAAAAAAAAAAAAAAAAAAAAAAAAAAACAACAAAAAAACAAAAACAACAACAACAACAACAAAAAATCTCTGAAACGGGAAGATCATACCAGTAAGACCGGTTATCAGACTGAGGAAGAAAAGAAATGCCGAAATAAATTTATATCCGTACCAAGGAATCTATTTATTAATTTATATATACATACATATATATATATATATATATATATATATATATATATATATATATATATATATATATGGGTGAGTGTCTTTACACGCACGCGTGTAAGTCACTATATATATATATATATATATATATATATATATATATATATATAAAATTTATAAAGTATTTTTTATCTTATACTTTGCATAATAGATCACGTGTCAGTCCGGCAGCCTAGGCGTAAACAAGATCTTCAGTATGTTAAAAGTATTCTTTCACGTGAAAACCACATGGGAGCCATTTTGTTTACTTCGCGAAGAAAATTTTTCGAAGGTGTTTCGCCTCGAAATAATCCCTTCCCACAACAGCCTCACCTCTCACACACAAATAAACAAACAAAAAAAATACATTGAATAAAAAGAGAGAAAGAAAGAAAGAAAGAGAGAGAGAGAGAGAGAGAGAGAGAGAGAGAGAGAGAGAGGATAGAAAGAGAAAGGGGTGAGGGGACGAATGGTTGGAAGGATAGAGGGAAAGGGAGAGGGAAACAAACAAGCAAACAAAATAAATGCTATTCAGGGTAGACTAATTATTTTTCTTTCTTTTTTTTTTTCGTCTTTTTTTTTTTTTTTTTTTTTACTTTCTGGTAATTGGCGTCTTTCTTTTTTTTTTTTTTAAAGAAATATTTTTCACCTTTTGAAAAAAAAAAAGATGCTGTTTGAAGTCGACAGGCTTCATTCCCTTGGCAGACATTCTCAGTTTATTAGCCAAACGATAGTTTAAAACGTTTCTTAAAAGAAAAAGAAATTCCCTCGTGGTTAGAAGGATTTTAAAAAATTCCACTTGTCGCCTTTTTTTTTTTTACTATCCTCTTTATCTTCTTATATAATAATAATAATAATAATAATAATAATAATAGTTGTTGTTGTTGTTATATCATATCTAGATTTTTTTATCTGTCTCCTTATTTTTAACTGTAAAAAGACGAATTCAAAAATATTTTCCATTTACTCCACTGGGATGAATTACTCTATCTTTTTTATCAGTTAGTTCATTTCGCATTCTCATTCTTTTTTTAGGATTTCGAATTTAAATTCCTATTGTCATTTTGATGCCGTCTGCGATTTGTCTCTCTCTCTCTCTCTCTCTCTCTCTCTCTCTCTCTCTCTCTCTCTCTGTGTATTTATATGCGTCCCTCTCTTTCTTTCCCTCTCTGTGTGTCTATCCCAATCACTATTCGATGATTAAACTTGTAAAAGCTGACGCAGACTGACAGTCGGTGAGGAAAAACTAGACAATTGTGAAATAACTGAATAAAAATATGATTTAAAAAAATATTTTACTTCAACAGAACACGTGTTTATTTATTTACTTTTTTTTTCTTAATGAGGATTTTGTGTTGATAGCCTAGTATAAAATTGACAAAAAAAAGCAGAATGAACAATGAAACAACTACAACAAAAACATCAAAAAAAAGTGAACGTACATCATTATCATTAAAAAAATGAAAAGATAATTTTCTTCTAAATGAAAGAAACTAGGATTTTATTATTTCTATTGGAACAATATAAATCAAAACGGGTATCATTAGGTATTACCAGTTACTAAAGTCTACAGCATTGAAATTATGTAACTAAACATATAACTATGCAGCAGTCCAACTATAATTACAACTACATATATATATATATATATATATATATATATATATATATATATATATATTTCCTTGCTCACTTGGTCATGATTACGTGGATGCGTACCACCAAGTTGGAAAATCGTAGCCTTGTGTTCTACAAGGTTGCAGATCACAACTATGGTTATGTAGTTGCGCGTTTACCATGACTAGTTGATTTGGCGAGCCTCGTGTGGTGTGGGCTGGTGGCCCAGGGGTAGAGTCTCGGCTCTGCATTCTATAGGTCGTTGGTTCGATCTCCGTTTTGGGGGAGATCACGGTATACACTGCTGATGAGACCTTATATAGTATTTACCACGTACCCCACGTGTACAGGTTAGTGTGTAACCACCCACGAACCGAAGCTCATGTGTGCCGGGTGCAAAAAATGTGTTGATCTCGTCGGTATTCCCCCTCAAGGGGGCGTCTCAGGCACTGGATAATAAACCCATCACTGCCTCTTTAAATCAAGGGGGCAGGTGTACCCGGGGGATAGCCCCCTGGGATCAGCGCTGTTAATTGTATTCGAAGGTCCTGGACCCCCACCCCACCCAATAAAGAATTAATGTAATTTTGCATAGTTTGTTATAAATTATTTTTGAACTTAAAATAATAAAATAAATTGATTATCATAAATTTTCGAATTGAATTTTATGTTTCAATTAGAATAGATCTTTAAAGCCGAAATATATCAGAAATGACCTGTGTTCAATTTCAGAAGCTTGACTTAGGCTGGCTCAAGGCTACAGTCATAGAGTGCCAATTAAAAACTGTGTGTAGGACTGAATAGATAAAGTGGAAGGTAGAGAAGGTCGATGGCAATAAGCATATTGATAACTTGGGCAAAGAATGGTTTTAAAAACAAGACAAATTATCTTTAATTTTGATGTTTCGGACGGTTGTCCTCATCTTTATTGGAATATGTATAAACATAACGTTTCGGCTGCTGTATCATCCGGCCTTCCCCAGGTGTTTCCTGTGTATCTGAGTATAGTAATGATCCAACTTGGGAGATCATTTTTAATATTTTGACTGTTGATCAAACAGGCGTCAATGACATTTGAAGATACAGCGGCCGTAACGTTGTGTTTATGCATAATAGAATAAAAATGAAGACAACAGTCCGAAACATCAAAATTATTTGCATCAAACCTCATCTACAATATACAGACAAATAAAAAATACAGACAAATAACATTATTCTTATTAGTAAAAAATAAATCTGTTATGAAAAAATAAATACTATGAAAGAATTGAAATCATGATGAAAGAAATACGAACTAAATTCAATTATGAACATTAGTGTTAGTTCGCTTTTTTGCTCGTTGCTTTGATCCTGACCCGCAGAATGATTCAGTTAATCAGAAAACGAATTCAGTTGTTGACTGCTCTTTTGAGCCTTTTGACTAAGAAGCACATCAATCAATTGTCCTGCCTCGTGGCAAAGAAAATTGCATATCTCCCATCAGTGCCATTACCTAGAACTTGATCACAGTCATTCTATTTGGATGATAGGTACCAAACAATAACAATTGTCCCTGTTACGCTATTTGGCGATGTACTTTTACAAAACGTAGAAAACCTGATTTCAGTTTGATATTGTACGGGTTCATAGCAGTAAAATTGTTTTTGATGTATTCTCGCGAGAAGGAATTAAGTAGTTTCAAACCTGACGTCTCTCGGCTCAATCGGCTGGTCACGTCAAGCCCTAGCACCTATATGATTATCTCGACCCTTATGATAAGCCGAACCCGGTGGCTGAGGGTGTTAATGTCCTGGATATGAGGTTAAACTTTATCTGATGGTGAAGTTTTAATTCCAGAGCTCTGGGGAATGTGGAGTACCTCTTCATCGCTATTACTCCAAGGTCATCTCTGATCCGGAGTGGTAGTACCTGTTAGAGTCTAATTGAGTTTCAAATGTTGAGTTTGCAAAGAAATGTTGAGTTTGGGGAAAATGTTGAAGACCCATCAAGAATGAATAAAACAAAACATCTTCGGCATCAAATGACCCAACAAGGGTTGACATGCCGTAAAGTCCAAGTAACCAACCATCAAACCTGATGAACACAGTAGCTCTTGTATATGTTAGCATAGCTCTCATAAAAGAGCGATAGTAATGTTCATGCAGGATACAACATATCTGCATAGGATCAGAGTTTCGTATCTATGCACCCTGCCTTTGATCAAAATGTTGCTCCCGGTACATCTGCCATGGATTAGGGTGTCGTATCAGTGCGCTTTGTCTTCGATCTGATCTAAGTTTTGTTCAATGGCACATCTGTCTAGAATTAGTGTCGTAGCTGTGTGGTCTGTCTTTGATAAAAGTGGTTCTCCCGGGCAGGTCTGCATAGGATCAAAGTGTAGTGTCTGTAAAAATAAGTATACGATATAAAATGTGTAAACGAAAACGGTTATTATTCGAAGTGTATAAAATTTAATACTTTTCGTAAAACAACGAAAAACACGAAAATCTAGACATATCAATAGATGGGTCATTATATTAATTTTATATTTTAATTTCTTGTAATCTATTAATAATGGAGATTCGCTTCCGGTTTTTGTCTGTAACAAAAATTACGTCACTGCTTACATCACATTATCTAAAATCGTCATAATATAGAATAAAATTTATTCTACGATTTTTGGCATGTTCAAATTTTGAGTGTATTTATTCAATAAATACACTCAAAATTTGAACATGCAACATTAGACAGTACCCATTGTTTTTTAAAACAAGTTTTAATTAATACATGACTGGTATTATATATCTATATATAGTTTTTTTTATTTTAATACATATTTAAAGTTTACTTTTCAAATTGTTTTATTTTTTAATCCTTTAATGAATTTGATGATTTTACTTACTTAGGGTACAAACTCGCTGACATTGAATTTTTTACTCCCACGCCTCAGGCAATGTTTCAAAAATCTATTTTTACATCGCCCGGAGGCCGTTTTTTATTTTGTACGAGTATATCTAATTAAAACTCAACAATTACAGATAATACACTCGGATTCTAGAATTTACTCACCTCAAATTCAGCACAAGTTCAGGGTCCTATACGCATCCATTTGTGGGTTGGGATAATATCCCTCAATTCCGGGACCTGTGTCACAAATACATCAGACTACTTTGACCCTACCTTTAGAGTTTAATTAAGAGGTGCTGTCACGAATTTAAATCCATAGGTTTGCCATGTTTTGTTTTCTTTTGGGTCTCACCAGAAAACTAGAACAGCGACGAGGAAAAAACATATACTACACACTAATCCCAGTCCAATACTGTGATCTTAATTGGGGTGCTCATAGACTATGCTATCATCTTCCGATTGAAAGGAGGGCATTATAAACCTTAGCAGCTATATCTGTGGTACTTATTCATCTGCAGTTCTTAGTGACTCCGAGGCCACATTTTTTTCGTTATGAGAGGTTTCAGCATGTTTTACATTTCTGTATAGTATTTTGTCTGTATACTACATTTCATAATCGAATGTTGTCAAATTTTCTAGTTCTCTGTACTTTGATGTCTTTTCATGGTACCAAGTAATTATTTCTATTTAATAATAATCATTTGTTTGTACATCGTTATATACTTTCTAATAACTAATAATAATCCTTAGTAAACAATTATAGTTTCAATTAACTATTCTTAATATTCATCGAACAGACAGACAAACTAAGAACGAAAGAAACAGTTGTTGTATAATGTATATGCTAGTAGTATTTGCTTGTATTACATATAAAATGTTTCGTATAAAAGTCATTCGTTTATTCCTGACTGAAATGCATATCATATTCGAAATTTAGTATCAAACATTTTTTATTGTAAATAAATAGTTTTTGCAATTAAGTGACCCCCACTACGTCGTATAATTAGGGCAAAAGTTATTTTTTAAAAAATATTGATACAAAACAATATTTTCCTTTTATTAAAAACTTCAGCCAAAAAAAAAAAAATGTTTAAGTTAGCTTGATACAAAACTTCGATATATCTTTTTAAAGTTTACGGCTTGTTTTGATCTGGAGTATATTTATACACTGAGAATGTTTTCTCTCCCCGACCCTAATAAAAAAGGTGAACATTTCCTAAGAAACTCATTTTTTATTTAATTGTTGATAAGTTGTGATTATCAAATAGTTTTGGATTGAGGTCTTTGCTTGGATGATAACTCGAAATTAGAAAGTTTTGTTTTAAAGTTCTTTAGTTTTAGTTTACAATCCAAACTATTACAATTAAATTAAATAACATCGCTCATAGTATTTTTCCTATTCTTTGACTTTTTGATATGGGTTTCTATTTTGTCAAGATTTCCAGCTTGAGTCAGGATTAAAAAGAATAGAAGTTATCAGAAGAACTCACTTTTAACGTAGATGCTGATCTTAGACAGTCCTTGTCTCTGTGATTTATCTGAAGTCATTCCAAAAACAGACTAAAAATGGAAACTGTCTCCTTTGCATACCAAATAGAAATAGTTTGTCATTGGCTAAATGATAATATGTGGGAACTAGAGACCAGTTTAGCTGGTTGGCTGGTTTTGCTTTACGGCACATCAACCTCGGTGGGTCATTTAATACCGACAAAGTTTTGAAATAAATTCATTCTTAATGGATACTCGATTTTTTATTTTTTCATAAACACATTTTAAAAATATTTTAACCCATATATGGGACCCTAACAGGTATAATCACTCCGGGTCAGAGTGAACCTGGGAACAATGGTGATGAAGGTGTGCTCCACATACCCCAGATCTCCAGAACTGGAACTTCACCATCAGATAGTTAGTCATACCTAAGACATACCAGTTTAGCATCAATCTGTTGGTGCAAGATTACTGAGTATGTAACAATTAGAATTATAAAAGATAAACTTTCTTTAGTACCAGTCGAAGAGTTTGTATTCCATAAGTGCAGATTCTCTTTAATAATTCTTCTGGGTATCTGGAACGTTTTGTCTTTTCAGTCAGCAGTTAATTGTTTCTGTACACACTTTTATTACATAGAGGTTTCTTCTGCAAAACAGAATTGATCTCATCTACTAGATCATTTTTTAGATACATTATGACTCTGCTGCGGGAACATCATGATCAAAATGTGGGGTAGCAATTCTTGCATGGACATAACTTTAGCATTTACCAATTGGATAGCGTATTGGTCCTTGAATCTAATTTTATAAGTTCCTAATTTTAGAACCTGGAGAATCTTTATTTTTTCAAAAGTCTAGTAATTCAGCTGTAATTATGAATAATATTCTTTAATGGTTAATTCTTATTTCAACCTGATAGAACATAGAAAATAAACCCAAGAAACAATATAGTGAATAATATAAAACCAAAAAGTTGATCATTTAATGTTTATCTATGTTTTGCCAGAAAATATGAATTTGGAGGTATGCCTTATAAATATAAAGAGTGTATCTGTGTGATCATATGTTTTTAAAGTGTTGATTTTATTGCAAAACTAAAATATTAATTAACTTAATTGTAATATCTTTAAGTTGATTGACTGTTATATTTTATGCCTTAATTATAGTGTGGCGTTAGTTTCGTATTTGCCTGGGGAGTTGTCTGCCCCTTTAGTTCGCTGGTTCCCGCTAGGGGCCGTTTATATTTAATCGGCTGGTTTGAACGTCTCTTTCTCTTTTTTCCTGTTCCTCGACCTACGAGACACATGGGTTAGACTCTGGTCTACCCCCTTGTTGGGGCTTTGGGCCCCCTTACATTACTGTAAGTGATTTACACAGCATGGACTATTCTTAGTCTCATGTCTGTGCTTTCATGTTTTTCCCTTTTACTTATGTATGTATGTTTATGTACAACTATGTATTATGTACCCTGTTTATCCATGTGCTGTACCATATTAAATGTTTTGTCTATCAACCCTTGTCGGAGTTTTATCTTCAAGTATATATCACTTTGAATGTCACAATAGCATTTAAGGTTTTGCTTTTAACTTCTTACTATAAAATATTATTAACTAAAATATGTTATGGTTAGAAATCATCGTAATACCAAGGCATTAAAAGTGAAATTAGATTAGATACCAAAGTTTTTCATATAAAATTCATTTAACTAATTTTAAAAAATAAATCTGAATATTGTGCACTGTAAATAAGAAAGAGATTTTTACAGATCAGGAAAACGACAAGTGTTAACGAAAGAAGAAAATAATTCTTTTACATAGAGATATGCATTGCAAATACAATTATTATAGAAATGTATTGTAAATCATATTACTATAGAATAACGGTGGAGATAATATATACATCTTACTGGCCCGAAGAATGAATTAATATAAAAAAGCTACTAAAAAGTAAGTGGAGGGGGGGGGCCTAGAACCATCACAGATTCCGCGTCATTAGGTCACCTTCGATAATGACGGGGTGGGGGAGGATTGCAAGCTGGAAAATCACCAATCTTAGCTTCTGGGTGATGTGGTCTGATGTTGAAACACCTGATGAACCCAAAAAACATTACTGATAACGCGCATCAGTGCATGATGATTTAGGAAAGAGAAATTTTACTAAAGTTTTAGACAACTAACTTTATAATATTCTTTTTCTGTACCTTTATCGATCCTTTTGCAGTCACTATCCAGCTTATTCTCTAGACGCTTTGTTAGGGTCCAGGTGGTGAAGCCATACAGTAGCACTGACACAACTACGGCTTTGTAGAATTGTCGCTTTAACTTGTCAATAAGATCAGATTTCCATATGTCTGATAGTAAATTCAATTAAATGATATTATTTTCATCAAGCCTCATGTAAAAAGATATAGACAAACAATAAGCCTGTTTAGTATTTAAATGGGCGACCATTAGACACAGTAGTTAAAGTAATTAAATAAATCAGAATTTTGTGCCAGAATAAGTAAAGCTAAGTAAGTTCAATGAGGAGGATAAAATCGTTTGAGAATAGACTAGATTAGAGAACAGTTTTATGCTAGACGTCCTAAATGTGAATAAAATTTTTTTTTATTGGGCCACGATTCAAATTATATGGCTCCAACTAACTATTTCTATTTAATAAGTCATTTGTTTTCCAACTTATATTATTTCAAGTAACTAATTATAATTCTTTGTGAACAATTATAGTTTAAAGTATATTCTCAATAAAATAAATTTACATATTGTTATATGGCTTTACATATTTCTATCTAATACAAATAATTTTCAGCAGATCTTTTAGACCCATAGATAAGACACTAACAGCTATAACCACTGGGTCAGAGTGAACTTGGAAGTAATGACAAACAAAGGGTTTCCCACACTGCCCAGGGATCCAGAACTGGAGCCTCAGCATCTAATGCAGTTAGTGATACACCAGAGGCTACAGGGAATATATATATATATATATATATATATATATATATATATATATATATATGGGAGAAATGTGAGGAGGTTAATCCGACAGTATGTGGAAAAAGGTAAACAAACACGGGATGTTATGGAAACTGGATGTTTATTGTCGACGATGCAACGTTTCGGTCTCTTAATTAGACCATCTTCAGGACTTGGATATAGTAGTTGCTTCATTTTGAGAATGTCCATCTTTAAAGCAACTACTATATCCAAGTCCTGAAAATGGTCTAATTAAGAGACCGAAACGTTGCATCGTCGACAATAAACATCCAGTTTCCATAACATCCCGTGTTTGTTTACTTTTCTCCACACACACACACACACACATATATATATATTATATATACGTGTGTATATATATATATATGTGTGTCTGTATATATGTATATATATGTATATATAAGTCAACCAAAAGGTGTGATATATATATATCAGTTTAAAATAAACGAGAAATCTGGGAAAACCAGCTAATGTAATGGTTAGAATCCCCATCTGTCAGTCTGACAGATAGGGTTCGAATCACGCACAAAGCACTTCGCTGTCTATAACTCTGCTGATGAGGCCTAATAGGCTGAAATGTTCATACAGAGATTGACTTTTTCTCGATTTGTTTACTTCTTACATTTATAACCGATATGCACGCCTAATTCATTTAATTATAACTAATTAATTTACAAATTAGGTATTACTTCAAATAAGCACATACTCTCCCATATATATATATGTATATATATATATATATGTGTGTGTGGTGTGTGTGTGTATATGTGTGTGTATATATATATGTGTATATATATATATATATATATATATATATATGTATACACACACACACACACACACACATATATATATATATATATATATATATATATACATGTATGTATGTATTTACTTTGTCTTTGATTGTTTATTTTCGTAATTTCCTCCAGACATACATACACACACACCAACAGTCCATATATATATATATATATATATATATATATATATATATATATATATATATATATATACTAGAAGCAGTAACCCAGCATCACCAGGGTAGAGGTGGACCAAAAACCTGGTGCACTGGTTAGCAGATCCATTATTATATATATTTTAATTTTTTAGATATCTTCGTAAATACAAAATCAAATCTTCGTAATTTTTGTGCAAATTCAGATACCAGTGATATTTAAGGTGTATATATATATTTACTTTGTCGTTGTTTTATTTTCGTAGTTTCATCCGAATATACATACATACAGTCCAACTGCCCTTTATATGTACTAGCAAATATATGCACCCTCCGGGTGCAAGTATTTAAGTTTTGATATAATAAAATATCATATTAAATTAGAAAGGCTAATGAAACTGACTAAGAATGCAGATAAAAAGATCTGCAACAGAGGGGGTATAATCGAAAAATAGAACAACTTTGAAACTAACTATTCCATCATTTTCCATTACTCCCCTCTTTCATTGGTAAATTTTCCTAATTTAACTATTTAGTTAAAATAGGAAGTAAAGGATAATATTACAGTTATTTCTTCTTGTAAATAAATTTCTTTTAAGATTTATCCACGAGATTTTTGTTTATATTTCTTAAAATAAAACCAAACAATTAGAAATCAATAATACCAAGCACATATTTATCAAAATAAAATTTTAAATATCAATATGCAAATTAGCCTTCTCGTTCAAACTGTAAACCGCTATTTTGTTGTATATATAAATACAATTGCATGTTATTAGTACGTAGATATGGTCAACAGTATTAATAATGTAAAACAATTTTTATTAATAACTGAAGGTTTAAAAGAATGAAATAATGGAGAATTTGACGTAAATAATTAAGGTAATTGTGACTTGAGTAGTAATATAGTTCCGGTTACAGACAGAAAAACACACAATCTCCATTATAATAAGAAGATATAGATATATATATAATGAAAAATCACAACTTTTTGTGCTTCGATTTTTTTCGTCATGTTACCCAAACTTTTATAAAACCAGAAAGCGTATAAGCCGAGTTAATAGATAATATCTCGGGAAAACGTCTCAGATCATTGGAGACTTGGAGTGAATTTTGAAGGTGATGTTGAAAAATAGGTGTTAGGCAATATTTCTCAGGAACAAATTCTCTGAACTTCTTTGAAGTACCGCGTACAAAATATCGACTTTTGCTGCTCCCAACATATATATATATATATATATACATATATATATATATATATATATATATATATATGTTTGCACATATGTATATATATATGTATGTATGTATGTATGTATGTATGCCTGTCTGTGTGTAAGCAAACTTATTTCTTTATATTTGTGCATATTTTTCTTCTTTTTTTTCTTTTAGCACCTTTGGTGCTGCTCTTTCTTAAAAATATCTGCCAGTTCTTATATTCCGGCAATAACACGCTACTTTCTGTGCGCTACTTTTCGTTCGTTTACCTTTGCCGTCTTTTCTCTTCTCATCTGTACACCATGGCGTCCATTTTCTTATTTTTTTTTTTATGGCTGAGTCATTTACACCTTGAAAATTGTCAACATTTCAGGAAACTCTTCTTTTCCAACAGCGAAAAAAAAAATGAAAATAAAAACAGAAGCAAAAACGTTAGCCCATTAGCAGTACTTGATTATATTCGTTAAAGTATCATGCTGATATGATGATGGTTGAAAAAAAAATGGCTATACACACACTACTGAAAAGGCAAGGCTATACACACAGTTTTTATTGATAATTACATGTGCGCGTGTTTCCGTCCTCCCCTTCTCTCTATATGTGTGTGTGTATATTCATGTGTCTTCTTCTTCTTCTTCTTCTTCTTCTTCTTCTTCTTCTTCTTCTTCTTCTTCTTCTTGTTTCTTTCTTCTTCTTCTTCTTCTTCTTCTTCTTCTTCTTCTTCTTTCTTCTTCTTTTTTGTTTCTAACTTCTTCTTCTTCTTCTTCTTCTTCTTCTTCTTCTTCTTCTTCTTCTTCTTCTTCTTCTTCTTCTTCTTTCTTTCTTCTTTCTTCTTCTTCTTCTTCTTCTTCTTCTTCTTCTTCTTCTTCTTCCTTCTTCTTCTTCTTCTTCTTCTTCTTCTTCTTCTTCTTCTTCTTCTTCTTCTTCTTCTTCTTCTTCTTCTTCTTCTTCTTCTTCTTCTTCTTCTTCTTCTTCTTCTTCTTTTTGTTTCTAACATTTCTTCTTCTTCTTTTTTTGTTTCTAACATTCTTCTTCTTCTTCTTCTTCTTCTTCTTCTTCTTCTTCTTCTTCTTCTTCTTCTTCTCTTCTTCTTCTTCTTCTTCTTCTTCTTTCATTTCTTCTCTTCTTCTTCTTCTTCTTCTTCTTCTTCTTCTTCTTCTTCTTCTTCTTCTTCTTCTTCTTCTTCTTCTTCTTCTTCTTCTTCTTCTCTTCTTCTTCTTCTTCTTCTTCTTCTTCTTCTTCTTCTCTCTTCTTCTTCTTCTTCTTCTTCAGAAGTGTGTAAATCTATAAATTCATAAATGTTCTTTTAATCAGTCATCCACATATATCTATAAAAAAGGAGATGCAAATATATCCACATAGATGAATAAATCTAAATTGATGCACATGTATTTATACATATGTACACATACTAATTTATACATATTTATGTGCGTACTTACACACACAGAAACAGACAAACACACACACAAATATGCATGTGTGTGTGTATTTGTGTGTATGTATCCGTGTGTGTGGGGGGTGTATTAGCGGAAAATAAAATCTCAACATCTTGAATGACCATGCTGATTCCAACCGGAGTAATATCTCGGCATATTTCCTGTATATTTCATCTTGAGTAACATTTCAGCATGTTGAAATTTAATAATATTTGAATATATATATATATATATATATATATATATATATATATATATGTGTGTGTGTGTATATCTTAAAATATATATATATATATATATATATATATATATATATATATATATATCTTTAGATAATTATTATAATAATTCTATTATAATAGAAAAGTTGCAGAAACACACACAACCTATCAAATATCGCACATATTCTGCCAAAATAATAACTCAATGCCTAAAGAAGACAACAGATCAGAAACACGTGTCGCGTATGTAAGATAAAAAGAATAAAAAAACATTTTCTAAGAAAGATAATACATTTTGCGGACCTTCTTTTTATAAAATATTAAATTTCTCCCGTTGGAACCAGAACAACATTATATATATATATATATATATATATATATATATATATATATATTATATATATATATAATATATATAATCTGCTGACGTTTGTATTTACTGTATAACATATGAAAGTATTAGTAATGTAACAAAACTAAAGTAGGTAAGATTCTATTTCATTTTTAAACTGATTCTCTGACCGGAATTTGAGTACTTTTAATCTGTCAAATTATATATATATATATATATATATATATATATATATATATATATATATATATACCATAGTGACGATTAAAATACAAGAAATAAATAAGATAAAACCTTAAATACTTATGGATTTTTTGCACTAAATATGTGTAAAATTACTCAATAAAAAAAGCTAAATAGACGATCGATAACGAATGGTTTAAAACAGACGTACTCGAGTTTCTTCCGGATCACGAATCTCCGGGTTATCTTATATTATATCCCGAAGATTCGCCATCCGCGAGAATCTCGAGTCGGTCTATTTTAAACCATTCAATTCTAATCGTATATATATATATATATATATATATATATATATATATATATATATATGTGTGTGTGTGTGTGTGTGTTGTAGATTTTGCGTCTCCGACAACAAAGCTTCACAAACAAACAAGCAAGAAAATTAGCCGAATTGAAATGGATCATTAAACTTGGCACTCACCGGAACGGCCTAAATAAAGATACATCAACTTTAAACCCGTACAGATATTTCTATAACACCCCCACACCTCCAACTCACAGAGTACAAACTCATCAATCACCTACGAACCAACCAGAAACAAGGCCCACAGTCCAGTCAAAAACACGCGGCATTCGCCACAAGATCACCACTACTATTCACGGTCAGTCGAAGGTACGTAGCAGTCCCGAAAATTTACCCGGCTAAATAAATGAAACTCAAAACAAACCACAGAGTCTTCAGATATTTATTCCTCAACTAACATATTACGCTAACAATATTAGCATAATAAGTATGTTAATGCTTCACACCTAAGCCCAAACTCCGGTATAAGTATCTCCTACAACGGATACAAATACTAACATTCACCCCAAATATATATATATATATATATATATATATATATATATATATAGTACAAACAGTTATGACCAACCACAGTAGGAGGTATTTAAACGATGATAATTGCACAGTTAATGATTCAGAGCTGTATAGCAGTTAACCTTGACATTTACTTTATTTTGATGTTTTATTCTGTATTCATTATTTTTATTAACAACCACATGGACGGTAAACAAATAATTAATTTCCTACTTTTAATTGATTCCCTCATTAATAAGTGTTACATCTTTTTCTCATTTCTAGATCATTAGTTTGTTTCATATTTTTCATAAAGAAAAATCATTCAGTGCCGTAAAGGATCTAATATTTTCAGTTAATATAAATATATAAGACAATACAACTACAGTGAGTTTCTTTATATTTTCTACAAGACCACTTGTCTTCCCAAATCGAGAAAGCCCAGTCTGCCCTACTATTTTAACCATATATATATATTACTTCTGACTGATATTATTGGCATAGTATTTCTTTAGTTTATAGAGAATACATTTTGAAATATTGAGCCACGTACGTATTTTTATGTTTTGTGCTGCCAGATGATTACACAAGAACATTCCAGAATTTGTATTTAACGACAAATATCAAAATTGAAAAAAAAAAAAAAAAAAAAATACTATACGCAAGATTAATGATACAAAACATGTAGAAACAGGAAAACTAATTTAATGTCCAAATGATGAATAATGAATATTATCATATCAATATCGATATCCATAATGGTTCTTTCAATCGTGCTGTATTTATCAACGTTATACATTATTGAATAGTTTATCGCAATCGGAAAAGATCGGCGTATATGAATAACGCTAAAGATATCTGAATATAGCTTAGAAAATAGAACCTAGATTCCTGGGGCTAACAACTCAGAAAGTATAATTTTGATTTTTCGGACTGTTGTCCTTTTCTTTATTGAGGTAAGTAATAACACAACATTTCGAATGCTGTATACTCCAGCCTTCTTCAGGTGTTCATTGTCTAATAGAGAATAGCAATCACCCAAGCTGGGAAATCATTTTGTATAGTTTGTTGATCAAACAAGGAATCAAAGAACTTTTGAAGATCTCATTCAGATAATGACGTCATTGATTTTGCATGCCTATGAACTATGGAACTTCCGGCTGAGGGACAAAGAGAAAGATAAAAATAAATATTTAAAAAGAAAGAGAAAGCGGAAGAGATGGTTTCCGGTCAAGGAAGCAGGGTGAAGATAAAGAAATATATAACAAAGGTCCGTTATCAGATCAAAAGATAAAAATGCGTAGGCGTGTCGTCAATAAAAAAAAGTCAGAGGATCGAGCCGACAGCAGTCAGCGCCAGCCGGCAGCGGAAAGGACACTTCACGTCTCCCGTCAGCAACCACCCCCCGTGCACTCATTGTGAGCTCTGTGCCTTCACCACCCACACACCGAAGAAAATAAAGAAGGGTCCTTTCTTTGTACATACGTATCTTTTGTTATTGAAGTCCAGTAGTGGGTAGCTGACTACTAACATACATCGCTTTGGGTACTGTGACCATACCCGCTACGTATAGAGATACGCGATTTAGCAACGTGAAGAAGAAGCCGCTATATCACATATAGAATTTGATGCCAGTACACAACACTGTGACCTTTTTATGATTAATTCATTATGATCAAAAGACCAAGTAAGGAAATTCTCAAAACACGACATTTTATGATGTTGCCTAATTTTTCTTATTTGTAAATATCAGCGATAGTACGGCGTAGAAAAATCACCAACCACCGACAAACAATTGAGAGGCCAAATCATATACACGTGAGAACTGAAGAGAAGATTTTAAATTTTTTACGAGTTGATCAAAGGTCACAATGCATATAGATTTGATCAACTAGAAAAATACTCTCTCTCTGTACGTAAGTATTTAAGTTTCAGTGCAATGAACTATATTAAATTAGAAGGATTAACAAAATTAACTATGAACGTATATAAAAACGATTATGTTATTTTAATTATATTTTAATTAGCTCCGGTATAAAATCATTCATCGGATCAGTTTTAATACTTTGGAGAATAAAAAATAATATAATAGATCAATAACACCAAGTAATTATTTATTAAATTCAGTTTTGTTAAAAACAGTATGCAATTTAACCACACAGTATATTTTTTTTAAACCTTTATTTCTTCTCGATATATGAGTCATATTGCAGGATTTGAAACGTACTATAACGTGGCTGTTTTGAGGCAAATCTAACTCGGATTTTCATAGAGACATCGTTAATAAATAAGATTTATTCTATGTATTAATGACTATCAATTAAATATTTATTGATAAACGTAAGCAGTTCCTGAGGGTATTGTGACGTAGACAGTGACGGAATTCCGGTTACAGACGGCCAGACACCGAATCTCCATTATGATATCAATGTGAACGACGGGATGGGACACGAGACAATATCTCGATACTTCTCTCTCTCTCTCTCTCTCTATCTATCTCTAGTTCAATTCCTAGACGAAGCTGTTGGCATTTCACATAGCGCTAATACCCTTGGGAAAGGTATGAATCCATATATTCTCCCTCCAGCTATGGGTTAAATAATAGGGCAGACTGGGCCCTTCAGCCTTGGATAGGTAACCAGTCTAGGAGAGGGATAACTCTGAATTCAAAATTCCTGAGGTCGGTCGTTGATTGGGTTTGTGGCAACCCTTGATGCACCAATTATTTCCTATCGACTGTGCCAAAAATGTGTGGATGGTCCAACACAAGCCTTTACCACTATAAACAAATAACTGTGTGGGTGTTCATTGTGTGTATGAACCCTCATACGTCGAAAATCGACGGGAGAGTCCATAATAATATATATATATATATCTTACCTATCTTCTAACTTGTCTCCGCCAAAGGAATATATATATATATATATATATATATATCTTATTATAATGGAGATTGTGTGCCTTTCTGTCTGTAACCGAAACTAAATCACTACTCGTCACAATTCCCTTTGTTATTGACGTCACACTGACCATGAATATATTTTTATTTAAACCTCAATTATTGATAAAATTGTTTTACATTATTAATACTGTTAACCATATCTACATACTAATTGGATACAATTATATTTATATATACAACAAATAGCGGTTTACAGTGTGAAGGGGAAGGCTAATTTGCATATTGATATTAAAAAATCGAATTTAATAAATATGTGCTTATTATTATTGATTTCTAACTGTTTGGTTTTATTTTAATGAATATAAGCAAAAATCTCTTCAATGAATCTTAAATGAAATCCATTAACAAGAAAAAATAACTGTCATTTTATTCTTTACTTCCTCTTTTAACTAAATACTTAAATTAGAAAAAATAACAATGAAAGACGAGAGTGATAGAAGAGTAAGTTTCAGTTATTCTATTTTTCGATTATACCCCCCTCTGTTTCAAATATTTTTATCTGCATTCTTATTTAGTTTCCTTAGCCTTTCTAATCTAATATGATATTTTATTACATTAAAACTTATATACTTGCACCCAGAGGGTGCATATATTTGCTAGTATATATAATGTAAGGAATATAATGTAACTTTCTTATAAAAAAATGTTATGTATTTTTGGAGTCGTCCGACTAAGATGAGAAAATTTCGTAATATGAATGGCAATTAACAAGAAAAATTGATTATCTTTCATCTAATAATGAAAAACTAATTTTGTTTTGCACACCAACTATTTAATATTGAACCTAATCTAATTTCTTGTGAATACATTTAATTCACTGGTGAATATTAATCAAATAGATTGAATATTATACAGTAAGAATTCACTTCATAATTACATATTTTACCTTGAAAGCCGGGAAATAAGGCTTGTTCAATGAAAAATAAAAATATATATAAATGTAGTTTTTCATTCCCGAGTGAAGTGATTTCGAGACGTGATATTCACATAAGTATTTGGTCGCACCTAACACACACATATATATATATATATATATATATATATATATATATGTGTGTGTGTGTGTGTGTGTGTGGTGTGTGTGTGTGAGAGAGAGAGAGAGAGAGAGAGAGAGAGAGAGAAAGAAAGAAAGCAACGTAGACTTGAAATGACAGTAGGAAATTCTAATACTAATAGATATACTCCACTCCTGGTTTAAAACACTCCTTAACTCTCCAGAATTGGAGCCTCACAATCAGATGCAGTTTAGTGTTATACCCAAGGGTATCTCTTTTTATTGAGGGGGGGGTTACCTCTCTGCGCGGGATACAGCCAGCGTATTCTAATACACACAGGGTAACAGAAATCAACATTTTAGAAAACGAGCCAACCACCAAAAATACTCGAAGAAGAACACTAAAGGCCAAGAATCAAGTCCTAGAACAGCTGAGTTATACGTTTAGTTTAGTTGTATTTTACGGTATATCAACCCTTCTTGGGTTATTTTATGCCGAAAACATTTTTTATGCTTGATGGGTATTCAAAATCATTTTTTTAAAACATATTTTCTTAAAATTTTTTCTTCTATTTAACACATAGATGGGACCATAACAAGCACTACCACTCCGGGTCAGAGCGAACCCGGGAGTAAGATGATGAAGGGGTACTCCATATTCCCCAGAACTTCACCATCAGATAAAGTTTAAACTCATACGCAAGAAAATAGTATCCTCAGCCACGCCTTCTAGTACGTATATGATAAAAAGGAAGCGCGTGGTGTAATGGTTAAAGTCATGGGAAATGGACTCGTCGCTCCGAGTTCAAATCCTGGACGTGGTAATTGCATTTCATTTAGCGCTAATACCCTTGGGAAAAGTATGAATCCTACTCTCCCTCCAGCTATGGGTAAATAGCAGGGCAGACTGGGCTCTTTAACCATGGCTAGGTAACCAGTCTAGGAGAAGGAAAACTCTGAATTCAAACCTGTTGAACTCCGCTTAAGAAATTGACCATGTGTCGTATCCTGCTCGTGCGGGGGAGTTGGTAAATATATATATGATAAAAAGGGTTGCCGAAAGGGGCAATAGGGTTGGGACAGTCATATACTTAGGTTAGACGGTTGGTCGGAGGAGGACCCTCCGACCAACCGTCTAACCTAAGTAAGGAGCAAAATGGTGTGTTGTTGCATGACTGTTCAGCTATCCTTAAGCATCAAGCCTGCCACACACTACCAAGAAGTGTCCCATTGAGGGGTACTGACCCCTCTGCAGAGGTTATGACTTCATACAGTCACCACAAGTGATCTATAACTCCCATTCCATCTCTATTACAACCTCTAAGAAGAAAATAATTGTCAAGGGTCCTGCTTAAAAAACGGTTGTAGTTGTTGTCTTCTTTCTTCCCATCCTAACTAGCCATCTCCTATGCAACCACGAACCGCTTTCCCTGAATTCAAACTCGGCTGGCCGATTCCGTTGTTCGTGCGAATAACCGTAACATCGTGTCACACATAAGAGCATGATTAATTCATCTGTAATTAGCAAACCACCGCTGCTTTCCTACCGAATCTCAAACCGGCTATTGCCACGGTAGAGGTTGATCTTTGGACAGTATTCGCCTTTAGTGATAACGAGCACAACAATAGTAACAATAACTTCAGCGAACAAATGATGACATTCTCCTTCGTTGGCCTTCACACAGCAGACATTATTCAAACTAATATAATCACCGATAATTCATTTTACCAATACTACCACCCTGTCGAGCAACCCTGTCGTGAACAGTAAAACTAAAATTATCGTTAATAACACTACTAATAAGATCCCAATTAACCCGACGAAATACCACCCACGGAGCTATTATGTTCGGGAATTAACCCCTCAGTCTAACAGAAACCTGAAAGTCACTGCTACTAAAAAATATTTAACCCCACTATTGTCATGAATTTCTTGGTTCATGAAGGTCACGAATAGCAGAATCATTAACACTAGCACAACTTTTATTATCGCCTACATTATTCCAACTTTAAAATTCACTTGACGACTCGTTAACCTGTTGGGTTCTCGTTATGATGTTATTGGTGATATATATTGAAGTGCATGAAGGCGCGTGGTCTAATGATTAGAGTCGTGGGAAATGGACTCGTCGACCCGAGTTCAATTCCTGGACGAAGCTGTTTGAATCTTACATTGCGCTAATACCCTTGGGAAAGGTATGAATCCAATACTCCCTCCAGTTATGGGTAAATAGCAGGGCAGACTGGGCTCTTTTACCATGGCTAGGTAACCAGTCTAGGGGAAGGAAAACTCTGAATTCAAACCTGCTGAACTCCGCTTAAGAAATTGACCTTGTGTCACATCCTGCTCGTGCGGAGGGGTTGGTAAATATGTAAATATATATATTGAAGTGCATGGAGTACCCTTTCATTACCATTACTCTAAGATTCACTCTAAAGCGATGTTGTATTACCTGCTAGGGTGCCATCGCTGTGCCGAAAAGAACTGTTCAAAAAGTATTTATAATCGATAGGACCGTGTGCAACCTCCACAAAAACACCAACTACCGTATGTACACTGCATATTATATAAATCTATGAGACCTAAATTTCAGCGTGAAATTGTAGGCTTATTAGTTGGCCTTTGCTTAGCCTTGGCCTATTATTTAATCACACACACAGTTTGTATATTATTATTTTGGAAGCATTTTTTCTTTTATACAAGTTTTGTTGAACTGTAGAGACAATTCTTGTCGGACAAGTTTTTGGTTGATCCTTTCCCTATCTGTATGCTTTAAATGAACCTAGACGAGTTGACATGCCGTCAAAATCAACCACTTTCAATAGAAACACCAATATATATATATATATATATAATATATATATATATATATATATATATACAAGTTTTGTTGAACTGTACAGACAATTATTGTCGGACAATTTTTTGGTTGATCCTTTCTAATTTTCGGGCCATTTTTTGGTGTTGAGGTGTGAATGGTGTAACAGTCCACCAAAGGTTTCAAAATGAGCACTTCAAAACTGTATTGCCGAAAGCGCTCGTTTTGAAACCTTTGGTGGACTGTTACACCAGTTAAACCCAGACACCAAAAAGATGGCCCGAAATTATAAAGGATCAACCAAAAACTTGTCCGACAAGAATTGTCTGTACAGTTCAACAAAACTTGTATATATATATATATATATATATATATATATATATATATATATATATATTGGTGTTTCTATTGAAAGTGGTTGATTTTGACGGCATGTCAACTCGTCTAGGTTCATTTAATGCATACAGATTAGGGAAATGTTTTAATTGTACATGTATATTTACATTTTTTGTATTGTTATTTCTTAAGATATTTTTGCAGACAGGTCTATTCAATACGAAGATTTTTAAACAGATCTATTTGCCTATAGATGGAACCACTACCGATACAATCAATCCGGGTCAGTGGGACTATGAGTAATGACCATGAAGGGGTACTTCACACTCTACAGAACCGGAGCCTCACCATAAAATTCCGTTTAGTGTCATACTCAGAGCACCTAGTTTTTTTTGGGTGGTGGTGTCTTACCCCTCTGCAGGAGATAAGTCAGCATATTCTAATCCCGGCCGACATATCTCGGAACTAGAGAAAGATTCTAATTAGCATTACATAGTTATCTTCTTCTTCATATTGACAAGATGTATAAAGGAAAAATGACACTCGCCACGTATTCACACCCGAGAAAATTATTTTTCAATTTTTCATAAAGATTATAATTCAATTCTTTCTAATCTTTCATAAAAGATAAGACAGCAAAACGACGAAATACGCCATTTTGTCACACTTCTTCTGAGATTAATTAAAATATAGATTGACTAGAAAGGTTACCTGGCATTGCCCGGGTGGAAATAATAACATCACACATAACAGTATAGTATGATATATTTGAAATATTTGTCAAACTTTATAGATTAAGGCATTTGTGCAGTGAAGCTTTAAGTGTGGAAAAAGTCGCTCGTAATTCTCTGTCCCACGTTCGATACCGTATTCTCCCTCATAACGAATTAGCATGTTGTCAGAAAAGGTTAAAACCAATTGTGACGTATTGAGTCTTCGTTTCTTATAAATGAGCTCTTTTCTTTGTGTGTGAAAACGACTCTTAAATTAAGATCACAGGTAACCCTATATCTACATATCTATCTACCTACCTACCTACCTACCTATCTCTCTCTCTCTCTCTCTCTCTCTCTCTCTCTCTCTCTATATATATATATATATATATATATATATATATATATTAACAATGGAAAGGAGTAACCTACTCGAGTTTCATCGATTGATTCTTCAGGGTTACATTAGTTAAATTAATCGGGTTTTCGATTAATCTTAGATGGTATAATACATGTCCGTTGTAATATTAAACATGTATTATACCATCTAAGATTAATCGAAAACCCGATTAATTTAACTAATGTAACCCTGAAGAATCAATCGATGAAACTCGAGTAGGTTACCCCTTTCCATTGTTAAAATAATTTTTGCTCTACATTGTATAGAGCACTTTGTATTTGTTTTTTTCTCAATCTTTACCTCTGGATACTGTGCGCTTCCAACGATCGTACTCATACCCACCGGTAAGTTACTACTTATCTATTAACAAATATATATATATATATATATATATATATATATATATATATATATATATATATATATATATATAAACTCCCATTGAGTTTATTCTTCTTGTTTCTTTCTAGCTGTGAATAATATAAAAGGATTTCATTTTTATTCCTCTTCTTAACATAACAAATGTTTATTTAATGAATATAATTAGATTGGCGATTATTTCGTCCTATTTTTCGATGCATATTCATTTGCATTAATTTTCACAGGAAAATAAATCGAACACATTTCTCAAATTGCCAGGCAAACCGGCTTAACACTGACGTTGCAAACATACATCAATATTAAAATTGATGATATATTTATTGAAATTGGTTTATACCATAAGACAACATCAATCATAGAGGAATAAAAATGAGAGGAGACAAAACCAAACAAAATGCCGTCGTGAGTCAAATGCCTAACTCCACAACTTCGGTTTCGATGCAAAGTCCAAAGTAGGTATTTACGGAACCCGTTCGACATGGGTAGCATATGACACAAAGCTGGAAGTTGAAGCATCCAGTTATTCAGTAGTAATGATTCTGCGAGACTATATTGTTAACCATTGAACCACCAATGGAAAAGCTCCAAGCACAGTCCAAAATGTTGCATAGCGGACTCGATTGAAATGAGTTTTAGTAATAGAAATAACTCTGTACTTATCTTCTTACTCTTCAACTATTCTCTTGGTTGGACAGGGGTTAGGCTCTACTGTTACCGTTGGTGGGATTTTGATGGGCTGGATAGTATTCTCGCTGTTCCTCGAGTCTGGAAGTCTCTTGGGAATATTTTGGGATATATTGCCTTGTGTTGCTGATAGTTTTTCATTTATTTTAAAGTAAAATGCCTTGGAGAACAGGCACTATCTTCCGTCTGTTCTTTTCCGACACTCAGCCCAGACTGCTAACTCATCACTCTCTCTTTCTTGCACTCCCTGCCTGTTGGTATCTTCGACCAATCAGAGAACGACAGCTTTTATACGTCATCCCCAAAATTCTAGTAACTTTCCCTTCTTATTTACACGTAACTTAATTTTTTTTTGTTTTTCCATTATTATATTACAAAAGTACGGATCTCTTAAAAAGAAATGGTGTAGTTTGGATAAGAAAGTCTTTATATTGATTGGATGAAACATTGTGTTGTAAGGGAAGATATTTCCCCTATAAGAAAGTTGGACTCGTCCAACGAAACACATAAATGATACGGACTACACGAGAGAGCGCTACAGAGATTTAATTACTTTTGTTAAAGAGCTACGCGTTGGACTCTATCATCTGTATATTCTGTACCAAAGCGGTAATAAACCTATGTTAACCTTAACCTGGATTTCAATGTCAACCGGTGGCGTTGTGCTGACTCATCCAAAAAAACTTTCCATGTTGCTGGCATTTCCATTCTATGATGTTATATAATAAGGTGGAACATAACTGATCAGCAATAAAAAAAATGCCACACTCCTATGTCAGTCCGAAAGAAAGCCTAGTGAGGATGAACGTAATTGGCTAATTATAAGGAAATGTGACACTCATATCTCAGTCAACGCACCGAGTGAAGATAAACAATTGATCAGTTGTAAGAGAATGCCACACTCCTATCTCAATACGACAGAAAGCGATACGCAAGGGAATCGAGTGAGGATAAATGTAATTCACATTTATATTCCTCAGTTTTTCAATTCTCTAGCAAAGTCTAGGTATTTGACTATCTTTTTGTTTTCTTTCATTTTCACCCTGTGATCTGTGGAACTGCAAAATCTACCAGTTGACACGTTCGCCTTTTCTTGTTAATCAATACTAGATCTGGTCTTCTGGCTGGGATAAGGTGATACGTCTTTATCTCAAACTCCCAGAGAATTTTATGCGTTTCATTCTCAAGAACAGATTCTGGTTTGTGCATATACTATTTTGATGTATGGTCAAAATTTAGTTTTTTGCATAATTCCCAGTGGATCACTTTCCCAACCCAGTCGCACCTAGCTTTGTATTTCCGTTGGTTAGTTTGCTGTATTCGCTTAATACATGTTTTATGGTCTCATCTCTGTCACCACACACTCTACATTGGCTATTTTGTTTTGTATAATCAATTTTTGCTTGGATATAATTTGTACTTATGGCATTATTTTGAGCAGCAATTATGAGTGACTCGGTTTCTTTCTTGAGGTTTCCTCATTTTAGCAATGTCCAGGTCATTTCATGCCCAAATGTATCCATGTAATTGTTTTCCTTCCCATTTCTTTTTCTTGTTTTCTTTTTCTCTGTTTGTCCATGTGTTGCAACTGCTGTTATTGGCTGCCATAAGTAATCTTTCTAGGCTCTTTTTCTGTGTATTCTTCAAGTCCTTAGATTGTAGCATCTACGCAATCCTCTGTGTTGGCAGGACCTCTTCCACCTTCCTTTCTTGATACATATAGCCTATCTCTATCGTCACTTGGATGTAAAACCTTGTGCCTTGTCATTAATTTTCTCGTCTTTTAATCCATCTGTCTGAGTCCCTCTTTTGTCTATTTTATGAATGGTACATAGTATTTATTCCTTTGATGAGATGTCTGATGCAGAGCTTGGTTTCTAGGAGTTTTCTTGTTCTCTGAGATATTCATTTTTAACTTTTCCTTTAATCTCTGTTTGCTTGATGGTGTACGTTTTTAAAATGCGTAAGTATTTGTAACTTTCTTTTTTAATTCCGAATTCCACTCCTATATCCTGGTTATATCTAATGGTTTGTACCAGGGATTCTAGTTCTTTCTTATTTTTTGCAAAAAATTAATATCATCCATGTACATAAGGTGGTTTATATTTTCCCGTGAGTTAGTGAATTTATAGCCCGCTGTAAATTTTCTAAGTATATGATTTAGTGGTATCATTTCTATAATAAACAGTAGTGGGGATAGTGAGCATCCTTGGAAAATACTCTTTTAAAAAATTTAAAAAAAAAATTTTTTACTTCTGCTTTTAATTGAACTTTCCAGTTTTCCTTGGGTTTTCTGATGGAATTTACGATGTTGTTGGATATTTTGTACATTTTTAAGCATTCGATAATTTAGGTATGTGAGACCATGTCATAGACCTTTTTGTAGTCGATCCATGCGATTGCAATATTTTTGCGACTAGTTTTAATTTCCTTTAGGATGTGTTGATCTATAGTAAATAGTAAATAATGTGTTTCTTTTTTTCCTCTGCGGCATCTTTTCTGTACTTCTGGAAAATATACGCCTATTAAGTGAAAAATATATTTCTTGTTTTATTTGTTTTATTATTTTAATTTTTGTTTATTATTATATTATTATTTATTATTATATTATTATTATTATTATTATTATTATTATTATTTCACTCTATTAGAACTTTTACACCCACCTTAGCTGGTGGTTCACAGGAGGCTGAGTGTCAGCAAGTCTCCTCAGGTCTTCAGGACTCTTATGAGTATTCCAGCCAATCTCAACAATGCTGTAGTCTGGATGGTCTCGATTCTTCCTCTAATTTTCAGATCATCCAGACTCTTTCCCAGACGCTAATCACAGTTGGCAGGACCTTCATCTTCGTGTTTCACAGTTTTCTTAATTCTTCGGCAAGGTCCAAGTATTTATTTATCTTTTTGCTTTCTGTCACTTTCACTCAGTGTCGGTCAGGATGGTAAAATATACGAGATGACAACTCTTTTTCTTGTTAGTTAACACTAGGTCTGGTCTCCAGCCCGAGATTATGTGATCCATCTGTATCTCAAAGTTCCAAATAATTTTGTGTGTCTCATTCTCCAGGACGAGTGCTCGAATTGGCGCATCTATACAATCTTCAATGCTGGTGATACCCCTTCTTCCTTCTTTTCTTGATACATGTTATTATTATTTTCACTCCTTTTGAATTTTTCACATCAACGTTAGCTGATGGTATTTCACTGGAGGCTAAGTGACAACAAGTCTCCTACGGTCTCCAGGACTCCTCTGAGTATTCTAACCAATTGCAGTAGTCTGGATGGTCTCAATTCTTTCTCTGATTTCCAGAATGCACCAAATTATTATTATTATTATTATTATTATTATTATTATTATTATTATTATTATGCTACATTTGAGTTTTTCACACCCGTCGTAGCCAGTGGTTCACAGGAGGTTGAGTAACAGCAAGTCTCCCAGGTCTCCAGGACTCTTCTGAGTATTCTAGTCGATCTTAACAATGTTGAGGTTAAGGTGGTCCCGATTCTACCTCTGATTTTCAATTCACACAGACTCTTTTCCAGACCAATTAGGATCCTTCCACGGGCACCGATTTCAATTGGCACGACCTTTACCTTCATGTTCCACAGTTTTCTTAGTTTTCTAGCAAAGTCTAGGTATTTGTCTATCTTTTCGCTTTCTTTTATTTTCTCTCGGTGATCTGCCAGGACGTCAAAATATCACGAGATGACAAGTTTTCTTTTTCTTGTTAATTAACACTAGGTCTGAACTCCTGGCTGAGATTAGATGATTCATCTTTATCCCATTCTCCAGGACAGATTCTGCTTTGTGCATATACCATTTAGTTGAATGGTGGAAATTGAATTTCTTGCACAATTCCCAATGGATCACCTCTCACACCCAGTTGTGCCTAGTCTTTGTACTATCTTTGTGTTAATTTGCTGCATTCGCTTATCATATGATTGACCGTTTCGTCTTTGTCTCCATACATCTACACTTACTATTTAGTTGCGTCTTATCTACTTTTGCTTTTATATAATTTGTTCTCATGGCATTGTCTTGTGCTGCATTTATAAGGGATTTAGTTTCTATCTTGAAGTTTCCCCTTCTTTGCCATGTCTATGTCTTCTCATGTGATCTCTCCAGTTTGTCGTTTGAAGTTTCTGTACAGTGGCTTTTTCTTCACATTTCTATTTTCTATTTTTTATTATATTTGTACTCGCCCATATGTTGCAATTGTCTTTCTTGGCTGCTGCTATTAATGTTTCTTAGCTGTTTTTAGTACATTCATCGAGTGCTCGAATTGTCACACCTACACAGTCTTCAATGCTGGTGAGACAACTCCCCCTTCTTCTTTTTGATACGTATAATCTGTCTATACGTATAATCTGTCTAATGTTGTATCTCGGGTGTAATGCTTTGTGCATTGTCATGTTTTCTTGTTCTTTTGTCCATCTGTCGGAGCTCCTCTCTTGTCTATTTTAAGAATGGTCCAGAATTTGGTGCCATTTTTATCGACAAGTAAATGTAAATATTCAGCCCCCTCTCTTAAAATATTTTAAAGAGGGGGAAGGTTAAAATATTTAATTAAAATATTTACTTGTCGAAAAAAGACTGGAGAGGGTAAAACATCGCATTAACTTTTCGGGAAAAACGCCTTAAGCGCTTCAGCAGGCACCAATAAGGCTAGGGACTCCATTCGTAGGAGGGTTCTTTCAGCTATCACCGCCTAGCGTTTTTTAAGGCAGGAGGCCGGGACGGAATTATGCGAATAGCAACCATAGTTTATTCCCTTGATGAGATTTCTGCTGAAGAGTTTAGTTTCTAGAAGTTTTCTTGTCCTTCCGAGGTACTCTTTTCTCACTTTTTCTTTTAACTCTATTTGTTTGATGATGATATTATTATTATTATTACTAGCAAATATATGCACCCTCCGGGTGCAAGTATTTAAGTTTTAATATAATAAAATATTGTATTAAATTAGAAAGGCTAATGAAACTAAATAAGAATACAGATAAAAAGATTTGAAACAGAGGGAGTAAAATAAAAGATTTGAAACAGAGGGAGTATAATAAAAAATGGAACAACTGAAACTTACTCTTCTATCACTCTTGTCTTTCATTGCTAAATTTTCCTAATTTAACTATTTACTTAAAAGAGGAAGTAAAGAATAAAATGACAGTTATTTTATCTTGTTAATGGATTTCATTTAAGATTCATTGAAGAGATTGTTGCTTATATTCATTAAAATAAAACCAAACAGTTTGAAATCAATAATACAAAGTGCATATTTATTAAATTCGATTTTTTAATATTAATATGCAAATTAGCCCTCTCGTTCACACTGTAAACCGCTATTTTGTTGTATATATATATATAATTGCATGTTGTCAGTATGTAGACAAAGTTAGTATTAATAATGTAAGACAATTTTATTAATAATTGAGGTTTAGATAAAAATAAAATCATGGATAATGTGATGTCAATAACTAATAGAATTGTGACTTGTGTAGGAATATAGTTTCATTTACAGACAGAAAAACACACAATCTCCATTATAATAAGATTATTATTATTATTCGAGTTTTATACAACAATTTTAACTGGTGGTTTTTCACTGGAGTCTGAGTAACAGCAAGTCTCCTCATATCCCCAAGGAACTGTAGCTGATTTCAACAACTCTGCGATCTTGATGGTCTCGATTCTTCCTTTGATCTCTCGTTCCCCTAGTCTATTTTTCAGGTCTTTGGGGACCGGTCCTGCTGAAATAGCATTTCCTTTTAGTAATATTAGTATTAGTAGTAATAAAATTTGTATTAGTGGTGATAAGACCATTTTTTTCTAACGCCTTCACCACCGCCAACATTACTATGACACATCTTTCTTTTTCTGTTTTTACTTCTTTTGTTGTCTCTCTCCCCATCAGATACTGCACAAAATCCATTAATAAACTAAAATATGTAGTCCCTCCCTCCCCTAATTTTGGCATTACTAATTCCTGGTTTTCTTCGGCTACTAAAAGACGAAACATAATTATCGAACCACCCCCTCTCTCTACTTTGTAACACCCCCTCCCCGCGCCATTTCAGAAAGAAAAGTTGTGAAGAGGGCACATTTACATTTACATCGGTAATGGGTCGTGCCCCACCCCCCACGATTCCATCGCTCCACCCCTCCGGTCTCCGCCTTGATGCTTATCGCTGTCCACGTCACACGTGGTTCGCTGTGATACGATCAACAATTTTTCTGCTCTTTTTCTACTGAACAGACTTTTGTTTTGGCTTCGTAAATCAGGAATTCTAAGGATTCGTCCTCTTCTACATTGCAGTTGCCCTCTCCCCAACCTCCACCTCTTTTAACCATTTGATTAATTCGTATTGGATCCTCTGGTGGGTGTCTTTCTCTCACTTTCTTTCTTTTTTTAATTAGCTTTTCTTTCGTTCTTTCTTTCTTTCTTTCTTAATTAGACTTTTTCTTTCTTTATTTCAATGAGTATCTTTCTTTCTTTCTTTCTTTTTGACTTCTTTCATTTCATTAAGCTTCTTTGTTTATTTGTCTCTTTCTTTCGTTCTTTTTTTCTTTTTCATTAAGTACCGTTCATTCATTCTTTCTTTCTTTCTTTCTTAGCCTTTCTCTCTTTTTTCTTATTTTCTTCTTTTGCAGTTCTTTCTTTCATTAAACTTTCTTCTTCTTTCTTTTCTTTCTTTCTTTTTGACTTCTTTCATTTCATTAAGCTTCTTTGTTTATTTGTCTCTTTCTTTCGTTCTTTTTTTCTTTTTCATTAAGTACGTTCATTCATTCTTTCTTTCTTTCTTTCTTAGCCTTTCTCTCTTTTTTCTTATTTCCTTCTTTTGCAGTTCTTTCTTTTCATTAAACTTCTTTCTTTCTTTCTTTCTTTCTTTTGACTTCTTTTCATTTCATTAAGCTTCTTTGTTTATTTGTCTCTTTCTTTCGTTCTTTTTTTCTTTTCATTAAGTAACATTCATTCTTTCTTTCTTTCTTTCTTTCTTTCTTTCTTTCTCTTTCTTTCTTAGCCTTCTCTCTTTTTTCTTATTTTCCTTCTTTTGCAGTTCTTTCTTTTCACTAAACTTCTTTCTTTCTTTCTTCTTTCTTCTTTCTTTTTTTTCTTTCTTTCTTTCTTTCTTAATTAGCTTTTTTGTTTTTTTCGCCCTTTCTTTCTTTGTTCATTTAAAAAAAATTAAGCTTGTTTGTTTGTTTTTGTTTGTTCGTTTATTTATTTCTTAAACTTTTTGTCTGTTTTCTTTCTTTCTTTTATTTTCATTAAGCATCTTCTTTCTTTCTTTCTTCTTATATTTTGCATTTCTATGTAACAATCAAATAATTAGACATATCACCATAGTGTAATGGTTAGCACGTAGGTGTCCTGAATCATTTACGATTGAGTTCAATCCATACTCGGGGCCTCATACTTACAGCTTTATGTACCACCTAAACTACTCTTATTTAGGTGTAATGGTTATTAGGTTAGTCTGGCAAATAAATTGTTACATAGCAATGTTCGATTCTCACTAAGTGCTCCATATTTTACCAAATCTAAGCTATCTTCATTTTTAAAGGACGTCACATAGCATAATGGTTAACGAGCTTGGCTAGCAGACCGTTTTAGTAAGTTCGATTCTCACTGATTGGTGTTGTACGAAATTACATTGAACATAAGTAAATGTTAATAATGGATAATTCCATTTTCAGCTATATAATAATATTAATTTTGTCTAGTATGAAACCAGAGTAGTGTCACCTAGTGAGGAATGACATCAATATACGTACGATTTTTCTATGCCTGGATGTGATATAATGAGATAGAACCCCTCCCCCCAAAAAATGTAATAAAGAGTGGAAAGTTACAACAATTTTGGGGATGATGTATGAAAAACTACCTGTCGTTCTTTGATTGGTCAACGGATGCCAACAGGCGGGGAGTGAGAGAAAGAGAGAGTGATGAGTGGATATTCTGGGCAAAAGTTTTAAAGGGAACACACGTAAGATGAATGGTGCTATTCCTATATGTGATCTACCGAATGGTTTCTAATCCAATATGTAATCTACCGAGTTGTTTACATTCTAATATTGTGATCTATCCATTAACTACATATTATTTTCCGATTAAACTAACCCTAAACCCTAACCCTAATCCTAACCCTAACCCTGTCTTCTTTTTTCCTAGTAGATGACATGCTATCAATAGTAGATCAATAGTAGATCACAAACCTTCGGTAGATCACATATTGGAAGAGCACCGATGAATGTCTGCTAAAAAACTAAATCAGCTCAGAAAAAAGAATGTCTTGTGCTTGTTATCAAAGACTAGCAACCGGACAAAACAATATATCCCAAAAGATTCCCAAATAATTTCCAAACTCTAAGAATAGAGAGACTACCAGCCTATCAACCGTTCGAGAAATACCAGCTACTCCGTTCCAGAACAGCAGATTCCAACTCCTAATCAGCCAAGAGATAAGTTGCTCAGTAAGAAGATTTTAGCTCAATCGGTAGAGCACCCGCCTAGGAATCGCAAGGCTCCTGGTTCGATACTGGGCCCCGCTATCCCTCCGCATGACTAGCACAAATTTGGTAATCTGATCTATGCAGTAAATTGGGATGATTCCAATGAAAAGCGAGCAAGAGAAAGGGCTTTGGGTGATTGTAAGGTTCAGCTTGATATTTGTTTGTGTGTGAGAGGTGTTTTTTTAAAAAATTGGCAAGAAATATTCTGTGACGTCAATTATATAAACTAGCAAATATATGCACCCTCCGGGTGCAAGTATTTAAGTTTTAATGTAATAAAATATTGTATTAAATTAGAAAGGCTAATGAAACTAAATAAGAATACAGATTAAAAGATTTGAAACAGAGGGGGGTATAATAAAAGATTTGAAACAGAGGGAGTATAATAAAAATAGAACAACTGAAACTTACTCTTCCATCACTCTCGTCTTTCATTGTTATTTTTTCTAATTTAAGTATTTAGTTTATAAGAGGAAGTAAAGAATAAAATGACAGTTATTTTATCTTGTTAATGGATTTCATTTAAGATTTATTGAAGAGACTTTTTCTTATATTCATTAAAATAAAACCAAACAGTTAGAAATCAATAATACTAAGCACATATTTATTAAATTCGATTTTTTAATATTAATATGCAAATTAGCCTTCCCGTTCACACTGTAAACCGCTATTTTGTTGTATATATAAATATAATTGCATGTTGTCAGTATGTAGACATAGTTAACAGTATTAATGATGTAAGACAATTTTATTAATAATTGAGGTTTAGATAAAAATAAAATCATGAAGAATGTGATGTCAATAACTATGAGAATTGTAACTTGAGTAGGAATATAGTTTCGGTTACAGACAGAAAAACACACAATCTCCATTATAATAAGATAAAAATAAGTAATTTCGTATTCGAAAACTTACTAATGTGTTAATGAAAGTATAATATTTGCACATACATTCAAATACACACACGCGCGCTGACACACACACACACATCAGTTGGGTGAGCATCTGCCTCGGAATCGCAAGGTTCGATACCTGTCCCCGCCAAAAGAGTATGAGGAGCACAGATTGCTAATCTGATCTAAGCGGTAGCGCTCCATCTCAGCAAAGAATCTCCTTAATCTAGCACTAGGAAAAAGGGAATAGACTCCCTCGCTATCAGGCTGATACCGACATTAGGCCACCCTATCAACTTTACTAACGATTACAATCAAATCCTTTCAATCAATCCCGTTATGCAACATGGAAAATGATAAGGGAAATTTTACGAAACATGCAACATTTTCTAAGTTTAGTTTAGTTTGGGAATATCTTTTAGACATTTGAAAAGAGTCATGGAATCTGTCACCCCACGGTATGAAAGTGGGGCTACGAGAACTATTTATTTCTTTTTTTACATTTTTGCTTTTATATCATATCATTTAACCCTTTTTTTATTAATACATTTTGTTTACAACTTTATAGAATATTCTTTGATTATTGCAATTACTTTTATTTTCTGCAACCTTCTTCATATTTTTTCGATGTTTCTACCCCACCCCCTCCTCCTAATTTTCTATCTTTATTTGCGCTCCTTCTTCTATTTCTGTTTCCGTCTTAATCACAAACTTCCGTTTCCAATGTCGTTCTTTAATCCTAAAATATGCTTTCATCTTTTCGCCGCTCTTTCTCTTCTCTATTTTCATCCGGGTCTTTTCTATTTATTCGATTCCATTCTAATTAATCTAAAAAATAAAGAACAAAAAGGAAAGAAAGAAAAGGAATTCCTCATAGTTTCCGATCAGTTCCTAAAAAGCACAATTTTTCTTTTCATTCCTTTTCTCCTTTGGAGATACATTCTACTGTTTTTTTTTCTCTCTCTTTTCCCTTCTCCATCTTTTTCTAAAAATTTCAAATTATTTCATTCTTCATCTTCATCCTCTTTTCATTCTGTTTACATAATCCTCTTTATGTTCATTCTTGCCGCAGTTTCATCGCATTTATTTTCATTTCACATTTTTCTTTCTTCTTCTTTCTTTCTTTCTTTCTTTCTTTCTTTCTTTCTTTCACTCCTGGATTATTTTCTTTTCCTTCTTTCTTTCTTTCTTTCTTTCTTCACACTGGATTTTTTTTTTCTTTCTTTCTTTCTTTCTTTCTTTCTTTCTGGATTTTTTCTTTTCTTTCTTTCTTCTTTCTTTTTTTTCTTTCTTTCTTTCACACCTGGATTATTTTCTCTTTCTTTCTTTCTTTCTTTCTTTCTTTCACACCTTTCTTTTCCTTTCTTTCTTCTTTCTTTCTTCTTTCTTGCTTTCACACCTGGATTATTTTCTTTTCTTTCTTTTCTTTCTTTCTTTCTTTTCTTTCTTTCTTTCTTTCTTTCTTTCACACCTGGATTATTTTCTTTTCCTTTCTTTCTTTCTTTCTTTCTTTCTTTCTTCTTTTCTTTCACACCTGGATTATTTTCTTTTCCTTTCTTTCTTTCTTTCTTTCTTTCTTTCTTTCTTTCACACCTGGATTATTTTCTTTTCCTTTCTTTCTTTCTTTCTTTCTTTCTTTCTTTCACCTGGATTATTTTTTTTTCTTTCTTTCTTTCTCTTCTTTCTTTCTTTTTCTTTCTTTCTTTTTTCTTTCTTTCACACCTGGATTATTTTCTTTCCTTTCTTTCTTTCTTTCTTTCTTTCTTTCTTTCTTTCTTTCACACCTGGATTATTTTCTTTTCCTTTCTTTCTTTCTTTTTCTTTCTTTCTTTCTTTCACACCTGGATTATTTCTTTCCTTTCTTTTTCTTTCTTACTTCTTTCTTTTTCTTTCTTCTTTCTTTCTTTCTTTCACCTGGATTATTTTCTTTTCCTTCTTTCTTTCTTTCTTTCTTCTTTCTTTCTTTCTTTCTTTCTTTTCCATTTATCTATTTATTTTCCTTTTTTTTTTCTTTTCTTTCAGCATCTTTTATAATTGCTTTTTTTTTCTGTTTTTGTACTTTTCTTTATTCTTTTCCTCCTGGTTTATTTTCTTTTTTTCACTCCTGGATAATTTTACATTAATTTCTTTATTTCTTTTTTCTTTCTTTCTTCTTTCTTTCTTTCTTTCTTTCTTTCTTTTCCTCTTTTATTTTCTTTCTTTCTTTCTTTCTTTCTTTCTTTCTTTCTTTCTTCTCCTCTCTCTCGTTCTTTCTTTCTGTCTCTTTTTCTTTCTATTTTTGTTTGTTTTTTCTTTCTTTCTGTATTTTCCTCTTCTCTTATTTTCTTTCTTTATTTTCCCCCTCTCTTATTTTCTTTCTCTATTTCTGCAGTTTCCCCTCTCTTATTTTCTTTCTTCTATCTTTCTTTCTTTCTTTCTTTCTAGCTGCTTTCTTTTCATTTATTTTCCAATTAATTCTTTATTCTTTTCTTTCCTTCATAATAACTTTCCGCATTGCAATCTCTTTTCGCCCCGTTCCTATTCGCCAATGCCCTTTCTTTACTCTCCATCTATTATTATCAAATGTTAGCATTTCGCTTTTTGCTTTATTTCATTAGCTATTTGCTCAGTTTAAATCGCTCTTCTCCTAATAACATTGGCAGTGAGTCAAAAGTCAACATGTCGAAAGCGATGGTCGGCGAAGAGTTGAACAGATTCCACCGGAAACGAAATTCAATCATGGGAAAATAAAGTGGACCATAAAAATACACAATTTGGTAGTAATTTTTATCGTTCAGAGAAAGAAGTAGGAAAGGATGAGGAGGAGATAAAAAAGGCTTTAAAAATCCTTTTTCGAACCAATTATGGGGTGGATCGATGAAGTATTGTACATGGGGGGCGCGTAGATGCATTTCTGAATATATGAATTTACCCAACCCCTCCCCCCGAGCACGATGTGGCACAAGGCAATTTTCTTAAGCGGAGTTCAACAGGTTTGAATCCAGAGTTTTCATACTACTCTACTAGTTACCTAGACAATTTATTTATTTATTTATTTATTTTCTTCTTTTTATTTATAATTTTAGGATTCCTTACTTTCTTTTCCTCATCTTTCTTATTTCTTTCTTTCTTTGAACCGATTCCCCTGGAAACGAAATTGAATCATTGGGAAATAAAGTGGACCATAAAATTACACCATTTT
>CM042142.1:67700184-67752684 GCA_023376005.1 Doryteuthis pealeii
TGACAGCAAGTCTCCTCAGGTCTCCAGGACTCTTCTGAGTATTCTGGCAGATTGCAGCAGTGCAGTGTTCTGAATGGTTTCAATCTTTCCTCTGATTTCCAAACTTTCCAAACCCTTTTCTAATCCTTTTGGGACCGTTCCAAGTGCACTAACTACAATTGGTATTACTTTGACTTTCATGTTCAATAACTTTTTCGGTTCTCTTGCAAGGTCCAGATATTTGTCCATTTTTTTATTTTCTTTTAGCTTCCCCCTGTGATCTGCTGGAACTGCAAAATCCACCAGTTGAAAAGTTCTTTCTTTTTTGTTTATCAACACTAGGTCTGGTCTTCTTGCTGGGATAAGGTGATCCGTTTTTATTTCAAAGTCCCAGAGAATTTTATGCGTTTCGTTTGTTCTCAAGAACAGATTCTGGTTTATGCATATACCATTTTGATTGGCATTTCAAACTACATTGTTATAAGTAAGGTCATTCCCTTTACCCAGGCAAAAAAATTCCTGATGTCCCACCAGGTCTTTTTTACGTGGTAATTTTTATGGGGGTAACCAGCGAGTATCGAACTCGGGATAAGTAATAATAGATCTGCGATATTTGATTTTTATTCCCCCTCTACCCACGCGACGCTAGGTAGCCGCTTCTAGTTTATGTATAAATTTGATACAAATAAAACTGTGTGACAGACGTAGCAATTTTTTTATTGCTTCTTCATTATTTTCCTGAAAGTTTACACAGTTTTTTCATTATGTTTAATTAAACGATTGTTGCATATAAATATTGATAGATTGCAAAATAAAGGTCACGTTTTATTCTTAAATAAAAAAACCTACAATCTCTGTCCCATAGTAATTGTTACATTTATACAAATATAAAGTGTATATATGTATGTATGTATGTATGTATGTATGTGAGGGACGGCATTGATTAGTGATCTGCTATTGTCATGTATGTATGAAACTATAAAAATAAAACAATTAGTGACAAAGTATATATATATATATATATATATATTATATATATTGGATATCACCAGTCCTTGCTTTTTGTGCAAAAATGATGAAGATTTGAAGATATTTAAAAATCAAAATATACATAGAAATAGCATTGAAATTCTACTTACAAATGTCAAACACTTGTAAATCTTAAAAGTAAACAATCAATACACCAAGGTATTTTGCCCGCCCCTTCTATCCAGACGACGCGGGGTAGCTGCTTCTAGTTTATGCATAAATTTCATATAGAAATGTAAACAAAATGTGTAACAGATGTAGCTATTTAAAAAAAATTATTTCTTTATTTTGTCATGAGTGTTTAAACAGTTGTTTCAATATCATGGGCGTATATTCTGAGTTTTAGATATACACTGATACCTTGACTTATACGTTCCCCACCGTACGAGTTTTCCGAGTTACGGGTTATCACAGGGCCGATTGTTTGTTTTGTGTTAAGGAGCTAACGTTTGAGGTACGGGTGAGCTTCAGTTACGCTTATGCTAATTAATTCACTAAGAACATTTTTGTTTTCAAATTTATTACGCCAAAGAAAAATATTATTAAAAAAATAAACATTAAAACATATTACAGCACATAATTCATTACATTCTATTTTATGTTTTTATACAATACAATACTATTTTTCTTATAAAAAAAACTAAAGAAAAGTTTTTCGGGTTGGTGGCCGGAACAGATTAATAGATTTTCAGTTTATTTCAAAGCACTTCGTTAGAGTCAAAGTGGTGCTACCGTACAGTAGCACTGATACGGCTACGGTTTGGAAGAATGTTCGCTTTATAATAACATGGGGAGAAAAGAAGAGAAAAGAAGGGAAGAAGAAGAGAGAAGCGGAGTCAGACACTCCGAAATCAGGGAGCTCGCCATAGCTCGGGGCCGTTGATACAACTTTACCGATAAACTCTGATGGCTTGCCACTCGGTACAAAATTGATAACTTAGCCAAAAACTAGCTGTAGATCGCCAGTCAACTGTCAGGAAATCACCTCGCTCCTTTGTAAAATAAATGTATATATTTTGTACATAAGCATCAAAAAGCGTTGTGTTCAATTGTTTTGTTGATCCGTTGACAGCTTTTGGTTATTTAATCCTATTTCAGTCGAGTTGGTAAAAGGAACGAAACAAGCTCTTTTTCAGCCTTCCTGTAAATCAACAGACAACATAAGAACGGGAGGTTGGAACGGGCAGTTTCGACGACTGTAATACTGAGCTCGAACATAGTTCTCATACATAACATACATACATTGAGACCGTGCCCTAGCCATGTTATTATAGCTTTATCTTATCAGTAAGATCAAATTTTCATATGATCTGTCTATAGTTATCCATGTCTTTTCTTTGTATTAATTGACAAAACAGCCAATGAAAGAAAGATTATTCTAATCATCATCGGGGTGGCTTAAAGTTGGCATCAGCCAGACAACAAGGGAGTCTATTCCCTTTTCACTAGAGCTAGACCAATGAGATTGTTTTGGTGTCCGAGGAGGAGCGCCACACCTATCATTAGCTCCTTGCTTTACTGCACAGTTTCCTGTACTACTAATACGCTGAGTGGGCGAGGACCGGTATCGAACCCAGAACCTAGTGGTTCCCAGTTGAAAGCTCAACTGACTGAGCTAAAACGGCCCTTTCAAAATATATACATAAACTTTCATTAATTTTTAAAAATCAACAAATGGGCAAATATTTTTACACTTCTGTTGCCATTTTTTCCGAAGTCTGTTGGCTTTCATAAATTTTTCCCCCCTTCTCTTCAAAATCGTAATTGAAAATTCCTACGTGCAGTAATACCATTCCATATTGCCCTCACCCCCCCCCCAATTCGCGTGCCGACCCGAAGAGTGACTAATTAGTTTTTAATTCAAGCCAGGTAGCGTTTATTTTCATATTGGCAATATCTTTGATTTGTAGCGGGTGGCGCTTAGAATCAAATTGGTGGTGGGGGGCATTTTTCCTGGGGTGTGGTGTGGTGTGGTTCGGAATGCAAAGCGCTTTCTCTTTGATTCTCTCTTGCCACACACGTGCATGTCAGACAAAGCAGAGAGATAGCATTTTTTTGTAGCACCAACCTGCACATACCCTCCACTTAAATGAGTACAGGTGTAAAAGGAACTAAATAACCGCGCTGGCACACGCACACATACACACATATCTCCCCCCTCTCTCTCTCTAGCACGCGCACACACACATTAACAGATAAACATTATTCTATTTTATATACTGTAACTTGCTGCATATAAAACTTTCTAAATTTAGCCTAAACTATATTAAAGAAACTAAGTAAAATTAGTGCCCTTCTAACGGGTGCAAGTATTTAAGTTTTAATGTGATAAAATATGTTGAATTAGAAAAACTAACGAAACTAAATAACAATGCATATAAAAAGATTTCCCTTATTTTAATTGATTTTTATATAATACTAGCAAATATATGCACCCTCCGGGTGCAAGTATTTTAGTTAAATTTTATAATAAAATATCATATTAAATTAGAAAGGCTAATGAAACTGAATAAGAATGTAGATAAAAAGATTTTGAACAGAGGGGGGTATGATTGAAAAATAGAACAACTTTGAAACTAACTCTTCCATCATTTTCCGTTACTCCCGTCTTTCATTGGTAAATTTTCCTAATTAAACTGTTTAGTTAAAATAGGAAGTAAAGAATACTATTACAGTTATTTCTTCTTGTTAAGGGATTTCTTTTAAGATTTATTGAAGAGATTTTTGCTCATATTCAATAAGATAAAACCAAACAATTAGAAATCAATAATACAATGCATATATTTATTAAAATCAATTTTTTAAGATCAATATGCAAATTAGCCTTCCCATTCACACTGTAAATCTCTATTTTGTTGTATATATAAATACAATTGCATGCTATTTGTATGTAGATATGGTCAACAGTGTAAGTAAGGTAAAACAATTTTATTAATAATTGAGGTTTAAATAAAAAATAAAATATGATGTAAATAACGAAAGGAATTGTGACTTGTATAGTAATATAGTTTTGGTTACAGACAGACAAACCCACAATCTCCATTATAATAAGATTATGCATTGGATTGCTTTTATTACATTTGTGAATAAAACAATAATATTAGAAATCAATAACACCAATGAATTATTCATTAAACCCGGTTTTGTAAAAATCAGTATTCAAATTATCAACCTCATATTCTATGTAAACATTTATATGTTAGTGATATATATAACACACATTGCAGGATTTTAGATGAATTAATAACATTTGCAGTTTTGAGGCAAATCGAACTTGGCCAGACTTTAATAGAGACATCGTTAATAAATAATATGTTCATTAAGATTAAATAATGATTATTTGATAAGCATTGGGAATATAGCCTAAATAAATAAGGGAATTAGGACTTCGGTGGTGACGAAGTTTTGGTTACAAGCAGACATACACATAATCTCTATTATAATATAGATTAAAGCCAAGTGCATTTTTGATAGTCTGTCAACGGAGCCTGTCGAGAGAGATTCATTGATTTAAAGTGTAACTTTCAAGATGATTTGGTCTGATGAACAAATTATTTTGTTATTATATTCCTTTTATGCTATTCACTTAAAATATGGTTGACAATTTCATCTCTGTCATTACTTGCTATTCTTTTGCCAATTTTTGTCTTGAATTATTTTTTACTTCTATTAATATACACCCATTTCTGCTGCTGCAGCTGTTGTTTTTGTTGCTGTTGTTGTCATTGTTGCTCTTCTTCTTCTTCTTCTTCTTCTTCTTCTTCTTCTTCTTCTTCTTATTATTATTATTATTATTATTATTATTATTATTATTATTATTATTATTAGCAAATATATGCACCCTCCGTATCATGTTAAATTAGAAACTAATAAGAATGCAGATAAAAAGATTTGAAACAGAGGGGGTATAATAAAAAAATAGAACAACTTTAAAACTAACTCTTCCATCATTTTCCACTACTCCCGTCTTTCATTGGTAAAATTTCATAATCTAACTATTTAGTTAAAATATGAAGTAAAGGATAAAATTAGTTATTTCATCGTGTTAATGGATTTTTAAAAAGATTTATCCCCAAGATTTTTGCTCATATTCATTAAGATAAAACCAAACAATTAGAAATCAATAATACTATGCATATATTTATCAAAATCTAAATTTTAAGGTTAATATGCAAATTAGCCTTCCCATTCACTCTGTAAACCGCTATTTTATTGTATATATAAATACAATTGCATGTTATTAGTGTGTAGATATGGTCAACAGTATTAATAATGTAAAACATCTTTTATTAATAATTGAGGTTTAAATAAAAATAAAATCATGGATAATGTGATGTAAATAACAAAGGAACTTGTGACTTGTATAGTAATATAGTTTCGGTTACAGATAGACACACCCACAATCTCCATTATAATAAGATTATTATTATTATTATTATTATTATTATTATTATTATTATTATTATTATTATTGAATATATGTGCGTGTGTTACTGTCTGACGAGGATTAATAGCAAATAATTTACTGAAGAAACCTTTGTAATTCTTGCAACTGCCTCGAACTCTCTGTCATTTTAAGACTAACAAAGTCAAATTCTTTGGATGTTCTCTGGGAGAAACGCCAGATAATGACAGACGAAGGGGACGTAATCCGTTAGAACTTGAAGGCTTTACTTTTGTCACTTCTGGGTAACATTGTCCCAAATTTGAAAAGTGTTGCCACTAACGTTAAAGTGTGTTCAGCTTAATCTTCCTCCAGCAGTAAAAAAAAAAAAAAAATGGTATTTTGTTGGGGGCCTTCAAGACGGCACTGCCAAATATCTTGCAAACAGAAGAATTTGCACAGGTGACAATGGATTTTGCGTGTCATTGCTTTTGACAGATCTGATGCAACTCCAGTCCCAAAGGTTTTAGGATTCGTCGAGAATTCTCCAAGAATTTTGACCAAGATTACGCTGGAGACGTCAAGTATTTAGCATCTCGCAAAAACGGATTGGCAATAATCTTTTCCAAGGTAGACATATTTATTAATGGCTGTAAAGACTTTGCAGAATTTTCATGATTCACTGAAGGTAATGAAATCATCAATTATTCTTATTAGCAGGATGGAAGCGCGTGGTATAATAGTTAAAGTCATGAGAAATGGACTCGTCGCCCCGAGTTCAAATACTGGACGTGGTAATTGCATTTCACTTAGCACTAATACCTTTGGGAAAGGTATGAATCCTACTCTCCCTCCAGCTATGGATGAATAGTAGGGCAGACTGGGCTCTTTAACCTTGTTTAGGCAACCGGTCTAGGAAAACTCTGAATTCAAACCTGTTGAACTCCGCTTGAGAAATTGACCTTGTGTCACATCCTGTTCGTGCGGAAGGGTTGGTAAATATGTATTAGCAGGACCTTAGGATATATTACAGTATGATATTTTAATTATTACAACGTTTAATATGTTTACTGAAGAGCTACTGCTAAATAGTTCAATATGTAAAAATTATAATAACATTGATTTAACTCTCAAACTTTTTTCTTTTCTTTCCTACTTTTCATTATGTTCGATTGAAACAGATTAGTGTGATCACTTCCGCACGCTCACCGCCTCTCTCCATTTCCCCATACTCTCTTTATTTATTAATTTATTATTTCTTAATACATATTTTTCTGTGTAGCATGTCCCTTTCTTCCCTTATAATACAAACGGAATGGTACATTATTTAGCTGACGTGACGACACACATCAAAAAACAAGAATTCGGCGGATAAGCAACACCAGATAATCAGGATTTACATTTTAAAAATTTCATTTTGTACGATTTGTAAGGTATCATTTTTAACCTGAGGGTGTTGCAAGATGATAACGGTCATACACTTAAGGAACACGAGTATTAATATATAGATTTGATATTTGACATTCAGTTTTTAGTTTTGCCTTATGGAAAACAACTTCAAACACATAAACGTATTCGCACGTCAACAATAACGATACTATGAATTCAAATTATTGTCGTTTCATTAGATGTGATGGTTAGCAAACTAGTCTCGCAGATCAATTACTAATGAATAACGAATTCGATCCTCGTTTGATGCCCCGTGTCACATCCCAACCGTGGCGAACAATCCAATTAAATTATCTCTTTATACATTAATGATTAACAATAAATCACAAACGTATATGTACATATATATATATATTGAAAAGATAAATGAATATATATATATATATATATATATATATATATATATATATATATATATATATATATATATATATATATTTGTATGGATGAAATTTATTATTTTCTGACTCGTGTCTCGACAGGAATTTGTTCACATATATATTTTCCCATTCATCTGTTCAACATCTCTGTCGGATTTATTTCCATCTTCCTCATATATATATATATATATATATATATATATATATATATATATATATATATTTGAGTGTGTGTGTGTGTGTGTGTGTGTGTGTGTGTGTTTTAGTAAGGAAAATGCTTAAATCCGGTCAGATTAGCAGTTATAAATCTATTTCCACCCATATGTATATATACGTAGATATAAACTTCTTAGGACCGCTAACTTTATTGAAATGGTATCAGACATGGTAGAGAATTCTTTTTTATCTTTATTTTTTATCCTTTACTCTGACGAAGGTTGCTATTTCTTTGTGTGCTAAACATTTCTGTATTTTTTCTATTATTGTTTTTGTTATTTTATTTTGTATTTAAAATAATAATAGATAGAATGCATGTATATATAGATAAACTCCTGACAAAAACACGTGTCAGTAAAATAAAATAAAATAAATCCTATTTTATCCATTCAACATTTTCTTTCCTTTATTTTTCATTTCAACATACCGTCGGATTTGCTTCCATTTTCAACTTACACGCACGCACACACACACACACGCACACACACACACACACATACACACACACACACACACACACACACACACACATATATATATATATATATATATATATATATATATATATATATATATAAGTTAAAAGAAAGGAAATGAATCCGACAGTATGAGTATGAAAAGGTGGAATGAAAACAATGTTGTTAAAGAGAAAACATATTATAAATTGTTTTCTCTTTAACAACATTGTGTGATGTTTTCAATCCACCTTTTCATACTCATATATATATATATATATATATATATATATATATATATATATATGGCGGGAAATAAATTTATAAGTGCTAATATGACTGGTATAAAAAAAAACCCTTTTTCTTTACTGAATATATTGCTTTGTATATAATTCCAGAATTGCTCTACATTGAATTTCAACGTAGACTATATCAATTTTAACATGTAATTGTTAAAAAGTTCCTGCTTAAAATCATTCCTATCACCAACTGACCTGGCGATTTACTTATATATATATATATATATATATATATATATATATATATATATATATATATATATATATATATATTAACTTTTCCCTCGATTTCATCGAATGAGGGACAAGCAGTTCAGTTAAAGGTGTGAACTGTTGTTTATGGTGTTAAAGATCTCTGTAGAATCAGACACACTTTTCTATAAATTGATAACGGAAGAATGATTCATCAATGTGTCACAAATTCTGCCGAATAACGATCTACCTATTTTGAATTCAAAGTTTTTCCTTTGCCTAGACCGCTTTACTTACCAAAGATTGAAAACACAGACTCTAAATGCCGAGGGAAGAACCGATGGATTCATGCTTTCCAAAAGGCATTAGCACGAAGTGAAACGCAAACGACTATGTCCAATATCGTCGAGCCCGTTTACTCACATCGATAATCGTTGTCTTTATTTCATATCAATTTCATCACCATTTACACACATTACCAAGACACAAGCAAATACGTACACCCATTGAGTTCTCTTACCACACACACCGTTGGTAGCTTCTAAAAATTGTATAACTGCACTGATGAGAGGTGATACCTCGAAACACATGTCTGTAGTTTACTCTATTATACGCTCCCAATTTCGCTTGAGCACTTTATTTAGGAGGGATTTAATTGCAAATTCACCGTATTCGGCGTTCAGCTGAATCTCACTTTGTTTACAAAGTTTAAAACCTCTAGGTGAAATTCATTTCCGCTTAGAAATGTAGCGATTAAATAGCCTGCTATACTTGGCAGCTGACTGTGGCCGTATAGGTAAGAGGTTTGGCGAGCGTAAGTTTGTTCGGGTCTCGAACCCGGCCAGAGGTAGCTGCTAAAATGGTATAACTGCACTGATGAGAGGTGATACCTCGAAACACGTGTCTGTAGTTTACTCTCTCTCTCTCTCTCTCTCTCTCTCTCTCTATATATATATATATATATATATATATATGTGTGTGTGTGTGTGTGTGTGTGCGTGTTTATATATATATATTTATATATACGCGAGACAACGGTGTACTTACCAAAGAAGAAAAAGATCAAAGAAATCAGCCGAAATAAACAAACACGGTATATCAATCGAGTGGAAATAGTCAACGGGATTCAGTACCGCTAACGATACCCCTAAAATGTCTATATATATGAATCCGAATATGAAATTGTAATAGCCATAAAAGATTTTGTAACAATCCGATTATCAGGTCGCGCCCACAAAACTTAAATAGGTAGGCAATAACATAATTCTCTCTATTTTTCGGACTTTTTAAAATTATAAATATATATATATATATATATATATATATATATATATATATATATATATAATGTGTGTGTATAAAATAGTTTTGTAATATATAGAGAGTATACTGACTACAAGAGTATGTTGACTACAAGTATTTTTCTAATATCAATAGGAATAAAATAAGTCTGAAGTCTGTCTGTCTCTCTATATATGTATATATGTAGAAAATCCAGAGACCAGATGTTATGACAAATCTCATATTAACTGGCAAGATTAACATTGGTGTTGCAAAATAAAATCTCTCTCTCTCTCTCTCTCTCTATATATATATATATATATATATATAATTTGTCCATATAATAAAGCATCAAAATATTCATACCCACGTATTTTCGCGCATGTGAAAGTTAGCATTAGGACAGATACAAAGAATACACCAAAAATAGATTAATACGCATATATATAATATAACACACACACACACACACACACACACACACATATATATATATATATATATATATATGTGTGTGTGTGTGTGTGAGTGTGTGTGTATGTTTTTATCTGGATATTTTTTTCTCTTATAGCAGCAGAGAATGAATGCATAAAATACAGATTTGCAAGAATGGTGAACTTGCAAAGATGGAGTTCTCTTGTCCACCTTGCCACAAATTATATGCGTCCAACATTCTTGAACTTTTATCGATACGGTACATAATTCACACATACACACACACGTGTACGCACACATAGACAGACAGGTACACGCATAACCACGCGCACAAACACACACACACATATATATCTGATTTGGTTCACACAGACACACGCATGTGTGGGCATAATCAACATTTCAATGGAAAACACTCACACGTGCAATCATTTTAATTTTATGCATTTCAATTATAATAAATTCTACTCAGGAAAATTCCCTCAACCTTCCCGCACAAAATATTCATTATTGAAATAAAACAGTGAAAAATGAATTAATGAATAAAAAAAAAAATAAATGGAAGAAAATTGAATGAGAAAGAAAAAAAACTGAAATAAAAACAATAAATCTGAATAAAAGTTTTCCCGCGCAACCCTTTCCGCCAATTTTCATCGCCGCCATGTTGTTTCTTTGCGCCTCTTCATTTTGAAGCAAACTTTTTTTTTTGTTAAATTTATTTTGGGTTCTTCGCTTTTTCATTTTTTTCCACCTCTACCAGATTAATGAGGTGATTTAATTTGTTTTAAGAAAAGGACAATGGTGAGATATTTATTAGCGGCCGGCTTTTAGCGTGACAGGAAGGCGTTGAGAGAGAGAGAGAGAGAGAGAGAGAGAGAGAGAGAGAGAGAGAGAGAGAGAGAGAGAGAGAGAGTAGGAAAAAAAGGAAGATTTTGTGAACGAATGGCTGAACAAGAAACGTTGTACTGAATGGAAGATCACGTGATCAGGAGTCGGCAATGAAAAAATCAGGTGGAAATTATGCGTGGAAGAATTATTATATGAATAATAAAGCAAAAAAAAAATGAAACTGTAAAGAACTAAAAAGGTTGAGAGTAATGGGAAGAGGAGAAAAAAAAGAAAGCAGGAAAAATATGAAAAGTTAAAATATCTAGAAGACACGCACCCCCCCCCACACACACACACACACAATATATATATATATATATATATATATATATATATATATATATATATATATGCGCGCAGAAAATGAAATTGACGTGTCAAATTCAAATTTCAGCCCATGGGAAAGACATAACTCTACTTCTTTTCCAAGCTATTTGTAATTAGTAGAGTAGACTGATGAGCTCTCTAGCATCCAGTATCCGCACAGAGCTGGTCGATGTAGGTCTTTGCTGACCTGCGCATGTGCTGGTTTCCACGCCTAAGTATACATAGAAGCAAACCAGTAAATACGTAACAGTACGACTGGTCCTCACTTGCCAACGGTAAAAATAAGCAATAAGTTTGACATTCTTCAGGTGACCTCAATACGACATACTCCAAATGAGGGATACGAAAACTTTATCAGTGTCCACCCAGAAGCAGCAGCTGAGTAGTACCGACCAAACTAAGAACCAAACAAACTGTTCCCTGAGAGAAAAGAGAAAAGAGAAAATATATTAAAAATGCATCCCAACGTAATAAAACAAACTCAACTAATACCAACATAGAAAATGCTAAGAAAGCCTCGGTAGAACTAATTAAAAAATAAAAAAGAACACATAAAATACATCCAAGAGCATATATATATATATATGTGTGTGTGTGTGTGTGTGTGTGAGGTGTGTCCAAAACGTATGAAATGTAAAACAAATACAAATAGTCAAATCTATACGTTTATAAAGGACAGTTGGTGTGTATATATGTATGCATGTCTTGGGGAAACTATGAAAATAAAACAATTAATGACAAAGTAAAAATATATACACATACACTATCAACAGAGATTGCTTTTTGTGCAAAAATAATGAATTTATTCGTGCAGATATTTAAAAATTAGAATTTGAATAGTAAGAGAAGGAATGTCATTGGTGTTGTCCATGATTGAAATATAAACAAAATATAAACAATTATGGAAGACCAAGACAATCATCGATATATGAGACTAACTTTTTAAAAATCTTCCCTCTACTTTGGCAACGCTGGGTAGCTGCTTCTAGTAAACTATAAATGAAAGAATTTTCTTCAAAATAGTAACGTTTGCATTCAAAACACTTATTCCGGCGACTGTTGCATTGTGGGAAACTCCTATTTTGATATGCTGTCAAGATCTTCACGTCCTGAAACTTAAGTCTTCTGATGCTTGAAATGAAAACAAATTTAGGAAGAAAAGAAAAGATAAGAAAAGACGGTGCATGTATAGTTCTTGTGGGTATTAAGTTATGTTTCGCTTGCATAATCTTGTCTCTTGTCAAAATATGATTCTTTTGACACGGTGATATGCATCATCTATGTATATATAAACGGCAGTTGGTGTGTATTTATTTATGTATGTATATATATGTATGTCCGGAAGAAACTACGAGAATAAAACGCATAACGACAAAGTAAACATATATACACATTTAATATCACCGGTTCTTTGTTTTTGTACAAAAATTATGAAGACTAAAAAAAACAAACAAAAAAAACGCCCAACAGGCAATGTAAAAACTATTTTTTGAAATATTTTGTCTGAGGAGGTGGTAGTTAAAAATTCAGTGTTAGAGGATGTGTATCAAAAGTAATTAAAATCATAAAATGTATTCAAGGAGTTAAAGAATAAAACAATTTGTAATGGAAACTTAGTTCTGTCCCCCTCAAATAAAATGTTGCGTGCATCTATTATTTATTAAGCAAATAATTATTTTAAATATTTCACACAAATTTTACACAAAATCGTAGGTAATTATCTATTTGTAAACTTTTTAGGCATACTTGATACTGAAAAAAATGACTATTTCTTGTTTTGTAAATAATTTTCTCGTAGAATTCTATACCTTAGATAAGTTTGAATATAAGTTAAAGAAAAACAAACTATACGTAAATATATGATACCGGGCATGTATTTATTACAACTTATTTAAAAAAAAACAATAAGGATTGTCTAAGTTTACATACTCATATTTTAAGTGTCTATAATATAAGGTAGTTCTTTATTCTATGTATTGACGATTTTGAGTAAGCAAAGACGTAGTTTCGGTTACAGACAAATAGAGACCGAATCTCCATTATTAATAGACTAGCAACAAAAAATCGTTGAAAACATACATTTTTGAAGGATATTGCCTTAGGGAGGTAATGAAATAAAATAAAATGTTTAATATTTTAAAAAATAATATTTAATTACTTATATACTTAGACTTACTTCGTATTCACTCTACTCCACTGAGTTATTTGTTTTGTTTTACGACAGTAAGGACCTCTAAGAAATTTCCGATTTAATCATTCAACGCTTATCCTTATTTATCAAAAATCGTACGAGTAAAATATATTTTGTTTGGAAATGAAATAAGGATGTCAACCTAGTAAAAATATTCCCCTTGTATATTTTAGGTAAAAAATATTTTAAAAATAAATTCATCTAATGGTGAATAAGTATCAACATTTTCGTGAAAATGTGACTCTTAATTGATTTTTCATAGAATTTTGAAAATAACCACTTTGACGTAAGTTTCGATTACAGAAAAACAGAGACCGAATCTCTATTATTAATAGATTTGATTTATATTCCAATATATTTAAAAATTATACATAGAAATAGCATTGAAATTCTACTTACAAATGCCCAGCATTTGTAAATCTCAAAAGTAAACAAATATATACACCAATTTTTTTTCTTTTTGCCCCACCTCTACCATGGTGATGCTGGGTAGCCAGTTCTAGTATTCACTATAAGAGGTTGGGTTAGTTATGTTGACTGTTTCTCTAATTATTGACAAAGGTGAAAGCAGAGACTCGAAATAAGATTCAGTGTATTCAAGAAAACGTGAATAAATATTTATTATTAAACGCTGATTGGGACTTTTTAAACTCTCATTTTATTGCTTTTTATTACAGTGACCATGAAGTTTTTACACTTATGCCTTACCTGCTCAGGCGGGGGTCCAGTGAGCTTCGGCCACTGGACCGGTGATATGGTAAATTAATAGCGTCGATCCCAGAGGGCCATCCCTCCAGGCAATACCTGCCCCCTTGACTTAAAGGGGCAGGGCTGGTTTTATTGCCAAGCGCCTGAGGCGCCCCCTTGAGGGGGAATGTCGACGGGATCGACGCAATTTTTCCACCTGCCACCCATGAGTCTCAGCTTGTGGGTGGTCCCACGTAAATAGGGCCTTCGTGCCTGACCCGGTACGAGTGGGGTACTGGGAAAATAAAACCATGAAGTGTTTACATTGATTTTTAATACAGCGTCCACGTAGCGTTTACGTTGATTTTTATTACAGTGCCATGTAATGTTTATATTGCTTTTTATTACAGCGCCCTTGTAACGTTTATATTGCTTTTTATTGCAGTGCCCTTGTAACGTTTATATTGCTTTTTATTACAGCGCCCTTGTAACGTTTATATTGTTTTTTTACAGTGCCATGTAACGTTTATATTGCTTTTAATTACAGCGCCATGTAACGTTTACGTTGATTTTTATTACAGTGCTATGTAACGTTTATTTTGCTTTTTATTACAGCGCTTTTGTAACGTTTATATTGCTTTTTATTACAGCGCCATGTAACGTTTACGTTGATTTTTATTACAGTGCCATGTAACGTTTATATTGCTTTTTATTACAGCGCCCTTGTAATGTTTATATTGCTTTTTATTACAGTGCCATGTAACGTTTATATTGCTTTTTATTACAGCACCCTTGTAACGTTTATATTGCTTTTTATTACAGTGCCATGTAACGTTTATATTGCTTTTAATTACAGCGCCATGTAACGTTTACGTTGATTTTTATTACAGTGCTATGTAACGTTTATATTGCTTTTTATTACAGCGCTTTTGTAACGTTTATATTGCTTTTTATTACAGCGCCATGTAGCGTTTACGTTGATTTTTATTACAGTGCCATGTAACGTTTATATTGCTTTTTATTACAGCGCCTTTGTAATGTTTATATTGCTTTTTATTACAGTGCCATGTACGTTTATATTGCTTTTTATTACCTTGTAACGTTTATATTGCTTTTTATTACAGTGCCATGTAACGTTTATATTGCTTTTATTACAGTGCCATGTAACGTTTATATTGCTTTTAATTACAGCGCCCTTGTAACGTTTACATTGATTCTATGACTATAAACAATCATGGATTGGAAATAACGTGTCATCGGATATAAAGCCTTATAATTGGTTTTGATCTTGATTTCAAACATCTGCAGAAGTGGAGGGTGATTGGCGGCTAAGAGTTCATAGTCTTTTTTTTGTACCAGGGTGAGAACTGATTGGTGGAAATAAGTATACTAGCAGGACCTGTGGATATACCACAGTATGATGATTTAATTATTACAACATTTGATATACTTACTTAAGAGCTACTGAAATTTCTTCTTTTCCTCTTTTCATTATGTTCGAGCGAAACAGATAAGTGCTATCGCTTCCACGCGCTTACTACCTCTCTATAAAAGTCGTCGGGGCGGCCTAAAGTCGGTATCAGCCAGTCAGCGAGGGAGTCTATCCCCTTTTCAATAGCGCTAGACAAAGGAGATTGTTTTTGGCGTCTGAGGTGGAGCGCCACACCTACCACCAGCTCCTTACTTTACCGCACAGATCCCTGTGCTACTCATACGCTGAGTTGGCGAGGACCAGTATCGAACTAGGAACCTTGTGGTTTTTTAGCCGAATGCTCTACCGACTGAGCTATCCCGGTCCCTTTCTATACCTTTCCCCTATTCGCTTTATTTCTTTCTTTCTTTCTTTGGAGCATGTTCTTTTTCTTCCCTTTGTTTCTTTATAATAAAAACGGAATGGTCCATTATTCAGCTGAGGTGACGACAGTCGTAAGAAGTAAGAATTTGGCAGATAAGCAAAACCAGATAATCAAGATTTACATTTTTCCATTTCATCTTGGACGATTTGGGGGTGGGTCTCATTTTTATTTAGGGGGTATTGGAACATGATAACGGTCGTGGAATTAAGGAACACTTGAATTGATATATAGATAGTCAGAAAAGGGGAAAGGGGCTAATTTTGGCATTTAAGCGTTTCACTGGAAACACAGAAACAGACGGACGTCTTTTCAAGGTTTTAGAGTGTAAAAGTCCCCCTTTGAAGGGGTTTCGTCAGAAATGAAGAGAGTATAAAACGTGTCGTCTCCCTATGAAATAATTGTTAATCATCATAAAAAGATCAGCATTATCTAAAACAACTATTGGGTTGGTGCATAATTATTGCGGCTTATTTTTTTCAACAAATTTTATTCAAGAAAGAAATTCGCTCAGGTTCGGCTCTGTTGTTATCGGAGAGTTCGTGGTGGGACCCGTTCAGCCGTACTTTCCCGAGCTTTTTGAGACGACTGATAGTTGAATGGTCTACATTGAAATTTTCGGCCAGCATTCTCATTGTTCAGCTTTCGTCCTCCTCCACGGCTGCCAAAAGTACCTGGTCGCTGGAATTTGATGGTCGACTTCTTTCTTCTTCATCTGCGAGGTTTGTATCGCCCGATTTGAACTTCCTGAAACGTATTTCAACTTGGCTTTAGCTGATAGTTCCTTCATCAAAAAGTTCAGTGAGATTGTAAAATGACTGTGCTGCATTCCAAATTTTCTCGAAATGCTAGAGCATAATATAACGTTTGCAGATATGATTTTCGATACGCAAAAAAGAAAAGAGTGGATTGTAAGACTATTGTGTTATGGGTTGATTTGCAATCTATTAATTAATTACGAATTAATTAAAACTACTCTAATTATTAATTATGGTGGTTTGTTAAAATTAAAAGTAAAAATAAGAAAAACAATAATAATTATAATAATAATAATGTTTATATTGGAGGTATATATTTATCTAAACGAAAAATCCTCACGTAAGCATAAATTCTTTAGATTATGGAATTTAATATATATCTGGATCCCATAAATAACAGACCGTTAGAAGTCAGAAGCGAAAAGAAAGAGACCGGGGACAGACCGGAGAAGAGAGAAGAAAGACCGGGACAGACCAAAGAAAGAGGAGAGACCTCAGAGTCGCCATGGCATGGGGCCCTTGATACAACTTTACCGATACACTCTGATGCCTTGCCACTCGGTACAGAATTGATAACTTAGCCAAAAACTAGCTGTAGATCGCCAATAAGCTGACAAGAAATCACCTCGCTCCTTTGTAAAATAAATGTTATTGTTTTTGTTGAATGGAATTTGTTAAGAAAAGCCGCTATAGTTATGCACCAACCCACTATCAAATGAAAAAAAACAAAAACAAGTTTCTACTTTCGTTTTTGATACATTGCATCTTCCTTTAAGATTGCCAGTGTTCATAAATATGCATTTCATCTTTAGATAATGCATTAATAAGAGCGTTCGGCGTATGAAAAAAAGGATTTCAATTTGCTGCATGATATCAGCAGCCCTCATTTAGCAAAAATGTTATTAAAATGTAAATGCAGATATTATTGCCTCTTTCTATTAAGCCAACCTCTTTTTTTTATTCTCCACAGATTAGCATTTGGTAACGTCAAGTTCACTTGTTTTTACGAGTTAAGAACATTATTCAATTAAAATCGAATTAAAGATGTATTGAATGAATATTTCGGGATTTTCAATGAAAGGTTCTTTAATTGATAAATTGAAGAATTGCTGGTAAGATAGAATAAATATACGGAGACTGAGATTTTTCTCTCTAATTTTTGCTTAATTGAATAGATAACGCTTCCCATTAATTTCATAACTCTTATTCAAATATAAATATAGATATTATGATAATTCGGGTATCAGAGTTAACAAAAATTTATAGGAAGAAACACAACGAGTATTAACTACAAGAGAAAAGGTTTACTAAGCAAAGATTCAAAGTGAACAGAATATTTAGCCATTTTTAGGTTGAAGTAACAAACTGTTGTAACTCGAATATCAGAGTTAACAAAGAAATGATTTGAAGAAACGCAATTATTAAACATAAGAGAAAAGGATTTCAAGGTGAATAGAGTAATTAGCAATTGCTAGGTTGGGTTAAGTAGTCATGTGACAGGTTGAATATCAAATTTCAACGACCAGGCACTTTTGGCAGCCGTGGAAGAGGGCGAAAGCTTGACAACGAGAATGTTGACCAAAGACTACAATGTGGACCATGGAAATTTGTCACAAATTCTCCAATAACAACAAATCCAAACGAGTCCAAATTTTTACAGATTTGCTGAATGATTCTTTTTTTTTTAAGTCGACTGATCCAAAAAGAGAAAAAGTGCATCTACTTTAATTGATCTCTGTACTCTATTTGATGTCTATCATATTCTTATATGGTCTACCTAAGCATTTGCATCTGAGTCATCCTTTGAGTCATTGTGTCAGTATTGAGAATCATTAGTAATTCCTACAGATCGTTGGCATCCTTCCATCTACCAAAGACGATGGCGTAGTGTCCACTTTTTTCTTCCTTCCTTAATCTGCAACTGCATGAGTGGATGAAGATACCAATTTTTGAATGGCAATCTCTGATGCAGTAATTACAAACAAACGGTGATGCTTGCTGGAGATGCTGTTGTCTCTCCTTCCTTATGGCTCTCTTTTCTGCAGGGGCTTCTTTCCTCTCTTTTTCACTCTTTTCGTTCTTAGTTTGACGAGGAGGCAACAGGTCGTACGGTCTTTTGCATATGTCCACCATGTGTTGATGTCGATGTGGCATGTCTTTATGTCCCTCTTGCTGACATATTTAAAGCGCAGGCGTAGTCTCCCTACCGGTCTGGTGCCCACTACTAACTCCCATACATTAGGTCTTTAAGGATGCGACAGATCAACCTGCTTATATGTCATTTAAGTCATTAGGTTTCTCGTGGGCCATTGGCCTTAAAAGATAAGCTTCTTCTTTTTTGAAATTCCGTCCATTTTAAGCATTTAAAGTATCAATACTATCAACAATTCCGAGTCAATCATTATTGCATATGCAATAGAAATAATGTGGCAGACTGTACACTACAATCCGAACGACGTAGTAGATTATATACTACAATACAAACAATATAGTAGACTATACTACAATGAAAATGTAGGCATTTGTCTCATTTTTGTTCTCATTCAATCGTATTTTCACCGGTAGTTTTTCTTTCTGTCAACTCCTTTTAAAAGTTTTAAAACACTTTCAGTCTATTTAACTAAGTTTATCAAATGCAACATTGAAAATCCGGAAAAAAGAGTTATTACTTTTTATACCTGAATACGAGTATAAATAAATAATAGTCAACGCACAGTTCTCTAACAGTATGACTAGCTACTCGACAAGTAGTCATTAACTACGAATACTACTAGGTAACTTGACTACGAATAACCTCGTGTATTCTATATTTATGCGTTCCGTTTAGCGGCTCCATGCAATGTAAATATCTTCCCTTACAACATTTATACACTGACGTGCTCGGCGGACCGTCTGACCGAGTTCTTCTACAATGTTTTACCTGGACAATAGAGTTTTTTTCACTGGTAGATCGTTTTGCTGTAATATCTATTTTAATTGGTTGATTGATTTGAACGGCAGGTTAATCCATGTGGGGTTATTTTATTCCTAGACTCGATGGAATTACACAGAACATTTATATTGACATTTTTGTGCATTTTCTTTTGGATTGTTTTGAGTACATAAGCCGTGCTACAATACACACTTAAATTTATAGACTAAGCGAGGTCACGTGGTTTAAACCTCAGCCAATCAACAACACGAAGGCGTGGCTGATATTCTACTTAATCACTGATACCGAGAGACGTCCATTTGCAATCATTGACAAAGGACTTGCAATACTGAGGAGCACCAAGGAACAACCAAACGATTATTTACCAAATATTTTCGCTGGACAAAAGTTCTTGCTTGAAGCCTAAAGGATGATTCATAAAATCGTAACATTTTCTTTGTTTTTCACACGGTTATATAATTTATAATATTTCTATTAAATAAAAATTAATTTTACAAAGGTTATTTGACCAATAGATAGGTTCATATTGGTTCATATTGGTAGGTAAGGTGGTAGTTATATAACAATAGTATTATAATAGTTTTTGTTCATTTGATAAGTAAGATGTTAGAAGTATAACGTCAATAGTGGGAATATTAAAAGAAATTAATACCCCACCCAACAAACTTTTTAAATTTTCTATTTCTTCATTCCTTTTTCGCCCAATAGAAAAACACCAGGTAGCGTTATGCTGATTCATCCTTAAAAAATTCTATGCTAACCTACACTCTCTCTCCCTCCCCTCTCTCTCTCTCTCTCTCTGTTACAACTTGACCTTAAGCCCCGCTGGGCTAGATTGACATGAAGCCTTTTTACTGAGGGAGCCACACGCAAACCGAAGCTGATGCGATGGGCAGTGCTAAAAAAATACATGGTTTCCGTCGCCATTTCATTGAGGGGCGCCTCAGGTACCGGGCAATAAACCCAGCCCTTAACCCTTTTAGATGAGGGGGGTGCTGACTGAAAGTCGGCCCCTGGAACTACGCGATTGCTTTTAGCTTCACTTCAGAAAGAAAGAAGGTTGGATTTCTGATATTCTCAGAAAATGCCCCAAACACTTCACACAGATATGCGTATATCTTAAAGCAGTGCTTTTCAAACTTTTGGAAGTTGCGGACCAGTTGACATTATTTTTATTGATGCACGGACTGGTCTATAAAATAAAAGGTTTTTATTAAACTTTGAATAAAAAGTATTTATGCAGGCATGTTAAAATTAGATTTATTTTATAAATAAATCTATCATCAATATCAAATAACCCCTCGTGTGCAGTCAACGGGAACAGTGAGACTGCTTCTTATTCATCAATTTGTCAGGTCTTAGCTCAATAGAAGAGAGTGCCACACGCAATGGTTCTTGAATATCTAAATTTTTCCTGTCTTTCGTTTTTATCACACTCATTGTTGAAAAATCAGCCTCACATATGTATGTTGATAGAAATGGTAGAAGGATATTGCGAACAATTTTAGCCAGTTGATATTAAAATATATATGAAAAATAGATGGAAATTAATCCGACAGTATGAAATTTAACATTTTGAAAATGCGTCTGATTTAAAAATTAAAAATAAAATTTATTTTATTTTAAACAGAACACGCATTTTTAAAAAAATTCAGCATTTGAATATAGCGTTCGTTTGTAAACTGTCTTCTAACGGATATTTTTTCTTTTCCCGTCTATGTTGCTCGTGAAGATGACCAGTTTATCGATTTGGTCGAAACAGATTTCTGTCTGCAATTACATAACATCATTTGTTTTTTCAAAAATGTTAAATTTCATAAAAATATATATATTTCCAATTTTAGTTTATAGTTGCCATAATTTAAAACTATACAAATCTTTAAAAAATCATGGGTGGCATTTGCGGACTGACGGGAAGTACACCAGGGACCGGCAATGTTCCGACGGACCGGCTATGGAAATAATGTTCAAGACGATGAATTTATCTTTAACTCGCCCTCTTTTCTTTTCTCTTTTTTTTTTTTAAAAATTTTTTTAGAGAAACTACTAATTGCAAGTAATCTATTGTATATGGGTATTGTTATATTTTTTTCAAACGACTGAATTTGAATAGTTTGAAATTAATTTTCATGTTAATGTTCCCATGTGTATAGAAATATTCTGTGTTTCAAAACTTGTAGAGAACTATTATAATCTTGTTTTTTACTTGTGCGAAACAAGTTATTGATTTCCAAGAGAGAAATGTAAACAGAGGAAAAAGGGCCGGGTACATTAGTTGGCCAAGACAACAGCGGAGGAGAAGATGGATTGAAATGATGAGTCATTTGATCATATGGTCAGAGGCAATGGAGAAAGAATGAAATCCAAACGCATGCAGAAAGAAAGAAGAAAGAAAGAAAGAAAGAAAGAAAGAAAAAAAGAAAGAAAAAGAGAAACATTGATAAGGTTGGTTGGTTGGTTGGTTGGATGTTACTGCATATCAAGCCTTGTTGGGTTATTTTATGCCGAAGATGTTTTGTTCTATTCATTCTTGATGGGTATTCAATTTTTTTAAAAGCTCATCTTTTTACAAACACAGTTTTTAAAACTCAATTATCTTTCTATTCAACCCATAGATGGGACCTTAAGAGAGGACATGTGAGTAATGTGATGAAGGGGTACTCCACATTCCCTTGAGCTCCAGGACTCTCACAATAACTCACCATCAGATAGAGTTTAACCCAGGACATTAAAACCCTCAGCCACCACCTTCTAACACTTATATGATAAAAAGGACAATAAGGTTGCACATATATGATAAAAAGGGTTGGAGGTTTCCATAAGAGCAAAGGGGTTGGGACAGTCATATAGGTGCTAGAACTTGACGAGACCTGCCGACTGATCAGAGAGGGCCTCTCCGGCCGCCCGTCTGGCTTAAGTAACGACCAAAGTGGAGTGCTGTAAGTCATGGACTGCTCAGCTCCCATAATTCCGTTCTAAAGCATCACGGGTCACCACCCACAGCAAGCAAACAATATTCAATTATAAAAATGCAATAGGACTTTTAAACATCAAATAGCTATGGGGTTACCAGAATAAAATGGGAATTAAAGGGTTCCATAGATAAAACAAAGGTTGAGTATTACTGATTTAGAGTGTTCATTAATAATCTTTAGAATACGTACAGGATCTAATTGATATTTACTTATACGCCTATATCAACCATGGACAATCATCTCAGTCATCGTGGCATGCTAATACCTATGACGGGGGATTTATCACCAAATTAGCATCTCTCTCGGACTCAAATAAGCGAAAAAAAAAACAAAAAAAACAAAAAAACGGAAATGAAACAGAAAAATATTTGGAAAAACATGGATGAAAATTTTCATTGTTATTGTCGACACGACCTTCGACCAAAATTCGTAAATGAATTTTGGTCAAAACACATGCCGACAATAAAAATGGTAAATTCCATCCGTTGCAATATATATATATATATATATATATATATATATATATATATATATATTTATATATATATATATATTTCAATTATCTTTCATATATATATATGTGTGTGTGTATGTGTTTTATAAACTTATGCAATTGTGTGGGTGTGTTAGGAGATTTGACTATGAAAACACTATTGCCACCGTAGGCACGTACAATTACGTGATTGTATGCACCTAGGTACACTATCAAACATACGCACACACGTTTATAAATACATAAATACAAACAAGAAAATATCCCTACTAACTCCACCTCTATTAAAAATTGACCATATTTTAGAATGAAAAAAAAAAAAACTTCATTATGTTTGACTAACGCAACATTGTATGGAACTCTGGGAAAGTAACACACACATACAAACACATACACACTCACACACACACACACACACACATATATATATATATATATATATATATATATATATAGAGAGAGAGAGAGAGAGAGAGACTGTTAGTAACCATATATATAAGGAATGAAGCACTCTATGACGGCTTTACATACAAAGCGATGTGTGTATTAAAATAGTTAAAAAAATCCCCTTCCCATTCTGTAAGTGATGACAGCCTAATGGTTAAGGTGTTGGACAGACACCCAACCGATCGGATTTCAATTCCGGCTGTAGGTAGCTTACAAAATGTCTAGCCACAGTGAGGAGACTTGATAAGTCGAAACACGTGTCTGTGGATGACCCTATATATATATATATATATATATATATATATATGTGTGTGTTAAAGTAACCTGGACATGGAGTCAACACCTGTTTACTGACAGTTTCTCTCTTATGCGATCTTCAGACTAAATGCGAAATTGGTTAGCGCTTAACCAATTTCCCATTTGATTTGAAGATTGCATAGCGAGAAACTATCAGTAACCCATGCTGAATCCATGTCCACGCTACCTTAACTTAAATGTAAGTGTTCCACCAATGATATTAAGCACTGTCTAACAACAAATATACACACATATATAAGTATATATATATGTGTATGTTTGTGTGTGTGTGTGTCTGTGTATGTGTGTGTGTGTGTCTCCGTGTGTGTTAGTGTATATTGTTAGAATTTGGGAATGAAGTCTGTCATATCTCTTAATTATTTTTTACAGCTCGGACCAATTTTTCTTGTTCAGTTTAAAATTAGCCAATCACATTGATGACTGTTACTTTATCAATAATACTTTTCTCTGATAATTCTAATTAAAGTGAAATTGGAATCTGACGAGACCCGATGACTTGTCGCCTTTTGTCATTTCCTCAGACTAATGTTAGCGACCAATGTCAGTAATTTAATTGTTATATGCCAATAAACAATTAGAGAATATAATTAATTGTATTATTAATTTAATAAATATAGTCTTTCCAATATAATTTCATAAGTAGGCAGAATTTTCTTTTTATTGCTGAAAGGCATTTTATGTCATAATTTTTTAAATATTTATAAAGGAAAAAAATGTAATAGAAGTGGGTGAAACTTAAGTGTAAACTCTGCATCAGAATGAAGTTGCCGCCCTGTCGGCTTGGGCAGAAGAATACACTGACTGCACTTTGGCAGAGGAGTAGAATCAAATGAGGACACCTGTTGGCGTGGGTGGCAACCGTGATGCTTTATGATGGATTCTTGGTATCTGAGCAGTCCATGACATGCAACACTTCACTTTGGCCCTTACTTAGGCTAGACGGACGGTCGGAGAGACCCCCTCCACTCTATCGGCTAGCACCTATTGTTACGTAATCTATGCGGTTGCATAAAATTATTGTCGATCCCCTGTATTTCTAAAGGGATGGCCCTTTTCATATCACGGGCGGGACTTTCCATTGAATATTACTGAAAGCCAGCGAAATACGTGAAGTCAAGTGAGACCTGGTTGGGTCTCAGTTTCAGTTTAGACGTCAGGCAGAGAAGATGTACTGCCTTAACTGGAACTCACCTGCATACGCGCGCTATGTTTAGTTACATGAAATGTTTAGTTAAGTAAATAAAAGCTTACGAAAATAACACGGTTTTGTGGTTGGTGAATGTCTTGGTAACAAGACTGATCTAGAAGAAGAAATGAGTTAAGTGCGACCGACCACCAAGACGAAGTCCATACGCTAGAACAGACGCTAGAAAAGACGAATAGAAGAATAGAAGTAAGAAGCAAGGAAAGAGGTATGACATGTAACACTTCACTTTGGCCCTAACTTAGGCTAGACAGTCCAATCTATCGGCTGATCACTTCAAGCCCTAGCACCTATATGATTGTCCCAATCCATTTGCACTTATGGAAAACCCCCCAACCCTTTTTATCATATATGTGCTAGAGAGCGATGGCTGAGGGTGTTAGTATTTTGGGTATGACGTTAAACTCCATCTAATGATGAAGTTCCAATTTTGGAGCTCTGTGGAGTATGGAATACCCCTTCATCGCGATTACTCCCAGATCCTCTTTGATCTGGAATGGTAATACTTGTTAGGGTCCCATCTATGGGTTAAATAGAAAAAAATGAGTTAAAAAATAAGTTTTAAAAAATTGAATACTCATGAGGAACAAAATATATTCGGCTTAAAATAACCCAACACGGGTTGACATGCCGTAAAATCCAAACATCCAACTAACATAATGAGTTTCATTTACCAAATTTGACACGAATCTTACTGAGAAAAGCTGATAGACTTTTGATGAAATTGATAAACTGTTGCAATAAAATGTAATGTTAATAAAGCAGAAAGGTATGCATAATTCACATAAGATGGTTTCCTCGTTGTAATATAATGGCTAGACAGTTAGTCTAGTAGATAATTAGTACATTTGTATTGAATTTGATCTTAGCTGGAGGCTCCATAGTTGTGAACTTTTGACAGAGTAAGCTAACTTTTCTTCTTTAAATGAAATAAAAGATTCAACCAAGATATATATATATATATATATATATATGAAAGTACGTAAATAAACACTTCGTTTATTTGATATGGCTTTTAGCCGACAATTTTTGGAGGATATGTGCTTAATTTTTATGGCAGTCCCCATGTCTATAACCTTGCTGATGAGACCTAATAGGTCGAAACTGTACATTCAGGGATTGACATTTTCTCGATCTGTTTAGCCTTACATTTTAACATACATGCGCGCCTAAATTCATTAATTATTAACTAATTGATTTTCAAAAACTAAGTATGACTTCAATTAAGCAGATATTCTCCAATATATATATATATATATATATATATATATATATATATGTTTTTGTAATGTTTCATAGAAAAATATGTGGAAATGTGTTCTCTAAATGTATCTAGTGCCCCAGCCACCATATACCTAGATGGAATATTGTAGTTTTTATTTTGATTACAATTTTATGTTTTATATGAAAAATTCTCATTTTTATTTAATCTTATCTAAATTATAGACAAAGTGTTTTTACTATTAAAAATTGATTATTTCAAATGTTTCCCGTATTCCTTAACTTTCCTCAAGTGTGTTTCATATCTAAAACCTGGGAATACCAACAGAACCTTTTGTATAAGAAAGGGATATATACAGAATTTAATAATATAAAGTATTTCCTTTTATATTCTTACAATATTACAGAATAAAACAGTTATTTGTAGAAGGCCTTATGTTATAGTGCTGAATAAAGATAGTAAAAACTAGAAGATTTAGCGCCTCTTTGTCGCCCAATAGACCTCACCATCACCCCTCTCTCTTATTTATATTCCCTTTCTTTCATCACAATCAAAACGGAATATGAGGACTCTGGGTGCAAGTATATAAGTTTTAATGTAATAAAATATTATATTAGAAAGACGAGCGAAATTAAATAAGAACGCATATAAAAAGATTACAATCATTTTCATTTTATTTTAATTGATTTCTATATAGAATTATACATAGGATTTATATGAATTCATTTGAGAATAAAATAATATTAGAAATCAATAGTACCAAGTAATTATTTATTAAACCCAGTTTTGTAAGAACCGACATGCAAATCATTCACACCATATACTATATAAACCTTAATTTCTTAGTGATATATAACCCACATTGCAGGATTCTAAATTCATTAATAACATGAGCTGTTTTGAACGAAATATGACTAAGCTAGACTTTAATAGAGACATGATTATTAAATAAGATGCTAATTAAGATTAAATAATTCTTCAAATCGGGGGATTAAATTGTTATATACATAGGTATGTAGGTTGTTACTAGTATATTAATGTGGTTCAATTTGTTCACTGTTTTGTTTGTTTTTATCCAATACTATGTATGGACTCTCTCGTAGATTTCGACGCATGAGGGCTCATCCAATGAACAACACGCACAATATTTGGTTTATAGTGGTGAAGGCTTGTGTTGGACCATTCACATTTTTGGTACAGTCGATAGGAAAGAATTGGTGCTCAAGGAATGTCACAAACCCAATCAACGACTGACCTCAGGTTTCCAAATTCAGAGTTTTCCTTCTCTAGACTAGTTACCTATCCAAGGTTAAAGAGCCCAGTCTGTTCTACTATTTTACCTATAGCTGGAGAGAAAATATATGGATTCATTCCTTTTCCAAGAGTATCAGCGCTATGTGAAATGCAAAGAGGATTTGAACTCGGGTTGACGAGTCCATTTCCTACCAATCTACCCATTATGCCACGCACCTCCAATACTATATGTTCCTCTATCTAGCATATCATTACTCACACTTCGTGGAATTTATACATCTAATTTTCCTCTTTGTCGACAAATATAATATTTTTTTTATTTGTCGCATAGCAAAAAGCTATTTCCAGTCCGGCCAGCTTGGAGTAATTTGAAACATTTTTTACATTGAATTATATCCGACTTAAAATGCTTGGCTACACAAATGTGAGGAATTTTTTTTTCTGTCAGAATCCTGCAAAGTGTGTCTTTCGTGTTATGGCGTGTGATAATTGTCGCAACTCCATCACGACAAATTAAACTGGTCTTCAGTATGGTCACCGATTACGACAGAACTAAGATGACATACACTGAAGTCAAGTACTCTCTTCTGTCACACGTTGATGATAAATCTTGAATAATTCATCTGACACAATCTTGGAGAAATCCTCGAAAATATCAAGTGGATCGTCTTATTTTTGCTACAAGTGATTTTTAAGTGTCCTTACAGTATTTTCCCGAAATGGTTGGTTATGCAAAACGTTTCAAATTTTCTTTTTCTAAAGTTTTTCTTTTCTAAAGTTTTACTTTCCCAAACTTTTTGGTCATTGACAGTAGGAAAAAAAAGAAGAACGAGTCTCATTGATGCTTATGTTTTGCAAAACAGTTGTTTGTTTTCAAATTCATTTTAGAGTTGCCTGGTGCCATTACATGGGATTTCCTTAAAAAAAACATCACCATCTTTTGTGGAATAAACGTTTGGCAAGGGTCAATAGAGGATACCCGCAGAGAAATGTGTTAGATAAAGTGTCATCACGTCAGATTCCCTATTCAAAGTAAAACACGGGGCTTAAGTGGATAGATTTAACCGGAACGTATTCGAAAGCCGCTGGAAAAGAAATAAAAATCTCTACCCCTCCCTCAGCGCTTAGTAACTGTCAGTAAATGCGGAGAGAGATAGATAGATAGATAGATAGAGATAGATAGATAGATAGAGAGAGAGAGAGAGAGAGAGAGAGAGAGAGAGAGAGAGAGAGAGAGAGAGAGAGAGAGTTCTAATTCCCTATTCAAAGTAAAACAGGAATTAAGTGGATAGATTAAATAATAACATCTTATGGGGCTGTTGGAAAATTAAATAAAAAACCAAGCCCCCCTCCTAAAAACGTCAGTTGATCCCCCATGCAATCATCGGACATTTCAGTCAGTAGAGCGTCCGTCTAGTAATCACAAGGTTCCTGGTTCGATACCAGTCCTAGCCAACTCGCACAGGGTAAAGTGAGGAGCTGATGGTGGGTGCGGTGCTCCACATAAGATGCTAAAATAATCTTGTTCTAGCGCTAGTGAAAAGGAGATATACACTCTCGCTGTATGGCTGATATTAGGCCGCCCAGCCGACTTATATATATATATATATATATATATATATATATATATATATATATATATATATATATATATAGAGAGAGAGAGAGAGAGAGAGATAGATAGATAGATAGATAGATATATATATATGTATATATATAACACCCCCTTCTTAAAAATAACAGACTCTCCAAATTTGATAAAAACATAGATAACAGAACTAAAAAATGAACTAAAAACCAGATTACGTAACCCCAGGATGACGACTGGCGAAACAGTCGAAAGCGCTCGGGATATTAGTAGGGGAAATATCATAAATCAATTGGATCCAGACTCAAAAAAGATCACCAGAAGACTGGAAAAGATATTAATACAAAAAATGAAAAATGAATTCTCCGTATGTTTAATAACATATGCCTTGAGAATAACTTGCAGCCAAAATACACAATATATATATATATATATATATATATATATATATATATATATATATATATATATATATATATATATCCTTAGTTTAATTTTAATTTTATATATGTTAATTTTTATTTGATTTTATTTTTTATTTTTTATTTTCTATTTTTAACTTTTTTTATTTTCTTATTTTATTTTTATTTTATTTTATTTTATTTCATTCTGTTTTAGTAGACTCTAATTCTTTATTCTAATTTTAATTCTTTTCTTATTTTAATTTAATTTATCTTATTTTATTTTACGAGATTTTATTAATCTTAATCATTATGCTTTATTCCTTTACCTTATTGTCATTACCATTATTATTTGTTAAGTTTTTTTAATTTTATTTTTATTTTTATTTTAATTTTTTAATTTTTAATTTTTATTTTATTGTTTATTTCTATATCATTTTGTTATCTTTATTTTTCTCTTTCTTCTTCTCTTCGTCTCTTCTTTTTTTTAATTATTTTTAGCCTTGAAATTCTGCTCATTTTGTATATACACTCTTACAACTATTTCTCCAAGGAATATGCCCCAAGCTAAGCCACACCTCATCCAAAACATAGACCTCCCCGCCTCATCCAAAGAAACTAACCCCACCCATTCCAAAATAAGACACCAACCCTCCCTCCCCTAAATTGATAGATATAAAAGAGATGTTACTTTGGGAAATTCTCAGTAAGAGTCATGTTCTTGTGATTACCTGAAGATGCCGTATTAATACGGTTGAAATAAATTATTGTAATGAAGCAAGTTTAGAGTTTTTCTTCATTTACTAAATAATATATATATATATATATATATATATATATATATATATATATATATATATATATATAATTGGCCAGCATCTTTTCATACAAACAAATTTGTTTAATAATAATGAAATCCTTATTGTTCTGTAGTTTTTCTTTCAAGTTTTCCAACATGTTTTTGATATTATCATCTTGAAAGGCATTACTAAGTTGTTTTTTTTTTGGTAAACCATGTACTTTCGGTTCTTGGACCATATTACCTTTAGGCACCCCTTTTTGATCTCGATTAAGAAAGGACATGTTTTTCATTTACACCGTCAATATCCGGTTGTTTCAACAGATGATATTTTTAGATTTAAAAAAAATTATAAACTAACCCCTAACCCTAACCCCTAACCCCAACCCCTAACAAACACTCGGATATCGACGGTGTAAATGAAAAACAAGCCCTTTCTTAATCGAGATCAAAAAGGGGTGCCTAAAGGTCATATGGTCCAAGAACCGAAAGTACATGTTTTACCAAAAAAGAACTGAAGTGATGACACTTGTAAAAACTAAGAATTCGGATTCTCAGATAATCAGGATTTACATTTTTGCATTTCATCTTGGATGATTTGGACCGTCTACTTTTTAACAAGAGGAAATTGCAAGATGATAACGGCCATATATATTTAAGGAACATGAGAGTTGATATATAAATTCCCAGTTGCTACACAGTCATCAGCTTTCTTCATCTTCTCTTTCTATTGCATAACCAAAGGTCATATGGTCGCGGTTCTCTTCTGAACCATTATCAAGTCCGTTTATAATTTACATAAACTATAGTAAATGATAGTTTAAAGAAATAATAAACAGCCTTGATAATGGCTCAGAAAATAACCGAAATAATGATATGTCGTTATTGTTGAAAGAATCAGACCTGTTTAAATTTTTGGAAAATATCTCTGTAGTCACAATGTCTGCTTAAAAGTTCGTCGTATATATATTTACCAACCCTCCGCACGAGCAGGATACGACACAAGGTCAATTTCTTAAGCGGAGTTCAACAGGTTTGAATTCAGAGTTTTCCTTCTCCTAGACTGGTTACCTAGCCATGGTTAAAGAACCCAGTCTGCCCTGTTACTTACCCATAGCTGGAGGGAGAGTAGGATTCATACCTTTCCCAAGGGTATTAGCGCTAAGTGAAATGCAATTACCACGTCCAGGATTTGAACTCGGGGCGACGAGTCCATTTCCCATGACTTTAAACATTACACCACGCGCTTCTCGTTCGTCGTATAAGCGACTGTGTTTAGAAGAAATGATTAACGTAGTAAGACATAAGACACAGATCGCAGAGCGGTGAGGCGGCCGCCCTAGTAGTGTCTGTATGTATGTTGACAGGAAAGTAAGAGTTTTAGCAGGGTTTTTTTTCTTTCTTTTTTTTAAAAATGTCACTCTTTCCCATGGCAACAGAGGAGTGGGTTGGTGGCGTGCAAGGTGCCCATCTTCTAGGCTGAAAAGTGGTTCTGATGACACAGGACAGATAGTCGATAATTCCGTATGTACAGAGCACAAAAAGCTTGTTAACCATTACTTTTAGACAGCCGCTTTGCTTTTCTGTATCTGTCTGTAGAGCCGATGCCAAACCTGATGTGTGGCCATTTCAGCGGATGCCCAAGAGACTTTGGTTGAACTGCAAACAAGAAATGCCCAAATACAAATGTCCTGCTAGTGACAAGAGGACAAATATCCTATAAAAAGTCAAATCACATGACTTTTGCATTAGCGTAAAATTTCCTGAAATACATGATTAATTAACTTATTTACAACTTGAAATCTCAGGCGAGTTTGATGTTTCTTTGCTTCTGGGGTTACATCTATCTAGAATTCTATTATTTCTAATATAATAGGCTTGTTCCTTAATCTTCCGATCGTTATCATCTTGAAACACCCTCTGGTTAAAATTGAGACAGTCCAAATCGTTCAAGATGAAATGCAAAAATGTAATGGTGTTGATTATCCGCTGAATTCTTATTTCTCATAAGTGTCGTCTCCCCAGTTAAATAATTGACTATTCCGTTTTTATAATAGGGAAAGAAAGGGAAGAAAAGAACATGCTACACAGAAAAATATAATTAGAAAGACAGAAAGAAAAAGAGTAGAGGAGATAGGGTGAGCGCACGGAAGAGATAACGCTAATCCTTTTCAATCGAGCATGATGAAAAGGAAAGAAAGAAAAAAGAGTGAGAGGATAGTTAAATCAAGATTATTATACTTTTTACATATTGAATTATTTCGCAATAGCTGTGTAAACGTATCAAACGATGTAATAATTAAATTGTTATACTGTGGTATATCCACAGATCCTGTTAATATTTCTAATATTACTCGCTTAAAAGTCGCGGACTTCTTTCCCTAAAACAGAAACAGAAGCTGCTGAGTAACTAGAGGTTGTACATCGATGAACAAAAGAAAATGTAAGGAGGATTTAGCCATTGTATGGATAGATTACAGAAAGGCGTATGAAGATGATACTGCAGTCTTGGATATTAAAATGTTCAAAACCCCTCTAAAATATAATGAAATTATGCCTGAGTCTCTCTCTCTCTCTCTCTCTCTCTCTCTCTCTCTTTATATATATATATATATATATTATATATATTATATATATATAATGGACTCTCTCGTCGATTTTCGACGCATGAGGGTTCACACACAATGAACACCCACACAGTGTTTGTTTATAGTGGTGAAGCCTTGTGTTGGACCAATCCACACTTTTTGGCACAAGTCGATAGGAAAGAATTGGTGCATCAAGGGTTGCCAACAAACCCAATTAACGACTGACCTCAGGAATTTTTGAATTCAGAGTTATCCCTCTCCTAGAATGGTTCCTACCCAAGGTTGAAGGGCCCAGTCTCCCACTATTTAACCCATAGCTGGAGGGAATTTGAATTCAGAGTTATCCCTCTCCTAGACTGTTTACCTACCAAGGCTGAAGGGCCCAGTCTGCCCTACTATTTAACCCATAGCTGGAGGGAGAATATATGGATTCAACCTTTCCAAGGTATTAGCGATATGTGAAATGCCAACAGCTTCGTCTAGGAATTGAACTCGAAATATATATATATATAATATATATATATATATATATATATACGCTAGCGTTCATAATTTCAAACATCCAAAGAACGGTAGTTTTTCATTCAAATTTTTTTAATAGATTGACCAACAAAAATTATTGGTAACCAGAAATGATGCCTATTCACAAAAGATCAGCAAATTTCAATAATACAAAGTTACTGCAATTCTTGTTAAACCCCACTCTATTCAAAATTCGCGGTTATTATGAATATTTTTTTTTCTTTTGAGGTAGACCCCATAACCTTCCAGGCTGTGGTTATATCAGTGCTGCTGATTGGCTGCACCACCTGGACCCTTACAAAGCGCCTCAAGAATAAGCTTGATGGTACCTGAACAAGAATGCTGCGTGTAGTCCTGAACAAGTCATGGAAGCAGCACCCCACAAAGAAGCAACTATATTGTCACCTGCCCCCCATCTCACAAACCATCCAGGTGAGACGGACTAGACATGCAGGACACTGCTGGAGAAGCGGGGATGAGCTCATAAGCGACGTTCTCCTGTGGAAGCCAACACATGGACATGCTAACGTAGCACGCCCGCTAAGGACCTACATTGAACAACTATGCGAAGACTCTGGATGCTGCACAGAGGACCTCCCAGGGGCCATGAGTAACAGAGAAGGTTGGCGAAAGATTGTCATGGATATCCGTGCTGCGCGCGCGACATGATGATGATGACTTGGATAAGTATATCTAATTTTATCAAAGTGGTGGTGGTGGTGGGGGGCTTGGTGGTACAAACTTTCTCTACACTTCACATTCCTTTTTCAGTTATTTTCTTTCTTTCTCTCTTCCTTATATTTTTCTGGGTACAATATCATTTTCTTTGCTTTTCTTCTTTATAATAAAAACGGAATGGTCCATTATCTAACTAAACTTAACGACACCCTTAAGACCTAAGAATTCGGCGGATGAGCAACACCAGATAATCAGGATTTACATTTTTGCATTTCCTCTTGGATAATTTGGACCGTCTCATTTTTAACAAGACGGGTGTTGCAAAATGATAACCGCGGTATATATAAAGAACATAAGAGTTGATATATAAATTACCTTTTTCAATTATGAGTAAAGGGAATAAAATATTAATAAATCTCTCTCATATTTTGATCGTTACTGTATATTGCTCTGTTTTTGGTTTAAGTTTGCTAATTCAAATTATTTTTTATTCATTTGTTTTTGTGATTTCTTATTCCTTCTTTTTCATCCATTTTTATTCCGTTTACCATTTATATTTGTATGTTGGAGTTTTTGTTTTTTAAATTTTACATTAGATATCTTTCTATAGAGTAATTACTGTTTACGTTTCTATTTCTTCATTCTTATTCTTTGATTTTCCTTCCATTTCTCTTTGTTTTCTTCTTTGTTACTTTGTTTCCCTCGGTCTTCATTCACTTTCTTTCTCTCTTTCTTTCTCTCTCTCTTTCTCTCTCTCTCTTTCTTTCTTTCTTTCTTTTACTCACTCCCTCTCTTGATTCTCACTCTTCTTCCTTTGTTTTCTTCGTTTAAGATTTACTTGATTTTTATTCAATTATTACAACGTTTGGTATGTTTTCTTAAGAGCTATTGTAAAATACTTCAATACCCAAAAAGTCTAATAATCTTGATTTAACTCTCTTTCACTCTTTTTTTCCAAATTTTCATTATGTTTGATGGAAATAGATTAGCGTTAACTCTTCCACGCCTCAACCCCTTTTTCTATCTTTACCCTATTTTCTCTCTTCCTTATATTTTTCTGTGTAGAATATCACTTTTTTTGTTTTCCTTCTTTATAATAAAAACAGAATGGACCATTATTTAACTGAAGTGATGATACACATAAAAACTAAGAATTCTGATTCTCAGATAATCAGGATTTACATTTTTGCATTTCATCTTGGACGATTTGGACCGTCTCCTTTTTAACAAGAGGAAATTGCAAGATGATAACGGCCATATATATTTACGGAACATGAGAGTTGATATATAAATTCCCAGTTGCTACACAGTCACCAGCTTTCTTCGTCTTCTCTTTCTATTTCTAAAAAAAAAATATTTTCTATTTCATTTCCCTCTTTATTTTATTTCTACGTATATCTATTCCTGTGTATCTTTCAATACTTATTACCAACAACCATAACCTATAACTAATTCCTGTGTAGAATAAAAGACAGTCTCTAATGAATACATTTACTGTAATATATACATATACCATGCTATGTGCACTTTTCATATCTGCATAATATCTTTCTTGTTTTACTTGCTTCTCTGTTTTATAAATATCTTTTTCTCCTATTTACCAATTTTCTTTATTTCTGTATATTTTCATGTTTATAACTAAATCTGTATTTCCTTCCTTCGTTTCTTCCCCCCAATTCAATTTTCTATTCCTTGTGTCTACATTTTTTTAATCTTCTTTCCTGAGTCTTTTCCTAAAATGTCCATTGCTTCCTTCCTTCCCTTGGACCCATGTTTCAATATGTTCTCACTTTACGCGCTACACGAATACACACCTATTTACTAAGCTCTCTAAATAGTTTACACTTCAAATAGGCAATCGTCTTCCTTTCTAGTTTGTTTCTTTTCCTTTTCTTTTTCTTTTCCATCTTCTTTCCATTATTCACAAAAAGAAACCAAGAAAGACCCCCCCAAAAAAAACACCCCCACCAAAAACAAAAAAAAACAAAAAAAAAACAAAAGAAAAAAAACCCACACACAGTATTAGACGTAATCAGTTTATTGTACCAATGCTTCAGAAAAGTAATAAAATCCTTTCTTTCTTATTTTTCTTTTCTTTTATGCAAACTTATTTAAACACACACATACACCCCCCGCACACACACACACACATACACACACACACGTACGCATACACACACACATGTAAAAGGAAGCTACATACTCTCACAAGTGTTCTAACGTTTTTCCTCTTAGCGTGTGTCACATATACAAACACAATACCACTTTAAGTGAGGGCCCCATAACATTCCACACCAGTGAAGTGTGTGCTAAGTACAGCAACATTTAGAAGCGTCGAAATACATCAGAATCAAGACCGGACCAAGCAAGAGTTCATTACTCTGGAGACCCTATAATGCACAAGAGGCCATTACGTTACAAACCCACCGCTGGCTGGGGATCATATTATTACTCGAGTTTCCAGTAAAGCCCTATAGAGAAGACAATTCCCCTCTCACGAAGAGGTGATATAGCGAAAGTAAAAGAAGTGAAGAAGAAAGAAAGAAAAACCAGTCGCGAGATAAGCAGAATGCGAAGGTGGGAAAAGGAGAGTTTGAAGTTAAAAGGAGAGAAAGGCTGTAAAAGGAGAGAAAGGCTGTAAAAGGAGAGAAAGGCTGTAAGAGGAGAGTCAGACGGTAAAAGGAGAGAAAGGATGTAAAAGGAAAGAACTTTCTATGAAAGGAGAGAAAGGTTGTAAAAGAAGAGTTAGACGGTAAAAGGAGAGAAAGGCTGTAAGAGAAGAGTTAGACGGTAAAAGGAGAGAAAGGCTGTAAAAGGAAAGAACTTTCTGTGAAAGGAGAGAAAGGTTGTAAAAGAAGAGTTAGACGGTAAAAGGAGAGAAAGGCTGTAAGAGGAGAGTCAAACGGTAAAAGGAGAGAAAGGCTGTAAAAAGGATAGAACTTTCTGTGAAAGGAGGGAAAGGTTGTAAAAGGAGAGTTAGAGGGTAAAAGAAGAGAAAGGCTGTAAGAGGAGAGTCAGACGGTAAAAGGAGAGAAAGGCTGTAAAAGGAAAGAACTTTCTGTGAAAGGAGAGAAAGGTTGTAAAAGAAGAGTTAGACGGTAAAAGGAGAGAAAGGCTGTAAGAGGAGAGTCTGACGTTAAAAGGAGAGAAAGGCTGTAAAAGGAAAGAACTTTCTATGAAGAGAGAAAGGTTGTAAAAAAGAGTTAGACGGTAAAAGGAGAGAAAGGCTGTAAGAGGAGAGTCAGGCGGTAAAAGGAGAGAAAGGCTGTAAAAAGGAAAGAACTTTCTGTGAAAGGAGAGAAAGGTTGTAAAAGAAGAGTTAGACGGTAAAAGGAGAGAAAGGCTGTAAAAGGAGAGTAATTGAGCTTCAAGAAGAGTAAGAACAAGAGGCGAGTGTTTCGAGATTGGAATAGAAATAAAGTCAAAAAGGAAGAATAGGAAAGAAAGAAACGATGAGAAGAAATTTTAGTAGAAGTATGGGAAAAGCGAGAACAGACATAAAAGTTTGTGAAAACAATGAGAGTAGAGCCCGTGGTTAGTTGGAGAATAAAGTGGTAAGGAAGTAACAGTGGATAGAGAAAGTAAAATAGAAAGGGAAAGACAAGGGAAAATGTATATGAAGAAAATTGAGAGAAAAAATTGAAGAGAAGATACGATTATCTTGCGGAGAGAGAGAGAGAGAGAGAGAGAGAGAGAGAGAGAGAGAGAGAGAGAGAGAGAGAGAGAGAGAGAGAGAGAGATAATGTAAAATATAGAGAGATAGAGAGTGGATTTTATAGATGAAGAATAAGAGAGAGAGAGAGAGAGAGAGAGAGAGAGAGAGAGAGAGAGAGAGAGAGAGAGAGAGAGAGAGATACACACACACACAGAGACAGACAGACATAGACCGAAATCCAGCGCCGGAAGCCGTCAGAAATAGCAAGTGACAAAGAGAAAAAGGGAGGTAAAGAAAGTGATTTACCATTAGAGAGAGAGAGAGAGAGAGAGAGAGAGAGAGAGAGAGAGAGAGAGAGAGAGAGAGAGAGAGAGAGAGAGAGAGAATGATGAAAGCAAGGAAAAAGAAAGGAAAATGTCTTAATAAGAAAGAATATCAAATAGAAAAAAAGCTGGAGAGTAAAGAAGACTACAAAATGCGAATGGGTAATAAGAAGGAAAGAAAAAAAGGAGTAAATACAGAAAGGCTTTAAAATCGAATGAAGAATTAAAATGTAGAACGGAGAGCAAAGTTTAAAGAAGCCGATAAGTAAAATAGGTGAAGAGGTTAAGAGTAAGAAAACCGGAGGAGAGCAAAGATGAATTAGACGGGTAAACCTATTGTAGAGAACCACAGGATATTTAAAATGCATCAAAAATTTATTCCAAATAAATTTGAAAAAAAAAGAAGAATAGAACGGAAGAAAAATACAACGGTGCTAGTGATTGGTTGAAGGAAAAAGTAAAAATAGAGAGAAAGAAATGAATAAGAAAGAATCTATATAGCAATACTCATGTTCCTTATTTGTACGACCGTTATCATCTTGCAACACCCTCTGCTTAAAAATGAGACTGTCCAAATAGTCCAATATGAAATACAAACATGTAAATCCTGATTATCTGGTTTTGCTTATCCCCCGAATTCTTATTTCCTGTGAGTTTCGTCACCTCAGCTAAATAATGGAGAATTCCGTTTTTATTACAAAGGAAGAAAAGGTGAGAAAAAGGACATGTTACGCAGAAAAATATAAGAAGGAAAAAAAGAAAGAGAGTAGTGGAGAGATAGACAAAGGATGTGAGATTCTTTTAAAAAAATATTTCCTTCTTTTCATCTTTTCCTCATGTTCGATTCAAACAGATTAGCGTTATTTCTTCCGTACGCTCCCCCTGTCTCTATATTTCCCCTATTCTCTTTCTTTCTCATATTTTTCTGTGTAGCATATACTTTTTCTTCTCTTTATTTCTTTATGAAAAAAAAACCCAAAAAACAAAAACGGAATGGCCCATTTGTAAGCTGAGGTGACGACACTGATAATAAATAAGAATTCGGTAGATAAGCAACGTCATGCACCTAGTGTTATAAGGACCATAACCCGGCCTAAGGGACTCTGACGAAAATACAAAGAACATCTCAGCTTTTAGTGTACTTATCATAGTGTCTGTAGAAAATCTGTAGCAAACAAGGGCATCTCCTTCCTCTGATCGGGATATGGATGCGGGGTTAGGGCTTCGTTGTTGAAATTCCAATTCCCTTGTTACTCTTTCCATGTATTCACCACAGCGAATTCGTTGGATGGAGCCGGCTCAACCGATTCAGGGTGAATGCCGTCACAGAACAGAATAGAATCTTAGGGAGACTTGCTGTCACTCTGACCTCAATGGAAACCACTACTTAAAAATGTTGTGAAAGACTCGAAAAGAGAAAAATAATAACCCCAAACCAGGAGTTTGTCTAGAAAATAAAAGTAATAAATTACTATAAGACATCTAAACTATCTTTCTATGCAAGCAGGAGAAAAAACGATTTTAGAGTTATGAACAAACAAAAGAAGACCTGCTAGACTATCTTTACTTCTGTGCTGTCATCATTCCGTCTGCTAGAGACTATAGCGTAGTGTCCACGTTTTTTTAACTGCACCTGCGCGAGTGGCTGAACAGGCCAATTTTTGAATGGCAATCTCTGGTGCAGTGACTGCAATCAAAAATGTGATGCTTCCTGGAGTTGCTGTTGTCTCTCCTTCTTCTGGCTCTTTTTTCTGTGGTGGCTTCTTTCCTCTCTTTTTCACTCCTTTTCGTGCCTTCTTAATTAAAATGTTTAACATTAGTAGATTCATGGAGAAGATATTCATTTCCTTAACATAACTAAAATTTGGAAAAATACCAGGTGTTTGCCCGATAACTGAGAACTCAAACCGTGAAAAATGTAGGGCACGATTATTGGCACTCTCTGAAGCACAAATTGGATGAATAAATAATAAATCCAGTTTAAGATGCTGCTGCGTTCTGTTTAGATGCTGATAAAGACTTACTATCGCCCAATCTTCAGTGAAATTCACCATGCACCTTGTAGGAACAGGTAAATATATGAAATAATATTAATACTTCTAATAATGGCAATTCTTCCTGATCTGGTGACAGTTGTATGCTAATTTTTTAAGCGGAGTAAAGCTCCACTTAGACTAATTGCCTAAACAAAACTAAAGAACCCATTCCACCCGACTATTTACCCGTAGCTGGGGGATACAGATGTATTCCTGTTTTTCGCAAAGTTATTAGCGCGAAGTAAAACGCAAACTGTCTCGTCCAGGGTTTGAACTCGAGTCGCCGATTCCATTTTATACGATGATAATCGTCATGCAACGAGCGCCTCTAAGGTAATTTACTAAGCTTGGTTTACTTATGGCACAAGGCCAATAGTATGAAGCAAGCAGTGAGACTCGAGCTCACTCATAGGAGTTTTCTAGTCTAATTTGATAACCATTACACAAACGTGAGGTTCGCCTTTGGTAACAGTAGTATTAATCATTGGCGGTGGGCTTGTAAATTGTAGATTTAAAAATAGCAAATAGAAATCTAAACAAAAGTTTAACTCAATCAGCCTGGATACTGTGGAGAGTTCTGGTGTATTGACGGCTTTTGTTTAAATATCATTTATTAAAAATAATTTTTGATTAAAAATGAATCTATATATTAATACTCATGTTCTTTATAAAAGACCGATATAATCTTGCACCACCCTATGGTAAAAATGAGACCATCCAAATTGTCCAAGATAAAATGCAAAAATGTAGATCTTGATAATCTGGTGCTGCTTATCCCCCGAATTCTCACAATAAGAAAGCAGTAAAGAAAGAGAAAGTATGGAAAAGATAGAGAGAAGGGTGAGGGAACTGATTAGCGACAACGCTAATCTGTTTCAATGGAACATAATGAAAAGAGAAAAGAAGGAAAGAAAGAAACAATGATGAAAGAGTCAAATGAGGATTTTTATACTTTTACATATTGAACTATTTCAATAGCTCTAAAGTAAACAATATCAAACGTTGTAATAATTAAATTATTATACAGTGGTATATCCAAATGTCCTTCTAAAAAAAAAAGTTTTGGATTACAAATGAATAACAGTGTTTTAACAATTTTCAATTCTATCTTTTTAAGAACCTGGTTTCGTTTATTATTTCATTAACTATCGGTTTGTTGATATTTTTAATGTTTATTCCCGGTTGCAAGTTTACATTTCATTTATTTTTGTAAGGTATTTGTCTTGTTATATAATTCACAAAATATTTAGAATAGAAATAGAAATCCGCAACGATTCATCTCAGAATTGTATTTATAGTTTTCAATTCCTTCCTGCAATATCTATACATGGACTCTGTGCAATTTCCGCGGTTACATGGTTTATCTATAATGTTATTCATTTCAACTGTCCATCCTGTTCGCATCTATCTAATCTAATCTAATCTATCTATCTATCTATCTATCTATCTATCTATCTATCTATCCGAACTCTTATCTATCTATTCGGAACTAATACGTATATATCTATCAATCTATCTATCTATCTAAACTCTTAACTATTTATTCGGAACTATTATCTATCTATCTATCTATCTATCTATCTAACTATCTAAACTCTTATCTATCTATTCGGAACTATCTATCTAAACTCTTATCTATTTATTCGGAACTAATATCTATCTATCTATCTATCTATCTATCTATCTATCTATCTATCTATCTATCTATCTATCTATCTAAACTCTATCTATTCGGAACTATCTATCTATCTATCTATCTATCTATCTAAACTCTTATCTATCTATTCGGAACACTAATCTATCTATCTATCTATCTATCTATCTATCTATCTATCTATCCGGCTAATCTATCTATCTATCTATCTATCTATCTATCTATCTATCTATCTATCTATCTATCTATCTATCTATCTATCTAACTATCTATCTATTCGGAACTATTACTATCTATCTATCTATCTATCTATCTATCTAAACTCTTATCTATCTATCCGGAACACTAATCTATCTATCTATCTATCTATCTATCTATCTATCCGGAACACTAATCTATCTATCTATCTATCCGGAATCTATCTATCTATCTATCTATCTATCTCTATCTATCTATCTATCTATCTATCGTGCCTGAAAATATGAGATTGTCTGCCTTTTGACAAGGTTCTGACGCTAAATGACAAGACAAAAAACAAAAAATATAGAGAGAAGCTAATTGTCCTTTGTAAACAAAAAGACACAGAAGACAAAAAATGGGCGATATAAATCAAGATTTCACTTTACGCTTGTATGTATGTATGTCCGGAGAAAACTACAAAAATAAAACATTTAACAAAAGAGTAAACATGTAAACAATTCACTATCACCAGATGTTGCTTCTTGAGCAAAAATAATAAAGATTTGATTTATATTATTTATAAAGTTTACAAAAAAAAAAAAAGAATTTAAATAGTAATAACATGGATTTACTGTTTTTCTTTTCATTTAATATTTAAATTTTTAATTTTCAGAGTGTCTGTGTACTTTTTTTCTTACGCCCCACAAGGCTGGATAAATGCAAGGTTTTTTTTATGTAGTGAGCTTAATTTCTATCCTGCGAAGATTCAACTCACGATTCAGTAATAATGGATCTGCAAGACTAACCATTTCCACCCACACTTTTACCCAGACGATTCCAGGTAGCCGCTTCTAGTATATATATATATATATATATATATATATATATATATATATATATATATATATTGTGAATAAAAAGGCCTTAAATAGCATGGGTATCGTGGTTACGGACCATTTCCACTCGTGAATATGAAATGGTCCAAAACCACGATACCCTTGGTATTTAAGGCCTTTTTATTCAAAAATTACTTTGCTCTGTTTACAATAACTAAACATTGAGCTCTCATTCGGAACCTGAACTCTACAAAAAACTACTGGTAGAGAATTAGAACCTGCCTAGAATCACTCAGAACCAAGAAACTTGGTACCGCACCAAAGTATATATATATTATATATATATATATATATATATATATATATATATATATATAATGAAGGATAGCAAATAAAAAATTGTTTGCATGGAAAAGATCTCAATACTAAATTAACAGACCAGGTTTAAAACCTAAAATACAAGATTATGGGACTATCTTATCATTACACAATCTTTAGGCGGGTGAATTGAAAAAAAGTTTGGTCAAGCGCTTGAGATTGGATCTTTTTGTGCAAGACTTATTCAAAAACATAACGGACTTAGGTATTATTTTTTTTAATTTTTTTATTTCTTTTATTTATTTATTTCATTTTTATTTTTTCTATCGATCTTTAGCTTTTTTTTTTTACATCTGAATGCCGTTGTATTAATACCTAAGCATGTTATATTCTTAGATATAAATCTCGCGTAAAAAGATCCAATTACGTGTACACTTAACAATATAAAAACGTTAGATCAAACACTTCATCAACCACTTTTCACTATTACCCCGTCTAAGGATTGGTAATAAACATCCAGACTTTGCAGCAAACTTCTAGCTGGCGCAGCTATTTTTGAGAAGTGCTAGATCATCTGCATAGCCTTAATATTAATAGTTTCAGCGCAATATTTTCTTCTCCTTGCCATATTTTTTTTTATTGTGAGACTATTTTCTTTCATTAGGTCTATTGATGTTCCTAGTACGTAATGTAGACAGATTATAAATAGAAATAGGTGGAGGCACGTAGTGTAATAGTTATATTTTCGTAGGAAATGGACACACCAACTCTAGTTCAAGTCCTGGACGAGGCTATTTGCCTTTCACATAGCGCTAATACCCTTGGGAAAGGTATTAATCCAACTATTCTCCCTTGGATTCTGGTAAATAGTAGGGCATAGGAGACCCTTTAACCATGGCTAGGTAACCAGTCTAGGAGAAAAAAAATTCTGAATTTAAACCTGTTAAACTCCGCTTAAGAAATTCACTTTGGGTCGCATCCTACCCATGAGAAGGGGTTGGTAAATCTATATAAATTGAAATAGTGCTAATTTATCCCCTTGAACAAAACGGGTATGGCCTACTAATTCCAACAGTAAGTAACTGGATGGATTCTTAGAATATATTCTTCATTCATCTTCCTGTATATACGTTAATAATTCATCGTTTTCTTATTAGATGATTGGCTTATTTTGGGTATAAACTGTACGAAATATCGGCATTTTCATCTATAGACTATTCCAAGTAGCAAGAGAAGGATATGAAGAAACAACAAAAATATATTTAAGTATAAAATATAAAATCAATTGGCAGATGAATTCCCTGAGAATGAATACTACAAATTAACAGACAAGGATTAAACATATACTACAATCTTTCTACCAAGGAATACTACAGATTGAAGGACAAGGAGTACCTATGGATATTACATTCTTTCTCTCTTATAACTCCTTGGAATACATCAAACTTTATGCCACAAGTGTTGCATAGCGCCTTCTTCACTGGCACTAAATAATTATAGTGTTATATATCTCTTTCTTTCTTCTATATCTGGTCGTATTTTCTTCTGGCCGGCTTTGGAATCTTATAACATCTTGGATATCTTCTAAGGCCTAGCGTCTGGATTTAACTTGGGATCTTCGGTCTGGTTTTCTGTTACTATGTTCTTGCTGGCTGGTCGTCATTTCTTAGTCTTGTTACTAAGACATTCATTAACCACAAGAACATATTAATTATTCAAACTTTTATTTCCTTAACTATACATAATCCTCTAACTAACATAGCGCGCGTAAGTTCCAGTTTAGACAGAGCCTAATATGGCCGACCGCTCTGCCTGACGTCCAACTGCAAACTGGGGACTCAAAAAGGTTCCACGTGACTTCACATATTTGGCGGGCTTCTGTAATTTTTCATGGAAGGACCCGGCCATGATATGAAAAGGGTCATCCCCTCAGAATTACAAGGGATTGACAATAATCTTATGCAACCGCATAGATTATGTAACACAAAGAATATCCACTGAAATTATTACACTCAATACAACAACGGAATTAAAACGCCTAAAATGGCAACAAGAAACGTAACAAATATGTTACATTGAGTTCACACTTTCATACAAATAACTAACACTTCAATAATTGGTGATGTCTACAATTGGTGACTCCAATTGGTGACACTATATTTATGACTGAAACTGCATTAAAATCTGAATCCAAATCGGCTTCTAATAATTCTGCTTATCCCATTTGTCAAGTCCAAATTACTTGAAATTTTGGCGCTTCACACGCTTCCTTACATGAAATGTCTGTTTCAGCAAATCCATTAGAATAATGAATGTATTTTTATTGCATTTTTCAGTGTAAGTTACTTTATATATTGGGGTGCAATTTGTTTTATTGCTTAGCTATCTATGTTCTGTACGTCAACACCGGATGGAGAAGTACCCCCTCCATATATATATATATATATATATAGAGAGAGAGAGATTGGAAATATATATATTAGAGAGAGAGAGAGAGAGAGAGAGAGAGAGAGAGAGAGAGAGAGAGAGAGAGATTGGAAATATATATTAGAGAGAGAGAGAGAGAGAGAGAGAGAGAGAGAGAGAGAGAGAGAGAGATTGGAAATATATATTGGAGCGAGAGAGAGAGAGAGACAGAGAGAGAGGGGGGTGTGAGAGAGAATGAGAAAGAAAGAAAGAAAGAAAGAAAGAAAGAGAGAAAGAGTAAAAGACAGAAGGAAAGGCAGATCGATAAAGAGAGAGAGAGAGAGAGAGAGAGAGAGAGAGAGAGAGAGAGAGAGAGAGTATATGTGCGTGTGTTTTATAATTTATTTCCAAGTTCAGCATTTCTTCTGTGTTTCATTGTCTTATACATTTTCGATGCAGTCAAAGGCTGAGATGAAAGAAGGAAATAATTCACAACACACGAATTATTCCTACGAGCACTAATTCTTAATAGCAAGACCTGTAGATATAACACAGTATTATAATTTAATTATTACAACATTTGATATGTTTACTGAAGAGCTATTGTAAAATACTTCAATATGTAAAAAGTATAATAATCTTGATTTAACTCTCGCTCTCTCTCACTTATTTTGTCTTTCTTTCTTTCTTTTCATCTTTTCATTATGTTCATTGAAATAGATTAACGTCATCGCTTCCTCGCGCTCACCCCAATTTATCATTCCATTGCTTTCTTTCTTTCTTTCTTTCTATCTTTCTCATTATATTTTTCTGTGTAGCATGTCCTTTTTTCTTCTCTTTCTTTATCTTTAATAAAAACGGAATGGTTCATTATTTAGCTGAGGTGACCATAGTTATAAGAAATAAGAATTCAACGAATAATCAGCATCAGATAATGAAGATTTACATTTTTGCATTTCATCGGGGATGATTCGGATGGTCTTATTTTTACCAGACGGTGTTGCAAGATGATAACGGTAGTACAATTAAGGAACACGAGTATTAATATATGGATAATAGATGTTGGATTTGTTCAAAGGAAAACGTAAAAGACAGATGGTAAAGTCCATTTTGTTTTTGGTTTTGCTCTAATAATTATCATTTTAGTTGCTCTGCTGAGGCGTCCCACCATGGTGAAATAGGTAGCGAGCTAGTCTCGCATATTCGTTACTACTGAATAACGTGTTTGACTTTTGCTGTATGGCCCATACTTGCGAACTAGTATCACATCCTATACGTTTCTCGCTTATATGATTATTCAAATCAAACTTGATCTGAATAATCATATAGGCGAGAAACTGTCAGTAACCAAGTGCCGTTGAGTCCACGTTCACGCTACCCTAACTATATATATATATATATATATATATATATATATATATATATATATAATTCTTGCACACCATTTTTCAGCTTTTTACATCTGTATTTTACTTCAAAAGTTATTAACAAATTGTAAAACTCAAAGTAAGTTGAGAGTTGAGTGATTTTATTCATTTTCCTTTTTAACGTTATTATTATCTATCTATCTATCTATCTATCTATCTATATATATATATATATATATATATATATATATATATATATATATATATATGCCATGTATGTGGGTGTTTGTTTGACTGCATAATAATGTGCGCAGATGGCATTTATATGTGATAATATATATTTCCTAACATTTCCATCATCAAGATATTTATTTAGCACCTGACTTATGAGATTGAGGAATGTAAAACATAGAATGAAAGTATGCTGAAGGGAAGAAGGTATTATGAAAGGAAAATGTGACCCTCCCTCTTCAATATATCATACTCGCTTGGATTAGTTTGATTTGAGAATCACAGGTGTTCATGATTATATCAACAAATATAAATGAAAAATTAAAAAAATATGAGAGCTTATATTATATTAATTCTGCCTTTATACATGGAGATAAACTTTTCCAGCACGGAAACGGGTATCATTGAATTGGATTAGAATTTATGTTGAGGGTTATGGTGTTGATTTCTTTCTAATTGTTTCTGGAAAGTTTTGAAATCACTTTCATCTCTTCTCTGTTGCATCATAAGATATTTGCAGGACCTGTGGATATACCACTATATGATAATTAAATTATTACAACGCTTGACATGTTTACTTAAGAGCTATTGCTAAATATTTAGTATCTAAAAAAGTATATATTTCCATCTTTTAATTATTTTCTATTGAAACCGGGAACCCATTTCCTCTCCTTATCTTTCTCCTACTCTCCTTCTTTTGTTATTTCTTTCTGTCTTTTTTTCATATTATATTTTTCTGTGTAGCATGTCTTATTTCCTCCCTTTCTTTTTTATGATAAAAAACGGAACGATCTTTTAATTATCTGATGTGAAGACACTCATAAAAATAAGAAATCGGTAGATAAGGAACACCAGATAATCAGGATTTACATTTGTGCATTTGATCATGGACAATTTAGACGCTCTCATTCTTAACCAGAGATGGTAATGCAAGATAATAACGGTCATACAATTAAGGAACACGAGTATCAATATATAAGTCAGTGGGTAATCCATTCCCCCATAACTAATTTGCATATAAAAATACTGTAGATAATGCAGTTACAGATAGATAGATAGATAGATATGAAAAGATTGAGATATATATAAACTGAATCCACCCCATAAAAATAGATAGACAGCTACCTAATACAGTATAAACCCTCTGTTACTCTAAATAACCGCAGCTACACACATTTTCATGGAGTACATGATGTGCTGGGAGTTTTGGTTTTGAAATAAATTAACTTTTTTATTAACAACTTGTTTGGGGTATATTTATTTATGGTTATACTCTACGATAATGGAAAATAAGTTGCAATAACCCAAATATGTTTCCGCCCGCTCGGCTGGGAATGTAAAATACACCGACTGCACCTCTGCAGACAGAATCCTGATGACTGAGTAGTCTATGACAGGACACCACTTTGGTCCTTACTTAGGCTAGACGGGCAATTGGACAGGCCCTCACCGACCAAGCAGCTCGTCTCGTCAAGAACTAGAACTTACAAGATTTTCCCGACCCTATTGTTATTATGGTAAAGCCCCAACACTTTTATGAGCCAGTATTATTAATATATATATATATATATATATATATATATATATATATATATAGAGAGAGAGAGAGAGAGAGAGAGAGAAGAGAGAGAGAGAGAGAGGGAGAGAGAGAGAGAGAGAACAAAGAAAAATCGATAGAATGCTATACATATAGATTTAGCTGGGGTACATGGATAAGAATTGCTCGCTATACGCACACACTCATTCACATGTGCATAGATATGGATACATATACATATATATGTATATATACATATATATATATATATATATAATATAGATATGTATATATATATATATATATATATATATATATATATATATCAGAAGATACAGGTTCTTGTCAAGAGCAAAGAGAATAATATAAAGACAGCCAAATAAAATTGGATAGATTAATCAAAGAATTCAATAAAAGAACATCAATTTCACCTTTTTTCTAAAAAAAGGAAAGATATGACTGTCTGCCAAATTCTATGATACACTGACGCCTTTTTGGTCAGATTTGCCTTAGAAAACATAATATAAGATCTTATTCGACTTTTGGCAGCGAAAGAACGCCTTTGGCGCTTACCCACGAGTAAGATGTTGCGGGTTGGATGTAAGTTTCGTTGGTGCCTTGTTATATCCGATGTCAATTACGAGTTCGCTTTGAAGTAATTCAATGCGATAGATTAAATTGGTTATCTTCCCCTTCCGAGTCCAAAAAGATTCATACGAATCCCCAGATGGTTACTTTATAATTATCTTTAAAGTCATCGTCATCTTTCTTTCGAGAAGTTGGGTCTGTAATCTCACTAAAATAAGAAACGTCAAAAATAGAAAAAGAAATTCTCTAAAAGCCGCCATTATTGTTCTTTTGAATAAGAATTTCTCTTTTAGAATAATATCTGCTTTCTTCGCACAAAACTTTTATAGCAACCTTTCTCCGAATACCTTTAGTTTTTTTTTTGTCTCTTTTTTCTGCTGCTAGGGTGTGGATGTTGCCTTTGTGTCTTGGCGTATTTTTATAACATTGTAGCAGAATGAGTGGGGCTACACAACCTTAGATGGGCGCAAGTGTTTCAGTTTTAATAAATATGTATATCAAACGAGAAAGATCCACGAAAATAAACAAGAACGCATATAAAAAGAAAAAAACTAACTATAATTTAATTGCTTTGAAATTATACATTGGATTGATTTAATATGTTTGAGAATAAAACAATAATATTTGAAATCAATTACATCAAGTAATTATTTATTAAAATCAATTTTGTTAAAACATTATGCAAATTATCCACACCATATATTACGTAAACATTATGCAAAACACATTGCATGATTCTAAACGCATAAATAACATGGGTTGTTTTGAGGCAAAGCTAACTCCGATAGACCTTCATAGAGACATCGTTAATAAATAAACTTAAATAAATAAATAAAATTACTTGTATTATATAGGAATACATGATATCATATTACTGTATGAAAATTATTTGTATTATATAGGAATACATGATATATTACTGTGTGAATATTATTTGTATTATATAGGAATACTTGATATCATATTACTGCGTGAAACCTATTTGTAATATATAGGAATACATGACATCATATTACTGTGTTAAAATTATTTGTAATATATAGAAATACATGATATCATATTACTGTGTGAATATTATCTGTATTATATAGGAATACATGATATCATATTACTGTGTGAATATTATCTGTATTATATAGGAATACATGATATATTACTGTGTGAAAACTATTTGTATTATATAAGAATACATGATATATGACTGTGTGAAAATTATTTATATTATATAGGAATACATAATACATTACTGTGTGAAAATGATTTGTATTATATAGGAATACATGATATTATATTATCTAATTAAGATTAAATAATGATTATTTAATAATCATTGAGAATATAACGAGAATAACTAAGAAATCGTGACGTTAGTTGTGACGGTTACAGACAGACATCCATATAATCTACATTATAATAAGATATCTGCTTTCTTCCAATAAAACTTATACATATCAATTCTTTCTTCGAATACCTTTAGGCTGATTTTTTCTGCTGGAGTGTGGATGCTGCCTTTGTGTCTCGGTGTATTTTTATGACATCGTAGCAGAATGGGAGGGGCTACATAACCTTAGATGTGAATAATTTAAAAAAAATTCAAAACAAAAGTAAAAAAATAATTTCCTATCCATGAGGTATATCCTACGTAAGTATACACACCTACAGCCACACACGTACATTCACCCCCCCCACATATATATATATGCCTATATATATATATATATATGAAAGCGTCTATTCGACTGGTAAGTTAGGGATGGTTATATTTGGGATCATCCAAATCCTCAGTATATCTACAATGCATGGCCATGCAGATCCACCCCTATTGATTTATACAAGGATTATTTCAAATCCCATGGAGAGCTCAATATAAGATAATAATAATTATATACAGAGCAATATTTACAATTCAATAAGAAAGAACAACTCAACAAACCGTCATTTTGCTATATAAATTTATTTTGGTTTGTAACTCAATAATTGAGTCCAGTGTCGTCTAATATATATATATATATATATATATATATATATATATATATATATATATATATATATAAATGCAACGCTCTCCTATATAACGGGTGGAGCATTCTCTGGCGGCGTTTACATATATACATAAGCTTGTATTTATCAATTAAAATTCTCTCCTTAGTCTGAGGATGCTGATTTTAGCCGAGCTGTTAAGGAGCCCGACTGATGATAAATCGATCGGGTTTCCATATAATATATAGAAATATGAAAAACAAAGTGTTCCAAAAAGAAGAGAAAAATATTTTCTGTTGTTCAAAAGGTGATGGATATTTTTTAATTACTTGAGTTAGAGTTGGAGTTTATGGAGAAAAAAACATGAACGGTTATGAGCCTTTTTATCCATACACATTTAGAACTCAAGTCATTCAAAAACACCAATCACCTTTTGAACAACATAAAATCTTTTTCTCTTCTTTTTATCATATTGTCCTAAAGAAGGTTTTAGATTAACCTAAACGTTTAAACGTCGACATAAACATCATAATAAAATCATATACCTGTTTTCCTGTTTTGCACGGTCATAATTCCAACATGAACTCCCGCAGTTAGCTGTTATTAATCAATATATTAATTAATTCTGTGGATTTAACACTGAAGATCCTCATGGTGAAACTCGAGTCGGTTATTTTTTGTACACACTATGATATATATATATATATATATATATATATATAAAATGATAAAATACTTAACATACTTATAACATACTTAACAATGCTTCAAGCAAATTACCAATTACTTTTATATATATAATATATTCAAGAAGCGGGACATAAAGATTTTCAGCTCAACCAAAAAGGGAATTGCCATTTTTAAGTTTTACTTTTTGAAACGAGCCGGCAAGATGGATTTGAAGAAGAGTATATATGTTTCACAACATATCGTAATTTCTTTCTTGGTAGGGCCGAGGATTTTTACATACGCCATCCTGTATAGCTATGTTATTTACTCGCCTCCAGTTGCAGGGGAAATGTCGATAACACTGTTTGGATTTATTCCAAGTATTTATTGACCCCAACAATTCCTTTGTCCCCATGAATAGAACAGCATGATGTGTTATTTTGGGAAATCTTGGGTGTCTCAAAAAGTCTGTCAAGATGGTTCAACCATCGGATGA
>CM042142.1:67757684-67765184 GCA_023376005.1 Doryteuthis pealeii
AAGAACAAGAAAGTGACTGGGATACCAATTGTAGTTGGGGCTATTTGAAAGTCTCTAAGTCCTGGAAAAGAGAGTGAAAAACTGGAGACCAGGGGAAGAAGCGAAACCACGCAGAGCACAGTACTGTTAAAATCAGCTAGAATATTTAGAAGAGTCGTCGATGCTTACTGTCATTCAGAATCCACCAGGAGAAAAATGTTGTATACCCTCTTATTTTGGGTATCTATAAGAGGGTGCCTCATTTTGTGTATTATGCGATGAGAGATATCCGTGTTTATACCTCCCATATTAAAGCTTCTACATACTTTTTGAATTGCTGGCTTTTTACTTTCTTCTGTTTCTTGAGAAGCTTGTATCTTTCTTGGGAGTAGCTGGGGTATTTCTTCTTTCTGTATTCTTCTATCTCGGGCTGGTTCTGGCTTATTTTCTTCCGGGCGATTCTGCTAACTTCTACTTGTTCGGGTCTTTTGTTGACTGGTCTGTTAAATTTCTATGGTTATTCCAAGGCTGTCATAGTTTTTAGAAACAAACTCAAGGCATATAGTTCCTGGGATCACATTTCATTAAACTTAGGACCAGACCTTAAATTTTTGGATTCTAAACCGAATGCGGGAGCCAACGCCAAGTGCTTTCTTACATTCGGCCGTTTAGCGGCTGACTAACTAAAAATACTGTATTCCAACCGTTTGCTTCGTAACCGGAAATCGAAGGTTAAGTTAAGGTTATTGTGTGTCAATCATCTAATAGTTCATTTGATCTGTGCGGTAAAGTGGGGAGCTGGCGGTAGGTTTGGCGCTCTACCTCAGCAAAAACAATCTCCTTTGTCTAGCGCTAGCGAAAAAGGGATAGACTCCCTCGCTGTTCGGCTGAAACTGACAAAAGGCAACTCCGCCAACTTTTACAACTGGTTTGAATTCAGAGTTTCATTCTCCTAGATTGGTTGCCTTGCCACCGCTAAAGAACCCAATCTTCCCAACTATTGAACCATAGCTAGGTGGAGAACAGATGGTTTCATCTCTTTCCTTAGAGCATAAGCATAAAATGAAACGCAAACAGCGTTGTACAGGATTTGAACTCGGGTTGCCGAGTCCATTCCAATGACGATAACCTTTACGCTACGAGTATCTAAACTTATTTATGTTAAGTTGACACATCAAAAAATAGTGAGATATTTGCAAGAGCAATAGCGTTAAAAAACATAACACAGTGGATATTAAATTTTCAAATCACACAGTTTATCATAATTGCTCTTAAACGCAGCATATGTAAGCATACAGGATGATTGAAAAGTAACTCCCTATTTCAAAATATATATAAACTTTTTATAAGCAGTAACATTTTTCTCAATTCTTTAATGTAGATTTCTTAATATGTACAATATGATGCTCCTTCACATTTTGCTATTGTTGGTGAATGACTGAATCCCTATTTTCCTGATAGATTGATGGGTAGACGTGGTCCACATGTATGGCCAGCCAGAAGCCCTGGTTTAACACTTTGTGACGTTTTTCCTTGGGGTTGGTGGAAGGAGCAAGTCTACTTTAAGAAACCAACGACTTTGGAAGAACCTGAAGAATAAATACGGGAATGTATTACAGACATTCCACAGGAGTTCCTAGGAAGATAAATTCATACAATTCCTGAGCGGCTTGAGAGGCTAGAGGCGAGTGCTGCTGCCCCTATCGAATTTTAAATAAAACATAATGTTATGTGTGTTCTTTGTATATTCATTTATTTGTAATATAATGATCTAGAAATTAGTTATAAGATTTTTAAAATAAGGAATGGAGTTACTTTACAATCACCCTGTAGTTTATTAATTTTAACTGACCACTGATTGCTACTATACTACTTTCTAGGTTTTCGTTATCCCTTTTTTCTCAATTCACAAGCTATTTCTAGTGATATGGTTAGATACCAAGTTGATCAAAATTTATTTCAACTGCTTTCAATCAATCATTGGTCAAAAATGAATGTCAGTCAGAATATGTTTGTTTTACTAGAAAAATATGTGCCCTCTCTGCATAAGTATTTAAGTTTTAATATACTTAAATGTTATATTGAATTAGAAAGACTGATCAAATTAAATAAGAACGCATAAAAAAGCACACCTATTCTTACTTTATTCTAATTAATTTCAATATATAATCATATATATTCATTGTTTTTAATATATTTTAAAAACTAATATTAGAAATCAATAGCAAAACATAATTATTTATTAAACGCGGTTTTATTAAAACCGGTATGGAAATTGTTCCACTATGTAAATATTTATTATAAACATTTATATCTTAATGATATATAACACACATTGCAGGATTTTAAACATACTAATAATATGGGCTGTTTTGAGGTAAATCAGTCTCAGCTATACTTTTATAGAGAATTTTTTATAAGTAAGATACTAGTTAAGTTTAAATAATGATCATTCGATAATGTTTGAAAATACAACCTAAATAACTAAGGAAATTTTGATGTTGACAGACACATAATCTCCATTATAATAACATTTTTAGTTTTAAGAAAACATGTTTTATTTTTGTCAGATTATATGTTTATTTCTTAAATTCTTGAAACTGAAAACATTAAATCTATTTTGCTTCAGAAGAGAACATAAAATAATCATTTTACTAGCCAACCAAAGAAAACTTAAATCATCGTTTTCATTTGAAAATCATCAACTTCTTTCAGCTCTAAAAGTAGACAGTGTTATCCAGATAAGAGAGGGAGGGGACACACTGTTAATAAAGGAAGAAACAAAATTAATAGATGAGGACACACAGTTAAGAGCGGAAGACACACATCCAAGAGAGGAGGACACACAGTTTAAAAGAAGGGAGCCATTAATTATCAAGCAGACCAAAACTATCCTGAAATTTCTTTGGTAGAACGGAATATCTGGAATCCCCCTCCACTTTTCACTGTTCTTTAAAACATTAAATCTATTTTGCTCCAGAAAAGAACGTAAAATATTCATTTTACTGTCCAACCAATGAAAATTTAAATCATCCACTTCATTCAACAATCACCAACTGCTTTCAGTTCTGAAAGTAGACAGTGTTATCCAGAACAGACCAACTCCGATTTTAAACAGTTTTTTTTTTATTACAAAATTGATTCATTAGGTGCAAAGCACTTTCTACACTTTTTGTCCAATTTACCTCGTGGTTTCTGCGTTTTGAAAGGTTAAAGGTTCTTGAAGAAAAAATTGAGTTTGCAACACGAGGACAAACTTTATCGATTTCTTGTTTAAATTCAGGAAAACAATGTCCGCCTTGAGAAAAATTTGGATTGCTACCGCTTCCCAAAAATTGTATTTATAATTTGTCTTGTTTTTCTTGTTTTTTTTTCTTTTTTTTTGAAAGGTTATTTCGTTTTTATTATATTTACTAATTTTGTTTCGCTCAATATGTCATAGTATTTTTTATACACTTTTATTTTCACTAAACTATTCTACGTATAATGATTTTTTTTATTATTGCTTTTCATTTTTATGTTTTTTTTAGAAAGAAAATAAATTTTCTCAAGTAGAAACATAAAATGAGGAGAAATAAAAAAAAACGAAAAGATATTAAGATGAGAAAACATTTCAAGACACTGGAGAGATAAATAATAATAATAATAATAATAATAATAATAATAATAATAATAATAATAATAAAATGGTGAAGAAAAAGGGAGTAAATGAAAAGCAGCTTGAATGTGGCGTAAATATATGAGTATGAGTAGTAGTCGCAATAATAGAGGTGTAATGGAATACTATTACTACTACTTTTAATAATAATAATAATAATAATAATAATAATAATAATAATATGATGATGATGATGATGATGATGATGAAGAAGAGGAAAAAGAATATGGTGGGTAAAAAAGCAGGTAGAATGGGGCGTAAATATATGAGCGGCTAAAGGATGAGTTGTAGTCGCAGAAATAGGCGTAATGGAATACTATTACTATTACTTGCAATGATAATAATAGTAATAATAATAACTAAATAGACACATGGAAAATCCATGGTAGTTGATAATACAAATTTCCGTCATCTTTTGCCCATGCACTTCCTTCTACCTTTGTCTGTATCTTCTTATTCCTTTATTTCCCTGAAATAACATCTAAAATAAATTGTTGTAGATTTGTATTTGTATTTTACAATTTCCGACTTCTCCACGAAAGCGTCATTGACGTAGTAGATGTAGCGTTTGCTGTTTACTTTTTAAAAAATGGGTAGCATAAAGATTAGTAATGAGACTAACAGCTGTTCCCATATTGAAGCTGAAACAGGGCTAATATAGAAATGTATGATGAAATAACAGACAGCTGGACTTTAACTAAGTTAAAAAATACACCTATTAAAGGCAAAAGTATATACATTTTTTGTTTATCATCATTATAGTGTTTTATTTTATGAATACCAGGTCACATCTGTGACAGAAGCACGGATACTAATCAATTTTTTGGTTTGCTATTGGTTCGCAATATACTACACAGGAAAAATATGACAAATATAAATTCAAATCAACATGGGACTCTGATTTCAGATCTGAGTTTTATGATCGTGCTCTCTTAGTATCCAAAATGAAGTACCATGTTGGTATCCTGCGAATGTTGGCTGTTTTAATTTTGAGTACACAAATACCAAAACAATGATAATGTATCTGAGAGACATTACAGAAAAAATAGACTAGCGATGACAACATCTATTAATAATGGAGATTCGCTATCTTTTTGTCTGTAACAAAAACTGCGTCACTGCCTACGTCACATTACTCACACATAATCCAACGTCATAACATCGAATAGATATACTCAAAATGTAAGCATGCAACGTTAGACAATCCTCATTGTTTCAATAAATAGATGCCCGGCTTTATATATTTATATATAGATTGTTTTATTCTAATATAATATTTAAAGTTATCGGAACTGTTTCCATTTCAAATTGTCTTTCTTTCTTTCTTTTTTTTGTTTACTCCTTTAATAAATTTGACGATTTTACATACTTATGGTACACACTCTATGACATTGAATTTTCAGCACCCATCTCCTCAGACAATATCTTTCAAAAATTATTTTTACATCGCCCGGAGGGTGTCTTTTTATTTTGCTAGTAAATATAATCCACTATTAGTTTAAAAGTAACCCAACCCAAAGTGGTTATAGAAAAATTATGATAGAAATTTCGAAAGAAGCTGATAATTTCAATTCAACAAGGCAAAAAACTTGCAGATAAATCAAGGATGATCTTAATGAAAGGTTGGTTTTCTGATCCTGGAATAATAGAAATATGTAAACAGGTAAGCCGAGAAAAATATGCTCAAACAAAGCCCACTAAACGAGATGAATTACAACACACTGAAAACTAAATCATCACAGAAACCAACACAATAACATCAATAAATCATGTATTTACCAACACCTCCGCGTCAGGATATGGCACAAGGTCAATTTTTAAGCGGGGTTTACCAGGTCTGGATTCAGAGTTTTCCTTCTCCTAGACCAGGTACCGTACCAATGATAAAGAGCCTAGTTCGCCCGACTATTTACCCATAGATGGAGGGACAATAGTTCGATTCGTACCTTTCCTAATGGTATTAGTGTTATATGAAATTCAACCAGTCTCATCCAGGATTTGAACTCGTATCACCGTATCCATTTCCTTCGACGAGAACCATTACACCACAGGCATCTCCCATCAGGAAATAGAACCTAAAACAATAACATCAATGTTAAGTCAAGATGAAAGAAACAATGTAGAGATAATAAAAAAAAATCCTGACTGAAAAGAAGGTTACATTACCCTAACTAAAGAATCAGGACTGGTAAAAATTCAAGACAGGAACCAAAAAGGTAAATAAAGCATTGCATAATATTCTAACAGACAACATAACTGAACTAAATTATCTCATTTATGCAGGAGCAAAATTAGTCAGTGGTAAAACTTTATTGAAAAACGAATACAACACAAAAGGGACATACAAAAGGTGAGTTGAATAATGCATTAATTCATTCTGGAACCTAATTATTTTTTCTTTACAAAAATTCCAAAATGTATGTCAGTATACACAACAAAAAATCAGAAAAATTGTAGAATCTAACATTATTTCAAACTATGACACTATTAAATAGAGACCCGTTTTCTTTCAACGTATCCCCTTATGTTACAAGATGCCTTATGAGGATAATTTTTTTAATACGTTATAGTAAATGCGTTCCACTTAATATTTAGAATTTAGAATTAAAATAAGCAGTCAAGTAAGGTAATGTCAGCAGCAAATTTTAAAAATATAATTTTGAACACATTGTCACACTAACGCCTCCGCAACGCTAAATTCTGTTTCTTTTTATTTACACGTTTAGATTTAAATAATATACAGTAGTCAAACCTGTATTTATAATGGACACGCGCATAATCTATCTATTTCAATCTCCCTCTCTCTCTCTCTCTCTCTCTCTCTCTCTCTCTATATATATATATATATATATATATATATATATATATATATCAGACAGACAAGCCCGTCAAACAAGAGAATGGTATATTTCATGGATACGATATTACAAATCATTTCTTGAGCCTAAAGAAGAAATCGAAGGGAGTTTAAGTGAAAGCTGAATTGAAAAGATGGGAATATACTGAAGTATAGAAGATTATGGTGAATAAAGGGAAAGGGAATAGTACGTGTGTGTCTATGAAAGAGAGAGAGAGAGAGAGAGAGAGAGAGAGAGAGAGAGAGAGAGAGAGAGAGAGAGAGAGAGAGAGAGAGAGAGAGAATGTGTAAGTGTAAGGGCTGGGGTGGCGAGAAAAGTTGTGACAATCCAGGCATTAATAACCCCATCATAAATGACGATCACAAAGAAGTTAATAATAATAACGAGAAGAAGAAGAAGAAGAAGAAGAAGAAGAAGAAGAAGAAGAAGAAGAAGAAGAAGAAGAAGAAGAAGAAGAAGAAGAAGTCTAATGATTTGGCGCACTTAAAACAATGCCAAAAACACTCGAGGTGAGATAAGATGAATTAGAAATTGCTCTGGCCATGAAGTTATTGACAAAACTGTTGGAGATTTGAGGAGAGTCTCCGTTCTTGAAAATCCAACGATTGCTACCATCTATAGATATACAGACTGAGATATAGATAGATAGACAAATAGATACATTTATTCAATGATATGAACAGAACTAGATATGAACAGAACTGAATGGAAATAGAACGATAGTTAGATAGATAGGTGTAAATATTAAACGTTAGCAGGCAATTATTGATATGCAAAATTATGTATTTACCAACTAGGACTTACCGCGTCAGGATATGGCACAAGGTCAATTTTTAAGCAGAGTTTACCAGGTTTGAATTCAGAGTTTTCCTTCTCCTAGACCAGTTGCCGTATCAATGATAAAGAGCCTAGTCCGCCCTACTATTTACCCATAGATGGAGGGACATAGTTCGATTCATACCTTTCCTAAGGGTAGTAGTGTCATATTAAATTCAACCAGTCTCA
>CM042142.1:67770184-67775184 GCA_023376005.1 Doryteuthis pealeii
CGGATTGTCACGTCAAGCCCTAGCACCTATATGATTGTCCCAACCCTTTGCCCTCATAGCAAACTCCCAACACTTTTATGATATTATATATAAGCTTGAAGGCGGTTGCTGAGAGTCTTACTGTCCTGGGTATGACAATAAATTCTATCTGATGGTGAAGTTCCAATTCTTGAGCTCAGGTGAATGTGTAGTACCCCTTCATTGCCACCCTGATCCCGAGTGGTAGTATCTGTTAGGGTCCCATTTATTGGTTAGATAAAAAAAAAGGTGAGTTAAAAATTCGTTAAAATTGAGTATCCATTAAGAATAAATAAAACAAAATATTTTCGGCCAACCAGCCAACCAACTAGCTAGAAATGATTACTGTTGTACAGAATGGATTTGATAAATTTGAGGCGTTGCATTAGAATAAAGGCAATTTCATTTCAGATCATCCAGAAAAAGTAAAATTGTCACCCACCCCTTCAATTTTTCTGAAATTTTGTACAGTTTGGACTGTGTTACAGTTAGACATTCCCCAAAATTTGAATTTCCAATTCCAAAGATTGGCGAAGTTAATAGATTTTTAGCTCTCCAAAATTGGTGGGGTTGGCGAAAAATGGCATTTTGTAATGTATTTTTGTCTGTAAAATGAGTTCTAGAGCTTCCCTACTCCTAAAAATTGATTTGTAATATCATTTTTGTCGGATAGCATTTTTGGATTCCTCGGGTAAAAATGAACCAAATTTGGAGAGCTAAAAATTACATAACTGTCAATTCTTCGAATTGGAAACTCAAATTTTGGGGATTGTCTAACCTTAACATAGTCCACATCTGTACAAAATTTCAGAAAATTGAAGGGGTGGGTGACAATTTAACTTTTTTCTGGATGATCTGAAATGAAAATTGCCATAAGTTTTTAAAAGAAGAAAAGATTAATCAAGCAAATATGAATAGAACGAGCAAGTCAAGCTGATAATCACTATTGTAGTTAGTCTAATATTCACCGAGCGCCCCACAACTATATTATTATACCAGACTAAGTTAGTAAATACGTATAATTCATGCGACCCCCCCCCAAAAAAAAACCCAAAAAAAACTGAACACCTCTTATTATATATCTGCGTATATTCTGCAATTTCCTTTTTTTTATAACACATGCAAATACGTCAACATTGACATTTTAAATCCAGTCTGGCGTCTGAATTATTTAGTTAGATATCAAGCATTTTCGTCTCTTCTATCCACCAACCCACACACCTGACATCCTGGTATTTTCTTTCGTCTTTCCAGGTGACCGACTCTTTCATTCGACGGTCTTTTCTTATTCATGTCCTTTCCTGTTTGCTCTTTTTGAGCCAGTCTCCATTCTCAAGGGTCCAATAGCCCCGACGATTCCAACCCAGCCACCAAACCCTCGCTCTCCACCCCGCCCTTACCACTGTCATATCTTCCAATTTCTAGCGCCTTTCGGACCAAGCCTAATTCCAACCGAATCAGCCTTTTCTTTAACTAGCAGATCCCGCCAGGAATACTTATTACCAGCTTAATCCTGCCGAAAGAACACCACGAATTCCCCTGGGTTGACCAGGTCTTGCTACCTGGGTCAGCACCAGTGCCAGCAGCCATTAATGTCATCATTTTGGCTGTCATTTCACCGAGTCTCTATCCTTTCGCCCTCGTTTTTGGCCACCAATCTGATTTTGTTCATAGTTGGGGTTTGAGCCAAACAAAAAGAATCTTTACAGTCGCTGAACATCAGTAGTGGGAGAGACACAACGCAAAGATAAAATAAATAATACCAGGGTTGTAGACTAGGGTAGATTGATTTTGGAACTGTAATGTCTCCCATGTGGTGAAAGTTAATATAAAAATTAACCACACAAGGTATTTTTCTTTAAAACTTTGCCTTCGTTTGAGAAAATAGATTTCAATCTTTTAAAATGTTATCACTGTTATAGCTTAATTATTAGGTAAAAAGCAGAATATCGGAGGAGGTGGTGAAGGGGGTATATTTTAAATTTTAATTCTAGTTATAATATTTCATTCGTTTCGTTTAAAATGACAACCTTTTCTGTTTTAAATATTGAAATTTCCATATTATATAACCAATTTCTAGGCTAAATTCTGCGAAAAACGAGGAATTTTGGTGCATTTTACTAGACAATCTTTGATGCTATTTCCAAAAACTAGATCTCTTACTTACACCATTGTTTAATGGTGCAAGTAATCTAGATTTTGGTATCAGTATTATTATACCAACACATAAGTTTCACTGTTTAGGAGAATTTGATATTTTTTTAAAGTGTAAAATCAGTCTACCCTATTCTAGATAGCATAATTATAACATTGTAGAGTTCCACTGTTCGGTTATCTGCCCTGCTCATATCATACTATGGTTTTCTTTAACGGCATATCAACCCATTTTGTTTTGATATCAGGTTGCTTACAGTACGGGATTTTGCTTAATGGGTCTCCCATCCAAGTAAAGAACAGGCTCAGCGCAGCTTAACTTCGGTGATCTAGTGCCCCGTTAACTTATCAGTGAGATCAGATTTCCATATAATTGATACTATGTCCATAGCAATCCATGCATTCCCCTATGCGTGCATTAAAATTGCTTTCTGTGGATGAGATCTTACAACCGAGGTACCTGAACTGGTCTAACGATTTTAGGGGCTAATCATCGAGTATGGAGATGTCTTCATCTGGCCTAAAACACATGAACTCAGTTTTATCGTTCACACACACACACACACACACACACACACAACACACACACATATATATATATATATATATATATATATGAGAGTACGTAAATAAACACTGTGTTTATTTGATATGGCTTTTAGCCGACAATTTTTGGAGGATATGTGCTTAATTGAAGTCATACCTAATTCTTGAAAATTAATTAGTTAATAATTGATGAATTTAGGCGGGCATATATGTTCAAATGTAAGGCTAAACAGATCGAGAAAATGTCAATACCTGAATGTACATCTCGACCTATTAGGTCTAACCTTACTGATGAGACCTAATAGGTCGAAATGTACATTCAGGGAGTGACATTTTCTCGATTTGTTTAGCCTTACATTTGAACATATATGCCCGCCTAAATTAATTAATTATTAATTAATTTTAGAAAAATTAGGAATGACTTCAATTAAGCACATATCCTCCGAATATATATATATATATATATATATATATATATATATATATATATGTATATATACATGCATATGTATGCATTTTGTTAACAATTACCAATGATCGATGCATCCTAGGATGACTCCTTTCTGAAACGAGAGAGAGAGAGAGAGAGAGAGAGAGAGAGAGAGAGAGAGAGAGAGAGAGAGAGAGAGAGAGAGTGGAAACCTCCTTGTACAGATCAGACATTACTAACCACTATGCCAACAAGAATACAAAAGACTATCAAAATTTGCCAGTGCATTATTTCATTTACAGTGGTTTGCGGTTGCACTAAACACAAAGAATGGAGGAAACTAGGCGTTAGAATATATTCTTTTAAATGTGATTGCTGAACATTTTGCGTAGTCTTTATATATATATATATATATGTATATATATATATATATATATATATATATATGTGTGTGTGTGTGTGTGTGTGTGTGTGTGTGTGTGTGTTTGAATAAAAGGAAGTGAATCCGACGGTATGTAGTATAATAAAAAAATTGAAAAAACACAGGTTTAAATGAGTTAAGTGGTGAGTTTATTGGCCGACGCTGCAGTGTTTCGATCTATTAATTAGATCATCTTCAGGGCTTTTGTTGGTATGTGGAAGGTGATAAAAAATTTTTTATCTCAGAATAAGGAGAAAGGCGAGTAATAGTCCTTGTTTATGGGTCTGTTTATCACCTTCCACAATCCAACAAAAGCCCTGAAGATGATCTAATTAATAGATCGAAACACTGCAGTGTCGGCCAATAAACTCACCACTTAACTCATATAAACCTGTGTTTTTTCAATTTTTTTAATACTACATATATATATATATACACATATATGTATATATATATATATATATATATATATATATATATATATATATATATATATATATATATATATATATATATATATATATATATATAACCAATTCTTCGTACATCAAATCATTTCTGAGTAGGCTGCTGTGTAAATAAAAGATAGCGAATCATGCTAATGATGGTGTCTGTATGTTTTACCTTAAAAAATTAGAAAATGATAAACATTGTATTATTATTATTTTTCAATCTTAATTTTAATAAAAAAATTTTTCTTTTAATTGATAAGTAATTTTTGAATAAAATTATAATTATCAACAATGATGGGGTTATCAATCTTACCCTGACAATATTTTGTCAAAAATAACATAATTACATTTACTTACAAAAGTCAGTTACTTACTTCGCATAACAGAAACTACAATTTTTTCCTAAGAATTTTTTCCCCATTTTTATGGTATTTTATGTGTAAATTATAATACATTGTATTATAAATATTATTAAAACAGAGAAAACAAAAGCAAAATTCTCTTAAACCGATTGCTATACCAAGCTTAAAGAGACCAGTCTGCCCTGCGATTTACCCATAGCTGGAGAGAGTAGCTGGAGGCTTACCTTTCCCAAGAGTATTAGTGCTATATGAAATGGAAACAACCCTGTCCTACGAGTGTAATCATTACAGCATGCAAGTGTTTCCTTGATATGATTCAAGATAAAATTAAGAACTCAAACATACTCATAAAGATTTGCGTATATATATATATATATATATATATATATATATATATATATATATATATATTTACATATACGGAGTATTATAGATAAATATTAAGAAACGCAGAATTTTTTTAAAAGGTGAAAAAGGAAAAAAATAAAGAAAAAGAGAAAATCACACCAGTGTGGTCTTCAAAACAACAAAGACCGGACCGACGTGACAAAGAAATGTCGAAATATATTTAAATTCATATCCAAACCAAGGTATCTATTCATTTCTAAACTCCGACA
>CM042142.1:67777684-67795184 GCA_023376005.1 Doryteuthis pealeii
AAATCTCGATACCTTTTTGACACACCTTGTATATATATATATATATATATATATATATATATATATATATATATATATATATATATAAGCTTCAATATATATATATATATACAATATATATATATATTGAAGCATATATATGTATATATATAGCGTATATCTATATGTGTGCGTATATATTTCTCTTCTCTAGTACCAATATCTGTTTCCATTTCGAAACTATTGAAGTCAAAATCTTACATGATAAAATTCTCTCTCTCTCCTCTCTCTCTCTCTCTCTCTCTCTCTACATATGTGTGTTTGTGTATCTCTCTCTCTCTCTCTCTCATAGACACAAACTCACACAAGCACACATACGCACATATCTATATATTTAATCTGAAATAATCATGGAGCACATATGTGCTTGCCAATACTGGTGTATAATCTGAAAATATCCTAACCTCGGGCAGGAGGATAAAGCGTGTTTGATAAAGCAGATATTTCGGTAATACTAGCGTAGCATCATCGACTCCTAAGTAAAAGAAGAGAAAGGAATAGAAAGGAAATCTCCTGTCGACTGGCTATGAGTCCTCGAGGTGTATATCATAAACTCAGATTATTTCCCAAGTTTGGATTTCGGACTTATTTGAATCGCAATTCCTTTCACGCCGTTCATCTGTTCCCCTCAATTTAACTCTCGTCCTTCGTGATCCATCTTCGGCGCCCCGGCAAGATAACCCGGAACATTCTTAATTCGGTTTAACAATTATCCGCCCTTCTTAAAAGTGGATTAGCTGTCCAAAACCCGACCGGCAATTTCTACGTATATCGGTATTGATAAGAGAAATAAAGCCGCAAACCCTGATCAAAATCTTCTACTTTTTGGTTTTCTCCCCAGTTCACATTTCCTTCTTTTTATTAAGAATTATATATGAAATTTATTATTATGATTCTTCTTCTTCTTCTTCTTCTTCTTCTTCTTCTTCTTCTTCTTCTTATTCTTATTATTATTATTATTATTATTATTATTATTATTATTATTATTAAAGTGTTTCACAACCGCCTAAGCAGGTGGTTCAATGGTTGCTGTGTGACAGCAAGTCTCCTCAGGTCTCCAGGACTCTTCTGAGTATTCTAGCTGATATCAACAATGCCGTAGTTTGTATGGTCTTGATTCTTCCTCTAATCTCCTATTCCCCCAGACGCTTTTCAAAACCCTTGGGAACGTTCCAAGTGCACCAATTATAATTGGTACGACCTTTATCTTCATGTTCCACAGTCTTATCAATTTCTCTGGCTAGGTCCAAGTATTTGTCTATCTTTTCGTTTTCTTTTACTTTCATTTGCTGGTCCACAGAGACGGCAAAATCCACGATATGGTATGTTTTCTTGTTGTTGTTAATAAACACTAGGTCTGGTCTCCTGGCCGCGATTTGGTGAACCGTCTGTATCTCAGTCCTAGAGAATCTCATGTGTGTCATTCTCTAGGACAGATTCAGTATCTTTCTTAACGTTTCTTTTCTTAACGTTTCTTTTCTTAACCAAGTTTTTTCATGTGCGACCTCCCTATTTTGTCATTTGCAGTATCCATATAATTGATATTTTCTTCCCATCTTTGTTTTCTTTATTATTATTATTATTATTATTATTATTATTATTATTATAATAATAATAATTATTATTATCTATATATTAATGGTCGTGTTCTTTAATTGTACGACCGTTTTCATCTAGCAACACCCTCTGGTTAAAAATGAAACGTCCAAATGGTTTAAGATGAAATGCAAAAATATAAGTCCTGAATATCTGGGTCGATTGTCCACCATATTCCCTTATGAGTGTCGTCAACTCATCCCGTTTTTATTATAAAGAGAGAAAGAGAAGAAAAAGGACATGCCACACAGAAAATATAACGAGAAAGAAAGAAAGCAAGAAAGAGAGTAGCGGAAAGAGAGAGAGAGAGAGAGAGAGAGAGAGAGAAGAGAGAGAGAGAGAGAGAGAGAGAGAGAGAGAGAGAGGGTGAGGACGCGGAAGATAACATAATGAAAAGATAAACAAGAAGGAAGAAAAAAGAGTGAGAGAGTTAGTAAAAGGAAGATTATTATACTTTTTACATATTGAACTATTTTACAATTGCTCTTAAGTAAACATATCAAACGTTGTAATAATTAGATTATCATACTGTGGTAAATCCACATGTCCTGCTAATACTACTACTACTACTACTACTACTACTAATAATAATAATAATGATTTATTATCATTATTATTATTATTATTATTATTTACTCCTTTTGAGTTTCACATCAGCATTAGCTGATGGTCTTTCACTGGAGTCTGAGTGACAGCAAGTCTCATCAGGTCTCCAGGACTCTTCTGAGTATTCTGGCAGATTGCAGCAGTGCAGTGTTCTGAATGGTTTCAATCCTTCCTCTGATTTCCAAACTTTGCAAACCCTTTTCCAATCCTTTTGGGACCGTTCCAAGTGCACCAACTACAATTGGTATCACTTTCATTTTCATATTCCATAACTTTTTCAGTTCTCTGGCAAGGTCCAGATATTTGTCCATTTTTTTTAAAAACCGGATTTTTGTTGCCACTTTTGGAGGCTGAGTTACAGGTGTTGCCTTAAGTTTCAAGAATCTTCTTCAGTATCCTCGAAGACTTCAGATTATCTAAACCTTCTAAATTCTTCCTGAAATTTCTAATTCATTCACTATCTTCACTGCTGTGTTCTCCTCAAAATCAATGAAGTATTTCTTCTATGAATTACGCTGTTACTTCAGCCAACCTGGCGATGTCCTGCATGGTGTTTCAATTCTATATTCGGAGTTAGGTTGAAGCTTGAGCCAATATTATAGCAACATACTGCTATTTTCCCAAATTTTGTCTTGTTTTACTTTTGTTTCTTTTAACTTTCTTTTGTTGTTATTGACTAAAGATTTTGGTGACCTTGTCCTCAAGAATGCTACATGATTGGCTATAAGACAGATTATGGTTATAACAACACACCGGGGTAGTTGTTTCAGTTTATAGAGCGATGCCCCGGCTCAATCTTACAGTCGTTGTGTTGGACGATACCGAATATAATACTATAACGAGAGATTTCTTCTAATGCTGGTCGTAGCACAGATTATAGTATCATAGTGTCCTGAAGGAGAGCTGGTTTTGTTCCTTTACCAACTCGGTTGAAATATGATAACCAAAAGCTGTCAATGGGGTTAGACAAAACAAACAGGAACGCCTTCTGATAATTATATACAAAATATATACATTTATTGTTTTTTTTATACAATGATTAATATTTTTTGTATAATGTCAGAAGAGCGAGCTAATTTCTTTGTCAGTTGACTGGCGATCTACAGCTAGTTGTTTTTGGATAACTTATCAATTTGGTTTGTTACTGAGTGGCAAGACGTCAGAGTGCAGTATGGACGGTAAAGTTGTAGCAAGGGCACCGAGCTATGGCGAGCTCCCTGGTTTTGGAGTGTCTGACTCCAGCGGACGTTCTCCACTTCTCTCTCTTCTTTTCTTTCTTCTCAGTATCTTTTTCTTGGTCTGACGGTCTGTTATTTATGGGATCCTGACCTCCCCACCCCCGAACATATGTCTCTGATTGGCCAGCCACTCGATAACATTGCCTACCTGTCTAAATGGCCTTGTGTCAGCATTGGTTGTAGTTTTCCATTGGTTTTTCCAAATGCCACAACTCAAGGCCAACCATTGTTTCATTTATTTAAGTTTTTGAAATTGTTGACCAGCTTTCAAAAACTGGAATCTTATTTGTTAAAATTTTGTTTTATTTTGTCAAATTTCAACATTCCTGTGATATGGTCAAATTCCATAATTTAAGGAATTTATTTGCCTACGTGAGAATTCTTTGTTTAGATAAATTTATATTTTTAGTATAAACATTATTATTATTATTATTATTATTATTATTATTATTACATTTTCTTTTCTTACAGTATCTTTTAACTTTTAACAAACTGCCATAATTAATAATTAGGGTAGTTTTAAATAATTATTAATTAATTAACAGATTGCCAATCAACCCATAACACTTTAATAGTGTTATATGGTTATGCAGTTACACGTGTATTGGTGGAGTTTTGGTTCTACATTATGTGGTCACTAGTTCGATTTCAAGTAGGGAAGACCGTGATATACACTGCTGAGAAGACCTAATAAGGTCAAAATAGCTATTCAGTGTTCCACATGTCACATCAGTGTTTGTCGAAGTTTCTGGTCGTGACAATTTAATTCAATTATATATCAAAATTCAATAGCACCGATGATGGTTTGGTAAAAAAACTAAAACGCTATAGCTTCGGCTAAATAAATGTAACCTTTCGATGCAACTTTTAAAAAAATATTCAGATACACTTATACACATTGATATATTTTTTCTTTTTTAATCATTCATTATATATATATATATATATATATATATACAATGAATGATTAAAATAGAAAAAATATATCTATGTGTATAAGTGTATCTAAATATTTATATGTAAATAGATATATGAAATGAAATAGAAGGCATTGAGCTTTTGTCCAAACCACTTCCATACCGTAACAGAGATCACACCAATATAGAAATAACGACAAGATATATTTACTTAAAACAGGTATATTCAAATATGCTTCCACACTGATATACATTCATCCATCCATCCATCCACACACACACACACACACACACACACACACACACACACACACACATATATATATATATATATATATATATATATATATATGTAAACAACTTTTAGCTATTTTCAGCCGACAGTATATTTGGGAGAATATGTGCTTTTAATTTTAGTCAGACCTAATTTTTTGAAAGTTAATTCATTTATTGTTAATTAGGCGGGATTTAACTACTTAAATGTAAGGCTAAACATTTTCTCGATTTGTTTAGCCTTAAATTTAAGTAGTTAAATCCCGCCTAATTAACCATAAATGAATTAACTTTCAAAAAAATCAGGTCTGACTAAAATTAAAAGCACATATTCTCCCAAATATATATATATATATATATATATATATATATATATATATATATATATATATATATTTCCCGAAGACCCGTAGTTAAATGTACATTGTATAGATGACAGTGATGTTAATATATTTTCTTCCATATATACATCGGTTCAGATACAGTAAGAATAATCAGTACTAAAATCGGCTAGAATACTCAGAAGAGTCCTGGAGACCTGAGTAGACTTGCTGTCACTCAACCTCTGTGACTCATCAGCTAACGCGGGTGGGAAGAACTCTCATGGAGACAACAACAATAACAATAATAATAATAATAATAATAATAATAATAATAATAATAATAATAATAAGACATATTTACCTAAAATATGTGTATTTAAACATACTTGTTACTGATATAAATTCATCCATCCATTTCACACACACACACACACACACACACATATATATATATATATATATATATATATATATATATATATATATAATATATTTCTCGATGCCCTGTAGTTAAATGTACATTGTATAGATCACATTGCTGTTAATATTCTCTTCCATATACACATCCTTTCAGATATGGTAATTATCATCAGTACTATTCTATACAATATCTGCCTTATATCGGCAAATAGGTTTGCATATGATAATTTAGTCCTATCCCCAAGCCTGTTATTATAGTATTAAAAAGACGTTACTTCGTGAGTAATAGACCGGCTTTGGTCATTTGTTCAGGCTAATATTACTGGTCTTTATCTTTCTTATACCTCTTCAGGGATAATGACCCGGACGCCAATTCTTTTCAAATTGCACACTGATGGAACCCCTGACAGACTCATTTCTTTGAGCGAAATATCTATCTAGCTGTAGCAGAGGCCATTATTCTTCCATTCTTTCTGTCTCTGGTGACTTGTCCTCTTTGAATTTTCAGGAACAAATTTCCCTTAGGTTCCATTCTGTGGCGTATGCTTTTTATTCTACAATGAACAATCGCTTGCAAATTTACTGTTGCAAAAATCTCCCTCGCTTGAGAATCCATTCTAAACCGTTATCGGTTTTTGGTAACCATTGATGAGGATACATTTAATGGCATAAAATCACTGCGCATGTGCAGACATAGTCATTGCGTTTGATAGTTGTTTCAACAGTTCCTATTCAGAAAAAAAATAATATCTAAATGCAATCCCAGGTACGAATTAATAAATTTATTATACTAGCTAGAATATGCGCTCTCCAGGCGTAACTATTTAAGTTTTAATGTAATTAGATATATTTAATTAGAAAAAAACTAACGAAATTAAATAAGAATGCACATAAAAAGATTTCACATGTTTTAATTATATTTTAATTGGATTCTATATAAAATCATTCCTAGGATTGATTTTAATAGATTGGAGAATAAAACAATAATATTAGAGATCAATAACTCCAAGTAATTATTTATTTATATATTATTATTTTGTTAAAACCAATATGCAAATTAACCACATCTTATATCATTTAAACCTTTATTTCTTAGTGATATATAAGATACGATCCAGGATTTTAAATGCACTAATGCCATGAACTGTTGCGAGGCAAATTTAACTCAGATTTTCATTGAGACAACCTTAATAAATAAGATTTATTCTATGTATTAATGGTTTACACTATAGATTAAATACTCGCTCCTGAGGGTATTGTCAAAAAGCAGTGACATAGTTTCGGTTACAGACAAACAGATACCAAATCTTCATCATAATAAAATACATACTGAGTGCCAGTTTAATGATGGTTTTAACAAAGAAAAACGCGTATTTTATTTGTTTGGAGGGACCAGTTTAGCTCAATCAGTAGAGTTTTTGCTCGGCATCACTTAGGGTTCGATACTGTTTCTCGTTTTTATCATAAAAAAAGAAAACAACAGATATGCTAATAAATCTTAGGACTGTCTGCCAGACTCAACAGCGCTGAGTAGATAACAAGACTGTATGTATCCTGTTATATAGTCCCCAGTACGCAATAGGCGGAGTCATAAAATTATCTGATTCTGTCAATACTACCAAAATACGAAAGGTATATATCTGAAATTATTTATCTGAAATTATTTATCTGAAATTATATATCTGAAATTATATATATATATATATATATATATATATATATATATATATATATATTGGTTAGGAGGTTGATTTAGAAGGCTATCACAATGCAGGTGTAAAGAAAAAATAATAATACGGTAACAATGATGTTGTGTGTTAACCTGTACTTAATTCTTGAATTTTCAAGATAATATCTCTTTTTCAAAAGATCACTGGAACTGAAGCAGTCTAGTTATGACATTTCTTTTTGAATTAATTTTTTGTTGAAAATGATGGTATTTTTATATAACTGTATTCTCGTGTTGTATGTTTACGTGAATGAGTTTTTTTGTTGTAATTGCGCGTATGTTGTCATGCGCATGTCCATGAAAGTGCATGTTGGTTGTGACGTTATGACTGTATCCTAGCGTGATCTTTTGAAAAAGAGATATTATCTCGAAAATTCAAGAATTAAGTACAGGTTAACACACAACATCATTGTTACCGTATTATTATTATTTCTTTACACCTGCATTGTGATAACCTTCTAAATCAACCTCCTAACTAATATATACACAATGCTTCAAGCAAATTATAAAACTCTCTTATATATATATATATATATATATATATAGGTAGATAGATAGATAGATAGATAGATAGATAGATTGATTGATAGATAGATACTGCTAATTGTTTTGGTTATAGGCAAAGAAAAATGTCAAATTTTATGATGAATAATAGTCTAGGGCACTTATTTAAGGCCTAGTATAAGTCTACAGATAAAAAAAATGAGTGAGCAAATGTGTGTGTATATGACAGAGATGAGAGAAGTGGCTGAGAGAAGAGAGAGAGAGAGAGAGAGAGAGAGAGAGAGAGAGAGAGAGAGAGAGAGAGAGAGAGAGAGAGAGAGAGAGAGAATACTTTGTAGGTTTTGTAAATTTTCAGTGCGATTATAAAATCATACAGGATGCAATGGATAAATTGTCGTCTAAATTGCCCCAAAAAATCCAATGAAATTTCACTTTATCAAATGTATTTACCAAAATTACTTTAAAATATCTTGAAATACTATCGGTTAAATTTATTCAAAGAGATTGGCATTGGATTCAACTACGTACTCTAGATGACTACAGAATATCCTGTAAGACTTTCCGATGGTCTCCTTATTTTAATTGGTAAATACTGCAGGTATGATTTAAGCCAAACCGAGTAATAAGACCTATATCTGAACATGATTGTTGTGGCAACACACTACTTCTTCTTATAAATTAAAAAAACAAAAAACAAAAAACAAAAAAACTAATTCATATTTCTGTTTTAATCTCTGTGCAAATAAGGTCCATATAAAGGTAAGAGGTGTGCGACAAATCTAAAAATGGAAAAAACTGACGTCTGAGTCATAAAATTCTAAAGAATGAATGACACCAAGGAAATTCATATACATGTATATAATGATAACACCACGCGAATCCTTTTCCTCCCATTTATTCGATCTCTGGTAGCGTCTTGTCAACTGCATATAAGGATGTAGCAGTCCTTCAGGTTTCTCGTGATGTTTTCTTTGTACCTGAGCTTTGGTCTACCGATTCCACGTGATCCTCCTCTAAGTTGAATGTACAGAATCTGCTTTGGTAGTCTGTTATCCCCAAGTCTGTTTAAGTGGCCAGCCCATCTCAGGTTGCATTGCGCAAGTGACGCATGTAGTAGACATGTAGACTATGGGTATCCATATAACCAAAGAAGTGGGTTTCAGAAATCAAGCGGAACGGAGATAGCATAAAAGATTACCCTCGATCAGCCCGTCCCAAAACCACAACCACTGATAAACAAATTGTTGCCATTCATGGTATGGTTTTCGATGACAGACGTCTTATTTTCCAACAGATCGGCATTATTTCTGGTTCTGTATACACTGTTTTATCTTAGATATTGTCTATATCTGTTGTTGGATCTGTTGCTGAACAGGATGGAATTTTCGCTGTTCTTTGAGTCTGGAAATTACTTTTTACGCATGCAAAATGTGTGTGTGTGGGTGGGAGATCACACACAACGAATCATATATATACACACACACACACACACACACACACACACACACACACACACACACATATATATATATATATATATATATATATATAAATAAAGATTTTTCTCCATTCTAGTATATGTTTTTGGTTATTATATAATGGCTTTCTGACGCCAAATGTTCGGTTTTCCTTTCTTATCGAAAGTATATATATATATATATATATATATATATATATATATATTTATTTATTTATTTATATATATATATATAAATGAAAATTTGATAAAAAACACAAATAATTACCTTTAATCATATATATATATATATATTGAGAGAGAGAGAGAGAGAGAGAGAGAGAGAGAGAGAGAGAGAGAGAGAGAGAGAGAGAGAGAGAGAGAGAAATGAGGGAAAGGAATGATAGATATATAGAATAGTTATATTGATAAAGAGAGATATATATTTAATCAGGCTGAAATAGATAGATAGATGAGGATCTAATGTGTATTCATATTGAATGAAAGATACTTCAATTAAAAAAAAAATACCGCCCACCGAATTAAACAATCTCTGATGTTCCTTGATTCCATAAATCGATTATCCGATAATATTAATCAATCAAATGTTGTACATTCCCCGGGAAAAATAAACAAATCGATCACTATTCCGGACACGATCCGCGCATCACGGGCAGAACGTGGCACAAAACAAACGAAGGAATCTTTTCTTCTTTTTTTTTCTTTTGCTTTTTTTTTGTTAACAATGTTATTAGTGGAGTCAAGTGTCGGTCTAGAAAATGAGGAGCTGAAACCTTTTTCTCTGTCAAAGGGAAAATTTTCATTGAGAGATCAAGAGTAGAGTGAAACGTGAAAAGAGAAATAGCAATATTAATCACCGTCTTTTTTTTTTTTTTTTTCAATCTGCACTGCAATACTGAATAAAAGCCGATTGGTCGCCATAATGGAAACTGAAAGGGAGGGGATGCGAGGGAATGATATTAGAAATAGAATCCGGGTCCTTCAGGACAAATCATATTGATGTTTTTGCTCTTAAAGATACGTCGAAAAAGTGCGGGTGGCTGAAAAAAAAGGGCATTGCTCTGGATGATGGGGGTTAGTGTTTAACATACCCCCCCATAGAGTACATAGTTTTAGATGAGACAAGAGGACAATAAAAACAATGAGAGAAAAGAGAAAGAGAAAGTTGGAGAGAGAGAGAGAGAGAGAGAGAGAGAGAGAGAGAGAGAGATAGAGAGTAAAACAAAGAAAAGGGAGAGAGAAAGAGAGAGCGTGTGATATAAATATATATATATATAGAGAGAGAGATAGTGTGTATATGTGCATGTGAAAGAGCGAGAGATAGATAGATAGATAGATAGATAAAGAGAGAAGAGAGAGAGAGAAAGAGAGAGAGAGAGAGAGAGTAAAACAAAGAGGGAGACAGAAAGAGAGAGCGTGTGATATAAATATATATATATATAGAGAGAGAGAGATAGTGTGTATATGTACATGTGAAAGAGCGAGAGATAGATAGATAGATAGATAAAGAGAGAAAGAGAGAAAAGAGAGAGAGAGAGAGAGAGAGAGAGAGAGAGAGAGAGAGAGAGAGAGAGAGAGTAAAACAAAGAAGAGGGAGACAGAAAGAGACAGCGTGTGATAAAATATATATATATAGAGAGAGAGAGAGATAGTGTGTATATGTGCATGTGAAAGAGCGAGAGAGAGAGAGAGAGAGAGAGAGAGAGAGAGAGAGAGAGAGAGAGAGAGAGAGAGAGAGATTTTCATTGTCTATTGATTTGTCTATTGATGAAAGTAAGCAAAAGACAGAAAAGCGACACCAATAAGAAAAAAAAAACTAATTATAAAACATTAATTAAGAATAACAGTTAAAATAAAAATGTCAAAAAATTTCGACTAAATCTTTTTCATGGCGAAATGTCTTAATTCTTCAATGGAATTTTTAACTGCGGCATCGTTGTGAGGAGACGATACATTCGGAATTCTTTGGAACCAGATGTCTACAATTGTCATCCGTTTCTCTGGAGAGAGAATTGGACAGATATTTCCGAATCAGCAAATAACATGGAATAAACAGTTTCAGCGTTTTTTTTGTTATTTTGAATAATTCTCATTTTTATTCATTCATTTATTTATTCTATAAAACTACACAAATAAGATAGACGTCCTGTGCCAAAAATAAATAAATAAATAAGAAAAAATCAAAAAAATATTCAGTAGAATGATATCAAATTAATGAAAAACATTTTGATATTATTTTAGAAAATATTTAGCTTGGTAGGGGTTTGTTGTTAAATGGAATATCAACTTTCGTGGGTTATTTACAGTCAAAGCCATCCTTGTAATAAAACAATAGTGTTACTATTTAACCCATAGGTGAGGATTAGGAAATGTCTATATCACTAACATCCTCACTATTTCTATAAGCAAACATAAGCCTACAAAAAGTCCGCCTGATAATGAGATTTTCTTTCGAAAACATATACTTATACTCTAACTTAGAGAATAAATCTATTTCAAATCCAATAAGCGACTAAATAATTGTTATGTCGGATTTGAGCGTCAAGCTTTTCTCCCCAAGATTGTTGATATAACGGATATAACAATATTTATCAAAGCCGAAATTAACAATAGATGAAGTATTAATGTTCTTCAAAATAGTACCCCTTGATACACAACACACTTATTTCAGTGAGTTTTTCATTAGTCGAGGCACCTGTAAATTTGCTCTTGATATGGCGCCAAGCTGAATAAACTCAAATCTAGGTAATTTGATTTCTCTCTCTCTCTCCACTCTCTCTCTTTCTATCCCAGCTGTAGGTCGCTCACAAATGGCTAACCACACTGAGGAGACTCGATAAGTCGAAACATGTGCCTGTGGATGACTATACACACACACACAGACACACACACACAGACACACAGACACAGACAGACACACACACACACACACACACACACACACACACACACACACACACACACACACACACACACACATATATATATATATATATATATATATATATATATATATATATATATCCTGTCAGAGGTTCGTGTCAGTCTTTCCTTTTTGTTTTTATAGCACTGTTTTTATGTTTTATGCTTGATTTGTGCATTTCTTCCTCTTTTTCTTTCCCAATATATAATTTTTTTCTTTCATTTATTCAGTATATTGCACTGCCCGTCCACATACTGGTATGAGGCACATCGAGCTCTCACTACGGTTAACCTGTATCGCTACAGTTGAACACCACAATAAATGAACTTCATTACTATATATATATATACATATACACACACATATATATTTATATATATATATACATATATATATATATATACACACACACACACACACATATATATATATATATATATATATATATATATATATATATATAGAGAGAGAGAGAGAGAGAGAGAGAGAAAGAAAGAGAGAGAGAGGGGAGAGAGAGAATGAGATAGATAGAGATAGACAAATAGAGAGATAGATAGAGAGAGTGAAAGGAAAGAGTGGGGGATAACGTTTGTTTAAATTCTAAATTCACATGGTATCAACGACATAGTTGAGAATAGGAAAATAAAAATGACGAATTTTCAAGAAAATTTAAAATGTCAAAGACATAAATTAAGGAAACTTTAGTTACTCTTGAAATTTTTTACCCAATTTTGAAAAGGTCGAGGGAAACATTTTCAGTTCTTTCTTTCTTTTTTTTTTTCATTTTTGTAAAAGTGTAACGGAACTCCTAGAAATTTTATCTGGAGTTAACTCAGCTTTTTACAGCACGTGCAATCAGCCAATTGTACTACGTCATTTACAAATCATGAAAAAAAAAACCTCTGGTGCTAGGAACATGAACTTTTGCAACTGAGCATCAGTGAGCGTTTTATCTCTCTCTCTCTCTCTCTCTCTCTAACACACACACACTCTCTCTCTCTCTCTCTCTCTCTCTCTCTCTCTCTCTCTCTCTCTATCTATCTCAATCTCAATATCGTTATTTTATTCTTTCTCTTTCGCTCTCTTCTTGCCTCAAAATTGAAAAATGTTATTTTTGGCGATGCAAATGGTTTTATTGCAGAATTTGAAAACAAAGAAAGTCGTGTTTAAATCTATGATAGCCTTTAGCATCACAACTGAAACGGAATTGACTGGAGAAAAGGGTGTTCTTTCTCTCTCTCTTCTTCCCTCTCTCTCCCTCTCTCTCTCCCTCTCCCCCCTCTCTCTCTCTTGGGTGATATTCAAAGGGATTTTTTTCTTTTTTTCTTCGAACTGAAATAAATTGCATGAAATGTTATCGAGAAATGTCATTGCACCAATTTAGTCAGTCATGCAACGCCTTGGAAGAGAAAATAATCTTTTTTTCTGGACAAGGTCATTAAATCTTTAAAAAAGTTACCATACGACAATACCTGCGCTGAAGTTGCAAATACGACGGAGGAGATATTTAAGAAGCTGGGATGAAATATCTTTCCATATACTGTGAATTCTTTAAACTTGACAACTCAGCCTGTTAATTACCCTTGTTTCATGCAATATTGTTCAGTTAACAATTCCAGTACTGTCGGTATATGAACACTCTTTTAGAGATTCTAGGATCTAAATCAAAAGTATTATGATATATTTTTGAAGGCGAAATAATGCAAATTTATGTTTAAAAACATATTTATTTAATTTCTTATTTTTTTCCCTTAATATTTTCAGGCTATGCCCATCTTCAGAGATTGAAAAAATGTTTTCATCTGAATTTGTTAAACTCAACTGTGATGTTAATCTGTTGAATGTTTTAATGTAAATGCAAACGTTCGGCAAAGATTGTAAAGTTCCGCTCGGCAAAGATAGTAAAACTCCGTTAGATCCCGTGCTGTGTCTTGTTTCGCGGGATGTTTTGAAAATCATTTCAGATATAAATATATATATATATATTTTTAAATCTTTGCCGAACGTTTGCATTTACATTAAAACATTCAACAGATTAACATCAAAGTTGAGTTTAACAAATACAGATGAAAAAATTTTTCAACTCTCTGAAGATGGGCATAGCCTGAAAATATTAAGCCCCCAAAAAAAGAGAATGCGTGCCCTGGGTATGACACTTACATATTTGATAAGCCCGTATGCAATCCCTTTCCTTAAAAAAAACTCTTATTAAACAACTATACAAAGAATGTAAATATAAACGTACAATGAACGCAATTCCCTAACTTCTATATATATTTACCAACCCCTCCGCACGAGCAGGATGTGACACAAGGTCAATTTCTTAAGTGGAGTTCAACAGGTTTGAATTTAGAGTTTTCCTTCTAGACTGGTTATCTAACCAAGGTTAAAGAGCCCAGTCTGCCCTACTATTTACCCATAGCTGGAAGGAGAGTAGAATTCATACCTTCCCCAAGGGTATTAGCGCTATAAGTGAAATGCAATTACCACGTCCAGGATTTGAACTCGGGGCGACGAGTCTATTTACCATGACTTTAACCATTACACTACGCGCTTCCTAACTTCTATAAGGGTTGAGATACCTGTAAAATCAATCAATAAATCATTGATATACGTACGCAATCATTAAGTATCTACAATACCTTTCGGATCGAGATTAGCTTACTGTTGAATCATCGTAGGTACACACGTGGCGTTGATCGATTTATAACTAACATGAGTTAGAACTATATCACAATGAACATAGTTTAAATGAAACTCTTACCGGATGCTGGATTATTATCTGTATCCGAAGGTAATGGCTTTTGTTGTTATATTACTCACGAGAAGACAGGATTTATTTAGATACGCAAAACACTAGCGTGTGGATTGCCGTTTATTTACAATTGTGTACCGGAAGTATGTTTGGGCTGAAGTAACCGGTGTACAATCCGCAGCTTCCTATGTTGTAACCCTTACAAAACACATTGTTCTCGATTGCTCTCTGTTTTCCCCTCATAAGTTTGGTGATGTAATATCGATACTTATACATAACGTAAATGAAATATTAATTTAGTAAGACAAACAAACAAAAATATTTTAGTGGATTGGTGCATCATTATTATGTCTTATTTCAACATATTTTAATCAACAAAAGCTAATAATTGTCTGTTTCTTCAATTTGATTCAGAATGCGTATCGAAAATAAAAAAAAAGATGGTTCCGGAAGTTCGAATTGGGTGATAAAAACCTCGCAGATGAATGAGAAAGAAATCGACCATCAAATGTCAACGACCAGGCACTTTTGGCAACCGGAGAAGAGGACGAAGTTTGACAACGATAATGTTGGCCGAAGGCTTCAATGTGGACCATTCGACCATCGTTCTAGAGTGCTCAACTTCCCAGCTTGTGTTCTCTTCTGTGACAGCGTCGTCTCCGGTGGCTGGGTCATGTCCGCCAGATGGATGATGGACGACTCTCAAAGGACATTCTTTATGCAGAGCTTTCGTCTGGTAAGAAACAAATTGGTCGCTCCCAGCTCCAGGATGTTTGCAAGGTGCTTTGGTATTACCCTTTCCAGCTGGGAAAATCTAGCTCACGACCGCCCTCGGTGGCGGCAGGCTCTCCGTAGCGGACTGTTCATGTCTGAAGTCACTCTAGCGCAACACCATGAAGCAAAGAGGTCAACAAAGAGCGGCGTCAACAAAGCACCGGCACATCAACATCTTCAGGAACAGCCTTCAAATGCGACATCTGTGGTCGAGAATGTTTTTCGAGTATTGGACTTCACAGTCACAGGAGATGCTGTAACTTCAGAGGCACAATAATTATAGTCTTTTGAGATATCAATGCCGATGACATATTTAAAAAAAAACTCGAAACAGTATTGTCATTGGCTAGATTGGTCCCATACAAATTCTCCGATAACAACAAAGCCGAACGTGTCTTTTCTACCGATTTTTAAAATGATTATACACCAACCCAATAGATCGAAAAATGTTTAAAAGTTTAATAGCAACATTAGTCAGTTTTGGTGACACACTTTTATTTAGAAATCGGAACAAGTAACGTAATTTATTCTAAAGCAAAGATGATGAGATTGTATGCTTTTACCCAACCACAGACAGGATGTAACACAAGGTCATTTTTTCAGCATAATAAAACTGGTTTGAATTTAGAGTTTTCCTTTACCTAGACTAGTCACCTAATCAAAGCTAAAGAACCCAGCCAGTCCTACTATATACCCAACGTTGGGGATGGGACAGATGGATTCTTACTTTCCAATGTAATTAGCATGAAGTGAAATGCAAAAAGCATCGTTCAGGTTTTGAACTCGGGCTTCTGATTCCATTTCCGATAGCCGTTACGCCTCTAGATAACACGATTGGATTATTTCTAATGGAACATTTGGCAATTAAAATATATATTATTAGGTATTATTTATTACCAGCATCTACTGTTCTATAAGTCCTTTACCAAGTTTGGAATATATATTCACCAACCCCTCCGTACGAGCATGATGCAACACAAGGTAAATTTCTTAATCGGAGTTTTCGGAGTCTTCTTTCTTCTAGACTGGTTACCTAGCCAAGGTTAAAGAGACAAAACTACCCTACTATTCCCCCATAGCTGGAGGGAGGATTGTTGGATTTGTACCTTTTTCTAAGTGTATTAACGCTATGTTAAATGCAAACAGCCTCGTCTAGGATTTGAACGCGGGTCGACAAGTCCATTTCCTACGACTGTAACCCTTACCCGACGCACCTCCAGTTTTGAAAATATACTGACCCATTATAGAATTGAAACACCCAGAAGGATTATATCTATTTTAAGCTGGGACCGCTTTTTCTGGTCACTATTGGTGCATTCGTTATTTTGGAACCCGAGCATGTATTGATCTGAATGTGGTTATCAACTCTAATCCAGGTATATTAACTGTGAATTTAATCTCGAACAAATTAAAACATATTTTCAGTGTTGAAATGTTATTTTCTGTCCATCTATATCACATGCTCCAGAAATAATACATTTGTTGCAACTCTGTTTGGCATGAGGTTGCGCATGCGTGTCATTGAATTGCGGCGTGAAACTTTGCCTCGCGGAGACCTTCAAGCCTACGCACGAATCAGTAAAAATAATAATCATTATTTCATTAAGACAAAAAAACAAAGAACAACCTCGCGATATGTGGTGAGGGGGGTAAAAATCAATACTGTTTTTTTTTTTCGAGGATGAAGGAAAATTGTGAAAGAAACAGGCCAACTCTTGATTATTTTTTTCTCTTTCAGATTTTCTAAAGAAGAAAGAGAAAAAAAACAACAACCTGTTATTCAATGGCCACTCTTGAGTTGGTGACTAGAGGAGACGAATAAGACTTGATTAAACAGCTGCAAATTTCTAAAGAAATGGACGAAAAAAAACAAGAATTAGTCTTTTTTTTTTTTTTTTTTTTTTTTTTACTTGTTTCCTTTTTTCA
>CM042142.1:67800184-67805184 GCA_023376005.1 Doryteuthis pealeii
TCAATAGGAAAAATCTCTTTTTTACATATATAGATAATAATAATAATAATAATAATAATAATAATAATAATAATAATAATAATAATAAAACACCAGGCTATGATGGTCCAAGTAATTCAGTTCATTTCACAAGAGAATGGCCCAACGACTAAACAAATGTCTACAGGAAACAAATGTACCCTAATGGATGAAAAAAGGAATAAATACCCAAATCCAAAAAGACCCACAAAAAGGAAATACCCCCTAGCAATTTTAGACCCATAACTTGTCTGCCCATGATGTGGAAAATATTGACTGCGGTAACCAAAGAAATTTTCACTTATTGGCAGAAAAAATCTTCCCAGAAGAACAGAAAGGATGCTGCAAAGGAAAAAAGTAACACACGACTTACTTTATATAGATCAACACATCCTTAAAGGGTTAAAAATTAGCAAAAAAAATATTGCAATGGCATGGATTGACTACAGAAAGGCATATAACGTGGTCCCACATATCTGGATTTTAGAATGTCTCAAAATGTAGAAAATATCCAACAACATCATACATTTTATTAAAAACGCCATGGAAAACTGGAGAGTCCAACTAAAAGCGGAGGACAATCCTTGGCAGAAGTAAAAAACAAAGAGGTATTTTCCAAGGAGACTCGCTATCACCACTACTATTTATTATAGCAATGATGCCACTCAATCATATACTCAGAAAATGCACAGGGGCATACAAATTCACTAACAGGAAAAGATAAACCACCTTATGTACATGGATGACATAACATTTTTTGCAAAAAATAAAAAAATAACTAGAAACCCTGACAGAAACAATTAGAATATATAGCCAAGATATAGGGATTGAATTCGGGATCGAAGAATGTGCTATGCTAGTAATAAAACGGGGGGAAATTAATGAACGGTATAAAACTACCACATCAGGACACTATAAAATTACTTGTAGAAAAAGTAAGTTACAATTATTTAGGAATTTTAGAAGCAGATAATATCAAGCAAACAGAGATGAAAGGAAAAGAAAGTTCTTTGAAACCAAGCTCAACAGCAGAAATAAATACATGGGCCGTCCCCGTTATAAGATACTCCGGGCCATTCTTAAAATATACAAAAGAAGTACTCAGACAGATCAACAAAACAACTAGGAAATTAATGACAATGCACAAGGCTCTACACCGTAGAGATGATAAAGATAAGCTATATATATCAAGAAAAGGTGGGAGAGTTCTTGCCAACGCAGAGGACTGTATAGAAGCCACAATCCAAGATCTCGAAGAACACACCAAAAAGAGCAAAGAAAGATTACTTATTGCAGCCATCAACAACAGATGGGATATATGGACAAACAGAAAAAATAACGAAAACTAGAAAACAAAGATGGGAAGAAAAACAATCATATGGACATTTCAAACGAAAAAATCGGAGAGGTTGCACATGAAAAAACTTGTACATGGTTAAGAAAAGGAAACCCCGAGAAAGAAACTGAATACAAAATAATGCCATAAGAACAAATTATATCAAAGCAAAAATTGATAAGACACAACAAACAGTAAATGTCGACTGTGCGGTGACAGAAATGGGACTGTAAACCATGTATTAAGCGAATGCAGCAAACAAGCACAACCGGAATACAAAGCTATGTACGACTGGGTTGGGAAGGTGGTCCACTGGGAATTATGCAAAAAATTAAATTTTGACCATACAACAAAATGGTATATGCATAAACCAGAATCTGTTCTTGAGAATGAAACGCATTAAAATCTCTGGGACTTCGAGATAAAGACGGATGACCTCATCCCAGCCAGAAGACCAGACCTAGTGTTGATAAAAAAAAAAAGATAAGGAAAAAGAAAAGAGAACGTGCCAACTGGTGGACTATGACCACCAGTTGGCACGTTCTTTTTTGTGGTTTCAGCAGATCACAGAGTGAAGTTGAAAGAAGACGAAAAGATGGACAAATATCTGGACCATGCCAAGGAATTGAAAAGGCTGTGGAATATAAGGGTGAAAGTTATACCAATTGTAGTTGGTGCACTTGGAACGGTACCCAAAATATTCAGAAGAGTCCTGGAGAACTGAAGAGAATTGTTGTCACTCAGCCTCCAGTGAATACCATCAGATAACGCTGATATGAAAAACTCAAAAGGAGTGAACATAATAATAATAGTCAAGACGCAACAAAATAGCAAGTGTAGAATGTGTGGAGAAAAAGACGAAACGGTTAATCATATAATAAGCGAATGTAGCAAACTAGTACAATGAGATTAAAAAAAAAATAGGCACGATTGGGTGGGAAAGGTAATCCAATGGGAATAGTGCAAGAAATTTAATTTTCATCATACACCTAAAGGGTATATGCACAAACTTGAATCTGTTCTGGAGAGTAAGACGCATAGGATTATGTGGGACTTTGAGATACAGACAGATACAGACTTGCCATTTCGTGGATTTTGCCGTCCTGGCGGATCGTCGAGTGAAAGTGAAAGAAAAGCAAAAAGATAAATAAATACTTAGACCTTTCCAGAGAATTGAGAAAACTGTGAACATGAATTTAAAGCTCGTGTCAATTATAATTAATGCCCTTGGAACGGTCCTCAAGATTCTGGAAAAGAGTATGGGTGAAAAAGAAATCAAAGGAAGAATCGAGACCATGCAAACAACATTATTGAGATCGGTCAGAATACTTAGAAGAGTCCTGGAGACTTCAGGAGACTTGTTATTTCTCAGCCCTCAGCGAACCACCGGATAAGGTAAGTGTGAAAAACTATAATTGAGTGAAATAATAATAATAACTATAAAGATGAATACAACAATAATAACAATAATGATATATAAAAAAAATAAAATAAAAAAGAGCCACATAAATTAAACTCAATAAAGGAAATATAAAGTTGCAATAAAGTAAAATTACCTTTCATGAAATTGAAACAATATATTTGAACGCCCTCCCTTAAATCTAACACAAAGAAAATCAACCTTCCCAGCATGCACTATGAGCTAAACTAGAATCAGCCAGATTAAAATGGTTCATCCTTCCCATGATGCACCACCCAACATAAGGAAAACATAGACAGAATATTCACTTGGTTTGAAAATCGCATAGATGAGAAACTGTCAGTTGCCATGCGCAGTTGACTTCATATCTCTACTAACCTAATAATTAGTGTGTGTGTATGTATGTGTGTGTGTGTGTGTGTGTGTGTGTGTGAGGTTGGATGAATAAAAAAAATCCTTCATTTTTGACATCGTACATCGGGTATATAAACGAGAGAGGAGATTCGGGTGATAGAGAGAGATATATTAGAGAGAGAGAGAGAGAGAGAGAGAGAGAGAGAGAGAGAGAGAGAGAGAGAGAGAGAGAGAGAGAGACAGACAGACAGACATACATACAGACAGACAGACAGACAGACACAGAGTAGAGTCATGTTCTTCATTTCTTCCTGCTATCTTGTGTGACTGTTTCTTTTTCTTCTTCTCTGACCACGTGATTTGTGAACGAATTCAACGCATCTCACAAGTTTGTGAACGAATTCAACGCATCTCACAAGCTATTATAATTCATTCATAAAGGAAGACTTTATTTCAAAAAGTACATTGTTCTTTTATTTATTTATTTTTTACATTCCTTTCAAAAATAGTAAACTCGAAATTAATACCTAATCTAATTAAAAGAAAAAAATTGAATTATTGAACACTGAAATTAAACTGAATGTTCTTAAAAATATATTTTACACGAATATTCTTATTGTAAATATTGTTATACTAACACTAACTAGTAACATTTTTGTAGTTATATTTTAAAAAAAAACCCAGTCTAGTCTCTTCTAAGGGCTTCTTTTTAAGAGCTAACTTTTAAGTCATGCCATTAGTTAACTCATATTTTTCTTTGATCAAGATTTACTTAACCTATTCTTATTCGCCGCGCGGGAGAATCAATCTCGCAGTTGCACGTCTACTCTGCGTCGATTTCAGGTTGAAAGTAAAAATCTAAACTAACTAAATCACGTGACGTGCGAGATTTCGGTCTATGGGGCCAGGGAGCTATAACCGTCCTGGTAGTTTTCAATCCCTGATTTGAAAACCAATGGCCCCTTAGAACTCTCGCTACATCGTCCGTCAGCAACCCACACCACCACACAAATTATGTAACACTGGACCTAAAATTGTAAGCATTCATTTTTATGTCTATCTTTATTAGGGGCTTTATGTAGTCGACAGTTCTGTTTGAGAAAAGTAATAATACTTAGTTCTTCTTCAGACACCATAAAGATCTTTAGCCTCTTCGCATGCTTTTTATCTATTTATTTATTTTTCTATTCAATCATAAAGGATTAATTGGAGATGCTGTTTTGCTTTCATATGAATTTAGATATGATATGCTGATTAGTTCACATCTCTTATTAAATGTAGTTCTGTGATTATAAAACATCTGGATCATTCAGTGACCCCTATATCAAGCTAGGTCCATCATCAATCCTCACAGTGGCTTGGTATATGAAATCATCAGTTAAGCATTTTTCACCAACAGGGCATTCATTTTTATGTCTGCAGTGTTTTCTTTTATGCTTCTCCATAATCGCAGTTAAATAGCAATGGGTAACTACTTAGGAACAGCAAGTACCATACATGACATGAGGCCTGTATATAAAGCTTAATAAGAGTTTTCATTCAGGCGAACATTCCTTGATAGAATCGATGGAACAACTTTTATCTTCATTTCTTCACACCATATATGTAAGTTCTAAGTTCTAGGAAGCGCGTGGTGTAATGGATCAAGTCAAGGAAATGGACTCGTCGCCCCGAGTTCAAATCCTGGACGTGGTAACTGCATTTCACTTAGCGCTAATACCCATGGGAAAGGTATGAATTCTACTCTCCTCCAGCTATGGGTAAATAGTAGGACAGACTGAACTCGTTAACCTTGGTTAGACAACCGGTCTAGGAGAAGGAAAACTCCGAATTCAAACTTGTTAATCTCCGCTTAAGAAATTTACCTTGTGT